>OZ018387.1:9047774-9247392 GCA_963969525.1 Ontholestes murinus
TTTCTTATATTAATATTACAGAAAAATTGATAAAATAAATTAGAACAATTTAACAGAATTCTTGCAATTTAAAAAAAAAAATCTTACAAAATTCTTATAAATAGTAAAAAATTATTAAAAAATGATACGAAACTTACTGAGAAGAAGAAAGAAAGAAAGAAGCAAAATTAGTGTAGCATTGTTGAATCTTTGGAAAGACTGAAAAAAATTCTATAAATAAAAGAAATATTTCAAAATTTCAAATAACATAAAAGCAAAAATTATTTAAAATATTAATAACGTAAAAAATTCTTATAAAATAAAGAATCCATAAGCAAAATTCTAAAATTATCAACAAAAAAATGCATTCATGAAAAATGCAGATTACATAAAGCAAGAAATATATAAAATTCTTGAGAAATTACAACACTGAAAAACAGTTCTAGAAATCTAAAAAAATTGTAAAAAACTTGTGATTAAAGAAAAATTGTTACAAAATTTTGCATTCTTGAAAAATTTAGATGATATGAAACAATTAATGAATAAAGTTCTTTACAAATTACTGAAAAAATCCTGAAACTAGAAAAATTTGAAGAAATCATTCTAGAAATCCTAACTAAATTTGGTGTAAAGTATTTGAGAAACTCTGGAAAAAAAACTTTGCAATTTAAGAAATATATTCCTAAAATTTGGATAATATAAAGCAAAATGTTTTAAAATATAAAATATAAAGGAAAATGTTTTAAAACACTTGAAATCTGATATAAACATTGATGTAAAATATATCTTAAGAAATGGCAGAAATTTCTCGAAGAATTGTAGTATTATTTTCTAAAAAAATCACAATTTATAAAAGTTTGGCAATGTATTTTGCTATATATACTATATTCAAAGCAAAAATTGTTACTTTTTTTTCGAAAACTGAAAGAAAATTTTATAGAAAAAAATATTGACAAAGTAAAATTTTTGAATGTGTAAATTAATACAAATTATATATATATGATACGTGGAAAGGATTTAAATCTAGCTTAAACGAGATTAGTCATTTATATTTAAACTTAAATTTGGATTCTTTATTTTTTATTATATACAAGGTTCTATTGTTTTGTAAACAGGAAAATCTTCAATAATTGTATTTAAAGTTATCGCGTATGTGTAGGGTGGGTGGGTGGTCTCTTATTCACCCTCCAATGAGTAAAACATAAGTGAGGGTTTTAATTAAAAGATGTAAAATATAAACAAATACAAAATTATTGAAATTTTAAGGGATTTATTCATACAAATTTTTCACTAATTTTTGATGATATTTTACTGATTGGAGGGTAGGATAGAGGCCACCCACCCACCCTACATATACATATAAATTTCAATTACTGATCGTTTCGCAGTTTGGAGTAAAATTAATTACAAATTTTTTTCAATCAAAAATAAATTCAAAAGGTAAAATTTTTTGGGTGGGCAGACTTTAAATCTAAATTAAATAATATTAGTTACAGAAAGTAATTTATATTTAAACTTAAATTTTGATTTCGTTTCATTTTTTATTGCATAAAGACTTGATGAAAAAAAATCTAATCAGCAAACTTGGTACCTTTTTATTCTTTGGATTTTGTACCACATTGAATATAAAAAACTCTTTGAAAATGTATGGCCTCAATTGCAAAGATTATGACAAAGACCTTATGAACTTTAGTCACCAGAAATACTCTTTTGAATTTGGAATTTGGAAGTGTTATGGAACACTTTTATTAAACTTGGCACCTTTTTATTCTTTGAATTTTGAAACAAGTATTGAGACTTTTGATCACATAAAAAACTCCTTGAAAATTTATGTTCTCAATTCAAAAGATTATGACTACGGTTTACCAAGGCCTTTTGAACTTGATCACTACAAATATTCTCTGAAATTTGGAATTTGGAAGTATAAAGGAACACCTTTATTAAGATGAAAATAGCCTTGTGGTATTGAGTATCAAAGACTAATCAGTGTACCCTCTTAAATTTTGACAAAATATTAACTCAATTAAAGAAACTACAGCTAAAGTATACTAAGATGTACTAAGATCCTATGAGCTCAGTCCATAAAAAATTGAAATAGGTCATATTTATTAAGTAATAATTAGAAAAAACACGAAATTAGGAAAAACACGAAAATATTTCGTAAGAAAATTATATTCTGGCAGTACTTAGTGCAAAAACCAACAAAATACATTTCTAAGAATATCTTCTAGTTATGGATTAAAGATTGCTTTTTTTAAAAGGACTACTATTAATTGGTATGCTCTAACTTTTATACAAAATTTTTAATCGGTAAACTTTATTCTTTAGATTTTGAAACAAGTATTGATACTTTTGATCAAATTGAGCATCAAAAACTTGTCCTCAATTGAAAAGATTATGGTCAGGGTTTACAAAGACTTTCTGAACTTTAATCATCAAAAATACTCACTGGAATTTGGAATTTGGAAGTATTAGGGGTCACCTCTATTAAAATGAAAATAGTCCACTAAAATTGAGTGTCAAAGACCGATTTTCTAAATTTTCAAAAAAGGTGAACCCGATTGAAAAGACTACAGCTAAAGTATGTTGAGGTATACTAAGACCCTATGAGCTGTGTTCACCAAAAATTCCGATATGCATACTTTAATTAGTATCATCTTTGAGATCAAACTACTTTTTATCAAAAGAGTCTTTGCTAAAATCAAAGGACAAGAGGATTAGAAAAATATGTTATCGAGAATAAAATCTATTTGGTGATTCTATTAGGATACTATAATTTGCAAAAAATGTTTGAGTAGGGTAACATATTTAACCACGGTTTCAATTTTTGATATTACACATTCAAAAAAAAGATGATTAAATTTAATTCTAGGAAAATTTTGGTGTAATTGTTATGTTTTCTTTATTTAATACCACTAAAACAGCTGCGGTTTTTTATAACTAATCAAAAGGTATTTTAAGCATTTTTAACGTGGAGAGACTGATCACAAAAAGTCGATTTGCATATTTTATGCAGCACCTTCTAGCTCAAATTCTTCAAATTTATTAATTATCTAATTATTAGTTAATTGTCTAAAAAGTAAAGGACTTTAATACATTTTTATTCTTTAAATTTGGAGTAAGTGTAATTCTTGCATTTGCTCATTTTTTATTAGAATAAAACATCTTCAAAATTTGACACCCAGTATGTATTTTTGAGGTTGAAGTTAAGCTTATGAACATTAAAGACAAAAGACGAATTTACCTATTTCTTTCTGGACCAAATTCTTCAGAGCTTGAAGTATCGGGAGCTGCTTTTACTAAAAAGTTTCTAATCCGATTGTACCTAATACTAGGAAAAAGAACTATTAGTCTGTATGCACTTAACGTTTATAAATTAGTCTTTTTGGCCACGAATTACAACGATATATTGGTTGCTGTGCACATTGCCCTAACCCTAAATCTAGGATCCTTTTTAGCAAGACGGATGCTTACTCAGCTCTCAATATTTTTGAAAAAATGGTTGTTAGGTTGTTAGGACAAGGCTTCTAAAATTAGAAGTTTAGAGACAGGATGTTGCATTGAGTACACTTTATCCAAAAGAAAACGAGCTACGTTCTTAGTTTGTTGAGAAAATAAGGCCTCTTTCGTTATTATTTGCTAATGATAGATAATAGATGAAGAAAGAGTTTTATTCCAACCAATTAATTTTAATCTTAATTATATTTGATTTACATTTAATGGCCCTTCCTTTTGTAGATATGACTTCTAAAAATCTTATGATATACTGTTTAGAATATCTCTTGTTGTCTTCTGAATTTTGGCTAGAGTTCACTTGATTGGAAAGAGTGCACTTCATAATCAAAAGTTCATAAGCTTAATTTAAATACAGAGTATCTTTTACCATGAATTTGATCTATTTTTCAATTTATAAATGTGATTTTTTTGGGTGATTGATTAGTTCAAAGTTACATTTTTTAAATAAAACGTTATATATACATTTTAAGACACACTAGTGTATATAAAAGTAAGAGCCATTTTCCGTCTGTAAATCTCACTGCGTTCATCCATCACCGGAAAAGCTGGAAGTATTCGAAAGGGCTGCCCCAGTTAAGCCGAGAAGCTGTTCATAAATAATCGTGTGACAAGTCTAAAGTATGAATGCCTCGTGTTGCTATTGTTCACCCTCTCGTTCCGCCCTCGCACTTCACTCCCACCACCCTCACACTCTCTCTCCCCCTATACGATCCATTATCCACCTAAAGGCGTTCGCGAGTAGGTGATGTGTAAGCTAGGATGCATAACAATTCCCTAAACGTTGAGCTCTGACCTACAAAGGGACCGCTATTGATTTCAGCCGTGCTAGACATCCCCGAGGACGGCGTGGGCGGGTTGTAGAAGGTCTGCTGCGAGGGTGCCGAAATGACGTTTTGCGATCATGTTCAGCGGGGGGTAAATGGAAATTGGAAATTCAAGGGCCATACTTAAAACTATATTTAGGTTGGATGTAATTTATTTTTGAAAACATCATAATTATTATATTGTAAACATAAATAGTGTTCATTCGGGTCAAGCTATAATAAATTTTAATCTGCTTAAAGGTCAAGGACATATAATCTCTGCTATGGTATAAACCGATTAGTATATTCAGCCACTTGAATCAGCTATTCATGGGTACTTAGGAGGCACGCTCGTGAATATAAATGAATGGACGCGTGATGGCAGGTCGGGGTTTTATTTATAAATGGTATACATCTTAATTTTATAACTAATTATAACTATTTGTGCTTAATTTTTAACGTGCGTATTTTACTTTTTAGAAATATTGCAAATCATATTGAAAAACTATAAACCATCTTTTCATTGATAAAAATCAAAGATGAATAAGGTTCATAATTTTGATAATGAATTATATCATCATTCTATATTTTTTATTACAGATAAAAGCAAAAGAAAGACATTCAAGACAGAGAATATTTGATTTAGTCGGTAATCACTCTACATTCCACTACTGTATTGCATAAAAGAAATTAGTTGATATAGCCTACAATTTAAAATGTAAAGAGTAAACAATTTAAACAATCTAAAAGAATGTGAGTATGTAAAAAAAACAAACATTTTCGCAATATAAAGGCATCAAATACATGTTTGTATTCGTTGGCATTGACAATGGAATTCCGTTTCCGAACTTTTCCACTGTCGTAAAATTCACTTGCATTTTTTACCGATAAATTTTATCACCTTAATGGAATTAATACAATGTATTGACGTTACCTATTCCAGATTTAATATTTAAACAGATAAAATATTTAAAAGTTCAATTTCCTGTAGATTAAATGACTTATTTGACTTAAATATTTAAAATAATAGGTTTTATAAATTGTAAAATAATTTTTATGTGGATAAAATGAGAAGAAAACGTGAATACTTTTAAGTAACAGAATAATTACAGTTAACACAATTAATTAAATAATAAGTAATTTAAGTAGATTTGATGTACAGTTTGAATATTTTTAATAGGATTTGCAAAGAAAATAAAGTAGATGTGAAAATATTGTTGGCGAGGCTCTAGATGAGACCCAACGCTGTCATATTACACTGCTAAAGTAATATTTATCGCCAGGAACAAACATTTATCTAAATTAACCACTCCCAGGTGGAACACTATTACTTTAGATATATTTAGCAATAAATTCTAGTTAGAACAAATTGGAGGTAAAAGTTGGTGCCTGTCGTGACGGTGTGATGATGATTCAACCAGTGGCGTGCGCCCTTCCAGCAGAAGGACCAGCTTCTGCGTCTTCTACCCGCTAGGAAGATTCCTTCTGATAGTCATGTGTTGTACGTCTGGATAAAAACGTCTGGTCGGGACCTGACTTCAGAGCTAAGTTTGGAATGCCGTTCAGGCCTGGAGCTTTCGAGTTTCCAAGTTTACCGCAAGCGCAAGCTCCGCCTTCGTCACAGTCTGTGAGTCCGAGCTATGATCAAGTGGCAGATCTTCGGTGTAGGCAAGTTCTGGCTGGTCAGGAAACAATGTTGTCATGAACCTTTTCAGAAACTTCGGGCTGGATGATGAAGCCGTCATCAAGCTTTTCAGTCGAGCTATTACTGTTCTGTAAGGCTCTCTTCAGATGCGCCGCTTGTTCATCTTTATTGCTCGCCTGAGTGCTCCTCCTGCCTCATGGTGTCGAAACCTCAGGATATCATAATTCTCGCAATCTCGGGCGCGAGAGTCCAGTGTTAGTTCACGACCGCATCGCTGCAAAGACATTTATGTTTATGTTTATTAGTCTTTAGCTTCCTTTCCGAAAAAAATACATATGAATATACATAAATATTATAAAAAACGTACAAAAATTTTGGATGGATGAAGCTGAACGTCCTCTTCCACCAAGCCTCGGAACGTATTGCCTTTAAAAGACCTGACGTTACACTTTGTTGGCGCTCGAAACTGCCCCTATCCACCTTCTGCAGCAATACTAAAGAGTATGCCTGATAGTAATTCTGGGTATAAAGGTCACTAACGTGCCAAGACGTGACTCGAGAAGAAAAGTTCTTGCTAGCAAAAGATACGATTACGATAAAGGAATTGCCGTTTCGTGTGAACGTTGGAGTTGTCTCTTTGTAGAGGAGCATCGCTTCCAGTGACCATGCAAAATCAGATAGGGCATCACCTCTCCAATTGGTTTCTCTGCTGCTTCATTATGTCGCCACCTGTGATGATGGGGGGCGTTGTTTCTTCACATTCTTCGCCAAGTCATTTAGCAGATCCCCGAATTCACCCTGTATGGTGCTCCACAAATGCTGAAAACAGATGCCCGCCACTTTGACGTGAGAAAATCCATTCTTCATGCAAGCTGCGTTTTCTCGGCAAAGGACTGCGGCACAACCACACCGCTGCTTGGCTTGTAGGTCCGAAATCCAAGGATGTGAATCGCTGAATGTCCTTATAATTCTCTGACAGAATAGCAACGTCGATACCCATTTACGGTCATGAACGGCTTGCTTCAGCAGATTCTGCGCTGCCTCGCAGTTTTTTCATCTCCCAAATGCTATCTTCGTTGCTCACTGTGCCTCCTTGCTTTTTCCGCCCTCATGAGTGTTAATAACTGTTTGACCCCTTGCAATCACACGCCAAGTACCCAAAGGCCTAGCACCTGTAGCACTTTCCTACATTTTGCTTCTTCCTGATATGGCAGTTGACCCAGCCAAAGCACATTCGGCCATTCTCTACCGTCTTTCTAGCTAGGTTCGTGGGCAGACTAACCACTGCTATCTGCGTACCCTTGTACGCCTTGCGGATTGACTTAACAGCCGCTTCGTACCTCTCGCCCAGAGCGTCATAGACCTTAACAATGATCGTCAGCTCGTCAAAATCTCGGATTTCAAACAGCATCTCGTCAGTCCGGGTTACGACGTTTGCTGACTCGCACAGCGTACGAGGATGGTTGTGGCGGACTTTCCCAGCTCTAGCAGCAGGTCACCAGCCGCGTTCCTACGTACCTTATAATAATAATAGCCATTATTTAACAATCTTACATACTAAACCTTTTTCTTAAATACTAATTTTCAATAATTGACATCAGTTCCACGAAGATTATCTTGCTTCCCAGTATAGGCCTACCCTAAAGCCTGCACTAGAATGTGATGATGTTGTATTGTCTCAGACACTACTCAGTAACGTCCTTGACCCACCTTAGCGACACGTTTTCTGATCTCCTTAAGGAAGGGACGAATATTCACTTCCTTCAGCGATCGCTTTCCTTTACTTTTACTATCACGATATCTGGATGTGATGATTTCAGTTTTGCTGGTCATGAGCGTTACTACTTTCTGCAAATCCTTTCGTTGGTTAGCTCCTGTCCCGGTAACTCCGTGGAAGTTCTTTGTGCTGGTTATACTTTAGTTGATGGTGCGTTCCTCCTCTGTTCCGCTTTTGTGTGATTTTTCTCCCTCTTCTTTGCTTGCGCTTGTTCAGCATCTCCTGGTTTTGATTGCCTCGGCTCTTACGGTTAGCACGCAGACCATGAGCCGCCTGCGTTTCCGGCAGCGCTGTCTATTGCTCTACACTTCAACTAGGCGAGGTCTGTAGACTCCGATTAAAACGCTGTGCCCGAAATCTCGTCGAACTGCCTCCGAATCCAGGCAAGACTCCTCTTGATCTCCTGGTGCACAATGTGCTTGAGCCTCGCAAACTCGTATATCTCCGTTGCTACATAAATGGTGATTTATGTAAAAAAATGTATGAAAGTTTCGGACCTGAGAGCGGTAAGGTAGAACAGAAGAAACTGGATATTTGTAGAATTAAAAGAACCACCATCGGTATTTGGATGAAAAGGAAATATGTATGATGAAAAATCGTTCATACGAATTAGATCATCCAGAACTCCATGACATTATGGCAGATTACATCAACTCAATCCTGTTATTGAGACCGACTGACATCTTACATCTTTGCTCCCGGACGCACAAACTGGCCTCACCAGAAATATGCTGAGCTCATTTTCGTTAACATTTACTTTGTAGTTTTGTCGGTGTAAGTATTTTGCTAGCGCATCGTAGGAAAGGAAGCGGGCCAGAAATTGCTGAAAACAGGCTTTTTAAGCCTACTCTAGTTTCTTGAGGCCCAGCTTCTGCTTTGCCAGTCCCGGAATACACGGACGAACTGGCGCACGGATTCTGATTTCTGATCAGGGCCCGAAGGGACTGGTCACTGGACGCATCAACCCCCGCAAGGGCACTCCTAGTAAGCTACAACACAGTCCGACCGATTTGATTTTTTTTCGGGGTTTTCCTTCCCCTAGTTTTTTTTTCCTTGAGAGATACTTTATTTGCTTATTTCCCTCTATCAAGCTACTCCCTATGCGCTACCTGACTACAGACTGTTATCTGTCATTTATGATACATGATGATACATTTCGTATCTATCACGTTACCAATCATCTGCTATCTATTTTCTGTCATCTCTAATTTGTTACTAGATATATAAAACATTTCATCTATCACATGTCAACTAACATCTACCATCTGCCTTTTATTAATTTTTCATCTATCCCATGTTGTTAACCATCCATCAACTATCTTTTGTCATCCAAACATATCATCTGTCAACTGCTAAGAACTGTAACATATTATCTATTAATTACCATCTACCATTTGTCATCTATCATCTGCCAACTACCCCCTACCATTTAGTATCTATTTCGTTACTAATCATCTGTCATCTATCACTTATTTCTTGGTATATAAAATATGACATTTGTCACCTCTCAACTGCCATCTACATTTTGTTATTGTCATTTATCACATTTTTTAATCATACATCAACTGTCATACGTGACAGTTAACCTTTGGTAGTAACTGTCATCTATCATTATCAGTCAACTCAAAAAAAGAATCAATAATTTATCATCTATCATCTATCACCTATCGTATGTCATCTATCATCTGGCATCTGTCACTTGTCATCTGTCATCTGATATTAATCATCTCTAATCTGCTCTCTGTATCTTATCATTAACCATCTGTCATCTGTCACTTGTCATCTGTCGTATTTGATCTATCATAAATAATATATCATAAAAAAATGTAAAAATAGAAGACATATCTAAACAGTGATTTAAATTTAAATAAAAAGAAAACTTTTCAAAATTTTATATTTAATAACTCGACATTTGATTATACACATATTGTATATAAAATATACAAAGATACAACAACATATGACAATCGATAGTAGAAAGTTTGTTTTCTCGTCTGTTATTTGATATTTGATAAGAACAATTTCTTAATAATATATTGAAATATTAACTTTTGTGATTCCATTTTTTTCTCCAGTAACATTAAACAAAGCAAATCTGTCAATTGTCATCTGTCATCTACCATTTATAATATGCCACCGACTAATATAATCTATCGTTCATTTGTCATCTATCTGTCATCTGTCACCTGTTACCTGCAATTTGTAATTTGTCATCTGGCATCTATTGATTGTCATGAATCACCTGTCATCATCAATTTCCTGCAGACGCGCCATATAAAGGTTATAGACACCCACTTTAGTATCATCTATTATTTGTCACCCAACATTTTTGTCATTTGTTATTTGTCAACTGTATGTTATTTATCATCTGTCATCTATATATTACATCTATCATCGGTCATGTCATCTATCATATGTCATCTGTCATCTATCATCTGCTATCTGCCATATCTAATCTAATAATATATCGTAAAAAAATTGTAAAAAGAGAAGACAAAATTTAAATATTGAGTTAAATTAAAAGACAGAAAGAATGTTTTCAAAATTGTATGTAATTAATAGCTCGACAATTAATATAGAGCATTGACAATTTACATATGATCAACGATAGTAGAAAGATTTTTCTTTTATTTGTTATTTTGATAACAACAATTTCTTAAGAAAAAATATGCAAACATTAACTTTTGTGATTCCATTTTTTTCCTCTAGAAACATTAAAAATAGCAAATCAGTCAATTGTCATCTGTCAGTGACATACAATAGATGATAAATGTATGTATGACTTAAGTAATCTATCATCTGTCATGTGTCATGTTAACTGTTGCAATTCTACGTTCTTCTCCAGAAAAATTAAGCAAAGCAAATCTGTCAATTGTCACCTGTCATCTATCATTTATCAAATGTGACTGGTTCATGTAATCTATCATTTGACATCTGTCAGCTATCAACTATCATCTGTCATCTGTTAACTATAATGTGTCATGTATCATTTGTTATTTGTCATCTGTTGTTTATCATCTGTCATCTGCCATCTGTCACCTGTCGTCTAATAATTAATCATAGAAACTTGTAAAAAAGGAAACATATTTAAATACTGTTTAAAATTAAAAGCCAGAAAGAATATCTTCAAAATATTATGTGATCAATAACTCAACATTTAATTAAAAATGGTGATGTGGCCATCATAGTACTTTCCCTATATTTTTCTCGAAAACTATGAAGTTTACGCAAAAATGTTATTCTTAATGATTTGTTCATTTTTGAATTTTCTACAATTATTTGTAATACAAGTTTCATGTAACTCCTATAGTTTGTTAGCAATTTGCAAAAAATATCAAAATTTTAAATTTTTACTTTTTTGTGCAAAAGTTAAGAATTTTATGAAAAACATGTTCAAACAAAACTTGTTCAGTTCTTTATTTCCTTTAACTTTTGTTTGAACCATATTTTAAAATTTCCCATATTTAGAAAAATATTACCAAAAAACCGAAAAACGCCTCGAGTAAACAACCACTTCCGGTTTATAAATGTTCACCAAAAGCTTTTCAGTTCCAGTTTTTAACGACAAAATCTTAAGTTTAAAGTTTCATCTCGAACAGATAATTCCTTTTTGAGATACAGCACCCACCGACAGACACACACACACAGACAAAAAAAATTTTTTTCTAGATAAAAAAATATACAGTACTAACAGGTGACATATGTACAAACATATGACAAACTATAGTAGAAAGAGTTGTTCTGTTATTTGTTATTTTGACAACGATTTCTTGAAAACATATGCGGACATTAGCTTTTGTGATTACATTCCTTTTCTTCAGAAACATTAAAAGTAACAAATCTGTCAATTGTTGTCTGTCAGTGACGTATAATAGATGATAAATGTATCATCTATTATATGTCAATGGCTTAGGTAATCTATCATCTGTCATCTGTCACATTAACTTTTGCGATTCCACGCTTTCCTCCAGAAACATTAAGCAAAGAAAATCTATCATCTGTCATCTGTAATCTAGCATTTATAATATGTCACTGGTTTATGTAATCTATCATCTGAAATCTGTCAACTATCAACTATCATCTGTCATCTGTCATCTATAATGTGTCACGTATCTTTGTTATTTGTCATCTATTGTTTGTCATCTGTCATCTGTCATCAGCCATCTGTCACCTCTGATCTAATATAATAATTAATCATAAAATATTGTAAAAAAGGGAAACATATTTAAATACTGATTGAAATTAAAAGACAAAAATGGTGATGTGGCCATCATAGTACTTTCCCTATATTTTTCTCGAAAACTATGAGGTTTACGTAAAAAGGTTATTCTTAATAATTTGTTTAATTTTAAATTCTCTACAATTATTTGTTATATAAGTTTCATGTAACATCAATGGTTTATTAGCAAATAGCAAAAAATGTCAACATTTTCAATTTTTATTTTTTTTCTTGAAAGTTAATAATTTTTTGAAAAAAATGTTCAAATAAAACTTGTTCATTTTATTATACCCTTTAACTTTTGTTTGAACCGTTTTTTAAAATTTTTCATATTTAGAAAAATATTACCAAAAAACAAAAAAACGCCTCGAGTAATCATCCACTTCCGGTCTATGAATGTTCACCAAAAGCTTTTCAGTTCCAGTTTTTAACGATAAAACCTTAAGTTTAAAGTTTCATCTCAAACCGATAATTCGTTTTTGAGATACAGCGCCCACCGACAGACAGACACACAGACACACATACAGACACAAAATTTTTTTTTCCAGAAATTAGTGTTTTGGACTCAGGGGACCCCAAAACGGATATTTCCGCAAAAAAAATTTTTCAAAAAAAAATCACGAAAACAATACTCCCCCTATATACTACGTGTATAGGGAAAGTAAAAAGAATGCTTTCAAAATTTGATGTGATCAATAACTCAACATTTAATTGAAAATATACAGTATTGAAAGAGTTTTACTGTTATTTGTTATTTTGACAACAAAAACTTCTTAAAAACATATGCGAACATTTACATTTGTGATTCCATTTTGTTTCCTCTATAAACATAAAAAGTAGCAAATCTGTCAATTGTCATCTGTCATCTGTCATATTAACTGTTGCGATTCCACGTTTTCCTCCATAAATATTAAGTGAAACAATTCTGTCAATTGTCATCTGTCATCTATCATTTATAATATGTCACTGATTTATGTAATCTATCATTTGACATCTGTTAACTATCAACTATCATCTGCCATTTGTCATCAGCCATTTTTCATGAGTCATGTGTTATGTGTTATTTGACATCTGTCATCTGTCATTAATCACCTGTAATCTCTTATTTATCATCAATAATTTATCATAAAAATGGTATAATGAAAGAATATGAACAAAGAGAATATCAGACCTCGAAAGAGCACACCCATCGGGCTACAGCACAGTAGGATCGATTTAATTTTTTTTTTCTTTATCTGGGGACGCACCACGTAGAGGTTATAAACTCTCACTTTAGTGTCATCTATCATCTGTCACCTAACATTTATCATCTGTCTTCTGTCATCTGTCTTCTATCATATGTCATCTGTCATCTATCATCTGTCATCTATCACCTATAGTCTGTCATCTGTCATGTCACTTGTCATCTCTCATTTGTCACCTGTCATATGTCGACTATCCCCAATAGTATATCATAAAAAATTGTAAAAAAGAAAAATATCTAAATATTGATTACGTTTAATTGAAAATATACAATATTGACCGGTGACATATGTCAAATGATGGTAGGAAATATTTTTCTGTTATTTGTTTTTTGTCAACAATAATTTCTTAATAATATATGCGAACATTAACTTTTATGATTCCACTTTTTCTTCCAGAAACATTAGGTAAATCAAATCTGTCAATTGTCATCTACCATCTATCATATGTCAATGACTTATGTAATCTATCTTTTGACATCAATCAACTATCATCTGTTATCTGTCATCTGTCAATTATCTATAATAAAATTACTAAAATCAAAGAATATTTACATTTAAACTAAAAGAAAAATGAATTTGAATTAAAAGTCAGTCTTCTGTCTTCTGTCTTCTGTCTTCTGTCTTCTGTCTTCTGTCTTCTGTCTTCTGTCTTCTGTCTTCTGTCTTCTGTCTTCTGTCTTCTGTCTTCTGTCTTCTGTCTTCTGTCTTCTGTCTTCTGTCTTCTGTCTTCTGTCTTCTGTCTTCTGTCTTCTGTCTTCTGTCTTCTGTCTTCTGTCTTCTGTCTTCTGTCTTCTGTCTTCTGTCTTCTGTCTTCTGTCTTCTGTCTTCTGTCTTCTGTCTTCTATCTTCTACCTCTTCTCATCTGTCATCTGTCATCTATCATATTTCATCTGCTATGTGTCATCTATCATTTACCATCTACCTCTCATCTAATAATGTATCACAAAAAATTGTAAAAACCAAAGAAAATTTTAAAAAATGATTAAAATTAAGACAGAAATTAAAGTAAGTGTGTTTTCAAAATTTTATGTGTTCAATAACTCAACATTTAATTGAAAATATACAATATTGGCATTTGACATATGACAAACGCCAGTAAAAAGATTTGTTCTGTTATTTGCTATTTTGACAATAACAATATGCAAATTATAACTTTTGTATTTCCACATTTTCCTCCAGAAGAATGGAAATCTGTCAATTGTCATCTGTCATCTATCATTTGATATCTGTCAACTATCAACGATCATCTGACCTCTGTCAAATATCATCTGTCATTTGGCATCTATCATCTGTCATCTGTCATCTGTAATCTGATATCTAGCAACTGTCATCTGCCATCTGTCACCTGTCGTCTGCCATTTGACGATGAATCATCTTTAATCACCTGTCATCTGTCATTTGTCATGATAATATTCTATTATAAAAATAGTATAATCAAAAAATACCAACAAACAGACCATCAGCCCTCACAGGGACACTCATAGCGGGCTACAGCGCAGTCTGGTGGATTTGATTTTTCTTTCTTTTTTTCTTTTCTCCTGCCGTCTAAATCTAGCGAGCTACGACCCTAATCACCGCCTGGGGACGCGCGATGATGAGGTTATAGACGCCCATTTTAGTATCATATATTATTTGTCACCTAACATCTGTTATCTGTCATCTGTCATTTGTTATTTATTATTTGTCATCTATCATCTGTCATCTGTCATCGGTCATCTGTCATCTATCATCTGTCATCTATATGTTATTTATCATCTGTCATCGGTCGACTGTCATCTATCATCTGTCATCTGCCATCTGCCACCTCTCGTCTAATAATTAATCATAAAAATTGTAAAAAAAGAAGACATATTTAAATACTGATTAAAATTAAAAGACAGAAAGAATGTTTTTATAATTTTATGTGATCGATAACTCGACATTTGATTAAAAATATACGGTAATGACAGGTGACTTATGACAAAAGATAGATGAATGATTTCTTCTATTATTTGTTATTTTTACAACAATAATTTCTTAAAAACATATGCGAAGATTAATTTTAGTGATTTCATTCTTTTGCTACAGAAACATTAAAAGTAGCAAATCTGTTACATGTCATCTGTCAGTGACATATAATAGATGAGAAATGAATCAAGTATTATATGTTACCGACTTAGGTAATCTATCATCTGTCATCTGCACTCTCTCATATTGAATTTTGCTATTCCACATTTTCCTACAGAAACATTAAGCAAAGCAAATCAGTCAATTGTCATCTGGCATCTATCATTTATAAAATGTCACTTGTTCATGTAATCTATCATTTGAAATCTGTTATCTGTCATCTGTCAACTATCATGTGTCATGTATCGTTTGCCATTTGTCATCTGTTGCTTGCCATCTGTCATCTATCATCTAATAATTAATCATAAAAAATTGTAAAAAAGGGAAACAAATTTAAATACTGTTTAAAATTAAAAGACAGAAAGAATGTCTTCAAAATTTTATGTCATCAATAACTCAACATTTAATTAAAAATATACAGTATGACAGGTGACATATGACAAACGATAATAAAAAGAGTTTTTCTGTTATTTATTATTTTGGCAACAACAATTTCTTGAAAACATATGCGAACATTAAATTTTGTGTTTCCATTCTTTTTCCTCTAGAAACATTGAAAGTAGCAAATCTGTCAATTGTCATCTGTCAGTGACATATAATAGATGATAAATGTATCATCTATTATATGTCAATGGCTTAGGTAATATATCATCTGTCATCTGTCACATTAACTTTTGCGATTCCACGCTTTCCTCCAGAAACATTAAGCAAAGCAAATATATCATCTGTCATCTGTAATCTAGCATTTATAATATGTCACTGGTTTATGTAATCTATCATCTAAAATCTGTCAACTATCAACTATCAGCTGTCATCTATCATGTGTCATGTATCATTTGTCATTTGTCATCTGCTGTTTGTTATGTCATCTGTCATCAGCAATCTGCCACCTCTTGTCTAATAATTAATCATAAACAATTGTAAAAAAGGAAACAAATTTAAATACTGATTGAAATTAAAAGACAAAAAGAATGCTTTCAAAATTTGATGTGATCAATAACTCAACATGTAATTGAAAATATACATTTATTATTTTGACAACAAAAATTTCTTAAAAACGTATGCAAACATTAACATTTGTGAATCCATTTTTTTTTTTCTAGAAACATTAAAAGTAGCAAATCTGTCAATTATTATCTGTCAGTGACACATAATAGATGATAAATGTATTATCTATTATATGTCAATGACTTAGGAAATCTATCATCTGTTAACTTTTGCGATTCCACGAAATATTAAGCAAAGCAAATCTGTCAATTGTTATCTGTCATCTATCATTTATAAAATGTCACTGATTTATGTAATCTATCATTTAGCATCTGTTAACTATCAACTATCATCTGTCATCTGTCATTTGTCATCTGCTATTTTTCATGAGTCATGTGTTATGTTTTATTTGTCACTTGTCATCTGTCAGTAATCACCTGTAATCTCAATAATCTATCATAGAAATTGTATAATGAAAGAATATGAATAAACAGAATACGCGCCACGTAGAGGGTATAAACTCCCACTGTAGCGTCATCTATCGTCTGTCACCTAACATTTGTCATCTGTCGCCTATCTTCTATCATCTGTCATCTATAGTCTGTCATCTGTCGTATGTCATCTGTCATCTATCATATGTCATTTACCATCTGTCATCTTTCATCTGGCATCTGTCATCTATCATATGTCACTTGTCATTTGTCATATGTCACCTGTCATGTGTCGACTATCACCAATAGTATATCATAAAAAATTGTAAAAAGGAAAAAATATCTAAATACGGATTAAAACTTTTTAAATTTGAATTCGAGGACAGAAATTATAGAAAGAAATGTTATCATAATTTTATGTGTTTAATAATTCTATGTTTAATTAAAAATATACTAATTGGACAGGTGAAATATGTCAAATGATAGTAGTAAATATTTTTCTGTTATTTGTTTTTTGTCAAGAATAATTTCTTAATAATATATGCAAATATTAACTTTTGTCATTCCACTTTTTCTTCCAGAAACGTTAGACAAATCAAATCTGTCAATTGTCAACTGTCATCTATCATCTATCATATGTCAATATGATAGATGATAGATAGATGACTTATGTAATCTATCTTTTGACATCAATCAACTATCATCTGTTATCTGTCATATGTCAATTATCTATAATAAAATTAGTAAAATCAAAAAATATTTAAATTTAAACTAAAAAAATGAATTTGAATTAAAAGTCAGAAAGTACAAAAAATTAGAAAAGTATTCTTTGATCAATAATAATAACACGTCAAAAACTAGGGCAGAAGATAGAATATAAATGATTTTTTAGATTTAGATTTTAGATGATAAATGATAGATGACACAAAATAGAACATAAATGATAGTTGATAGATGATAAAATATAAATGACGCAAATAATTGATAGATATTAGATGATAGATAACAGCTGACATCTGTTGTTATTGCACCACTTCCTCTTATTTGTCATTTGTCAATCTGTAATCTGTCCTCTGTAATTTGCCATCTGTCATCTACAATTTGTTTTATAATATTTTGTCGTCTTTTAAGCAAAGCAAACCTATCATTTTCCATCTGCTATCTATCATTTATAATATTTCACTGACTTTTGTAATATATCATTTGACATCTATCCACTATCATCTGTCATCTGTCATGTGTCATTTGTCATCTATTAATTGTTATTTGTCATCTGTGATCTGTTATTTTATCTACAATAAAATTAAATGTTGTTCCCCTTTAACAACAGTCACGGACCGGTTTCGATCTTTTTGGATCTCATCAGCGTAGCGCTATAATATAATAAAATTAGTAAAATCTAAGAATATTTACATATAAACTCAAACAAATTGAATTTTTATCAAAAGAATTTACAAAAAGAACTACAGATGACACAAAACAAATGACAGATGATAGATGATAGATGACAGAAGATAGAATATAAATCACTTAAAAAAAAAAATTAATTTAAATTAAACAGAAGTAAAAGAAAGAAATGTTTGCATAATTTGATGTATTCAATAATTTTACGTTTAATTGAAAATACAATATTGACAGGTGACATATAGCAACAGTGCTAAATAAAGTTTATTATTATTATTATTATAACAAATGATAGATTTTTTTTCTGGTATTTGATTTTTGTCAACAATAATTTCTTAATAATTTATGCGAATATTTACTTTTATGATTCCACTTTTTCTTACAGAAACATCAACTAAAGCAAATCTGTCAATAGTCGTCTGCCATCTATCATATGTCAATGACTTATGTAATCTATCATTTGACATCAATCAACTATCATCTGTCATCTGTCATGTGTCATCTGTTATTCGTCATCTGTTATTTATCTATCATAAAATTAGTAAAATCATAGAATATTTACATTTAAACTTTAAAAAAAATGAATTTGAATTAAGAGTCAGAAAGTACAAAACAAATAGAAAAGTATTCTTTGATCAATAGTACTAGCTCTTAAATCCAAATTATAAAATAATTATAGGTGACACATGACAAATGACAGGTGATAGATGACAGAAGATAGAATATAAATGATAGATTATAGATGATAAATGATAGATGGCACAAAATAGAACATAAATGATAGGTGATAAAATATAAATGATGCATACAAATGATAGGTAATAGATGACAGATAACAGCCAACATCTGTTTTTATTTCACCACTGCCTCTTGTCTGTCATTTGTCAATAAGTAATCTGCCATCTACAATTTGTTTTTTTTTTGTCAAACCTGTCAATTGCCATCTGCCATCTATCATTTATAATAGGTCACTAACTTATGTAATCTATCATTTGACATTTATAAACTATCATCTGTCATCTATCATTTGTCATCTGTTAATTGTTATTTCCCATCTGTCATCTGTGATTTTATCTATCATAAAATTTGTTAAATTCAAAGAATATTTACATTTATAATAAAAAATTGAATTTTAATTAAAAAAATTTACAAAAAATAGTATTCTAAGTATCTTATGATAAATAGTTTTAGCTCTTTAATATAAATCATAAAATAATTACAGGTGACACATGACAAATGACATATGATAGATGACAGAAGATAGAATATAAATGATCGATAAATGATAGATGGTAGAAAATAGAATATAAATGTTAGGTGATAGATGGTAGATGATAAAGTATAAATTCATTTATATTTCACCACTCTCATTTGTCAATCTGTAATCTGTCATCTAAAATATATCATCTGTCATCTACAATTTGTTTCATAATATTTTCTGATCCTTTATCTATTCGTTATGTCTTTACTGCTTTTTGCCATTTGTCAACGGTCTTCTGTTATCTGTCACATGTCAACTGTCATCTGTCACCTATCAACTGTCATCTATCACCTGTCATCTGTCATCTGTCACCTGTCATCTGTCACCTGTCATATGTCATCTGTCACCTGTCATCTGTCATCTGTAATGTACTATAAGTCATCTACACAAAAAATACTAATAATTAAAAACATTAAACAACTTAATAATTGTATTGGATATAAATAAATATTTTACATGAATAATTTAACTTTAAAGTATGTCATCTTTAATTGACCAAAAATACAGTCTGACGTCATTATATATAAGTCATTAACTTACTTTTCTCTTTACAAATGGCTAAAGGGAAGAACTTGACGTTGAAGATCTATCTCAATTACGACATGTTTTTTCAAAAATTACGATAGTTTAAATGTACGACAAAAGGTAAACACTTTGAATAGATCCACAAATATTTTCGCCGGTCTACTGAAAACGTCAAACAAATTTTATGTGGGCATAAAAATGTATATAAGCAACGAGACTGTGTAGGCCAGCCTAACGACTTTATGATGTACGTCGAAAGTTTTGGCCGTCGCACGTCTGCGTCCCGAAATACAGGCGCCCTTATTTTTGGGCGACGTATTTATACCCAACATAAATTCGAAAATAAGCAAATTGGCAGATCGTCGGACGTTACGCCGTTATGTAACGACTGTTGTGTTTATTCCTGACATTGACTTTGTGCCACCTAAAACAGACTAAATCATCAACTTTCAAAGAATGAAAATGTTATTACTGTTATTACTCTCTCCAATAGGTTTTAAAATATGACAATGTCTAAAATAATTGCTTAAATTTGTACCTGTATCTAACTTTACTTTTCTATTAAAATATTCAGGTAAAAGGTTCAATTTACTTTTTAAACGAATGTAAATTGCACGTTTCAGGTTGTGCATCAAGGCAGGTAAATAATATTGATTAAAAGCCCAAGGATGGAAGCGGCGACGACGACGACGGCACGGGGCGTCTCGAGGACGCAGTTTCAGTTTCTTTGTCCGCGAAAAACAAACCTTGAAATGAATTTTGGCCGGGTTTAATTAACGCATAGTTAATACTTGCCCGAAAGTCGGTGAGTCGAGAGGAATTCCGGGGCGAAGGTGTTAATTCCTGAAGTTGGTGTTTGATCGGCGTAATTTCGTTCATGGTGATTAATTTACTCGAACCGTAACTTAGGGAGGAAGTGATTAAATCTAGCAATAAGGATTAAACTAGTTAAATCAGTTATAAAGTTCATAACTTATGATTTTTTTAATAAAAGGAAAACTTTTCAGTTATTGTAGAACCTTTCCTTCGGAAATGAATTGTTCTTGTTCTTCTGTAGGTGCCTCTCTCCCTTAGGTAATGAATGTTTCTTCTTCTGTAAGCACCTCTCCTAGCGGAGGTTGGCGACTATTTCAGCATTTCCTACCTGTGGTTGCTCTCATCGGATCTTCCCCATCCCTGTTCCGGAGCCATGACATTCTTTTCTTTTTCTGAATTGTAACTCTTAACAATGCACACTCCACAGTTTGCTCTTTGGTCATCATCTCTTCTACAGGTAGGAGTAGAACAACTTTTTGTTACCTTCCTCTTAATTTTTTTTTTTAAATATCAAATCCTCTGAAAGTTGCTACATAGATACGAATTGATATATTGAATTGACTGTTACTTAATGAAACTTCAAATTTTCAGGATTAGTCGTTTGCCTGTGAACTCAAAATCTTTAGATTTTTTTAAAGGTTTTATTATATTCTACTAAATCTTAATGATTCTTTCTTAAAGATTAAGTTCACGGTAACAGAATCGAATAAGAAATCGGTTATAGCATTCTGATCAAGATTCACACCACGTGCAACACCCTCGGCGAGAATATCAAATCCGTAGTAACGCGATTTTTATATTTCGGCCTAAATCACCATAAAGCCGGAGCGAATTTCTGCTAAGAGAATCTGCTGAAGCGTCTGGAACGAGGAGCATGACCTAGATACGCAGCATCGGCGTGGAGCGGCGGCAGATGGCAGGTATTGATTCGGCGATATTAAAGTGCCACGACCGTGCCATCAATAACGGACCGCGGTGGTTGTTGTTATTGAATGCTGTTTAATGAGCTAATTTATTGCGGACGCAAGAGCGTCTCCTCGAGACCGACCAGTGTTAACTCAATTAACGTGTAATCCACCCTATAAGGGTTTGTACTAAAGGCATGGATTTAATTTAATTCGAAATAAATCTTTGGGAGTGAGTATGTGGGTAGTTAATGTGGTGAATGATTTGGGATTGTTGTTTTTAATTAAAGACCTTTGATTAAAATCTATTGGTTAAAACGTTCAGGTTTTTAAAACTGTATGCATATTCGATTGATGAAGCTTCTACTTAGTGAAATTCCTACACCTATAAAACTGTATGATTGTAGATTTTAACTGTTGTACAAAAATATTTGATTCTTGTAATAGACATATATTAACTTTAAACCAATTTTCTGGTGGTTTCTAAAATTATATCGGAGTTATAGAGCATCAAAATATGAAGTACAATGAAGAAACATTTAATTTAGGGGACTCTCGTAGCCATTGTACAATATCCTATTATCTGAGCCCCAGATGCGTACATTATGAGTGTTCGCATGTCTGTTTTTTGTTTTCTAGTCGCTATTTTCACTACCAGCACCCTCTAGCGCATGCGCGTACCAACAAACAGAACTTTGTGAGCTGCTCTTTCATTTCATGTATTAATTATGGTTTTATGTCTTACCTAATAAGTATTACAACGTTTTAAAACCCTGATATTCATTTAAAAATAACCTATATTCAGAAAAGGAAGGGACATATTTTGAACTTATGTATGAAAGATAAAAATGGAAAGTGCTGCACAATGATTCCAAATGCCGAAATCGTAACCAACATTCTCTAAATGTTTGATTTGGGAATTTTTTTGTGGTCTCGTTATTTAGTATTGTTCCTAGCCCGCTTGTAACTGTCTAACGTAATCATGGGGTAATTAATTTTTAACAATTAAATTTCTAAATTCATTTTTCAATCTCCCCAATTTTATTTTAAAATCTTATATTTTCGTTTTTAAACGTAAATCGTCAATTGTTTTACCTGGAATTAAAAATACACTCTTTCTAGATGTATGTTATCATTTTGAGGTCAATTTCTCTTGCGATTAGTCTTTAATAACTTTTCAAATATCTGATTTCAATTTTAAATTACCTTAATTTCACTTTAAAGCCATATATTTATTTTTCTAGAAGTAGATCATCGATTGTTTTAATATTAAATTCAAAATACACTATTTTTAAACGCATATTGTGATTTTGAGGCCAATTGGTTGTATGATTAATTTTTAACAATTTTTTTAATCTCCGAATGCATTTCTCGATTTCCCTAATTTTATTTTGAAATCTTATATTTCTCTTTTTCGACATAAATAATCAATTGTTTATGCGTAGAATTTAAGACACACTATTTCTAAATAGATCTTGTGATTATGAGGTCAATTACTCGTGTAATAAATTTTATTTTTTATAATTTTTCAAATCACTGAAAACCTTCTTCAATTTTCGGAAATTCATTTTGAAGTCTTATATTTTGGGTTCTAGATGAAAACTGCCAATTGTTTTTACGTAGAATACAAAATACGCTATTTCAAAAAGTATTTTGTGATTTTGAGACTAATGGCTTTTGTGATTTGTTTTTAACAATTTTTAAATCTCTGATTGCATTTTTCGATTACCTTAATTTCATTTTAAAGTCTTATATTTATTTTTTTCGACGTAAATCGTCAAATTTTTTTATTTAGAATTCAAAATAAACTATATCTAGCTGTATTTTGAGATTTTGAGGCTAATTACTTGTATAATGAATTTTTAATTATTTTTTTAAATCTCTAAATGCATTTTTCAATTTCCCTAATTTCATTGTGAAGTTTTATATTTTTCGTTCTGGAGACAAATTGTCAATCGTTTTCCTGTAGAATTTAAAATACACTATTTATATATGTACTTTGTAATTTTGAGGCCAATTGCTTCTGTAATAAATTTTTAACAATTTTTAAAATCTCCTAATGCATTTCTTAATTTTTCTAATTTTAGTCTTGTACTTCTGTTTCCTGGCATAAATCATCGATTGTTTATGCGCAACATTCAAAATACACTATTTCTAAGTATATATTGTGATTTTGAGGCCAAGTGCTTATGTGATTAGTTTTCTACAATTTTTCAAATCTCTGATTGCATTTTTTAAATTTTCCGAATTTTATTTCTAATTCGTATAATTATGTTTTTGGAAAAAAATTATCAATTGTTTTTAGGTAGATTTGAAAATATACTATTTTTAGAAGTATATTGTGATTTTGAGGCCAATTGCCCTAGTGATTAATTATTAACAAATTTTCAATTATCTGAATGCACTTCTCGATTTTCTCAATTTCATTGCAAATGTATATATTTCTGTTTCTGCACGTAAACTGTCAATTGTTTTTACGTGAAATTCAAAATATACTATTTTTAAACGTATCTTGTAATTTTTGAGGTCAATTTCTGGTGTGATTAGTTATTAACAATTTTTCAAATTCCTGAATTAATTATACAATTTCCCCAATTTAATTTTGAAGTCTTATATTTCTGTTCCTCGACACAAATAATCAATTGTTTTTGCGTAGAATTTAAGACACACTATTTTTAAATATATCTTGTGATTATGAGGTCAACTACTCGTGTAATAAATTTTATTTTTTATAATTTTTCAAATCACTGAAAACCTTCTTCAATTTTCGGAAATTCATTTTGAAGTCTTATATTTTGGGTTCTAGATGAAAACTGCCAATTCTTTTTATGTAGAATACAAAATACGCTATTTCAAAATGTATTTTGTGATTTTGAGGCTAATGGCTTTTGTGATTTGTTTTTAACAATTTTTTAAATCTCTGATTGTATTTTTCGATTACCTTAATTTCATTTTAAAGTCTTATATTTCTTTTTTTTCGACGTAAATCGTCAAAAATTTGTATTTAGATTTCAAAATAAACTATATCTAGCTGTATTTTGAGATTTTGAGGCTAATTATTTGTATAATGAATTTTTAATTATTTTTTAAAATCTCTAAATGCATTTTTCAATTTCCCTAATTTCATTGTGAAGTTTTATATTTTTCGTTCTGGAGACAAATTGTCAATCGTTTTCCTGTAGAATTTAAAATACACTATTTATATATGTACTTTGTAATTTTGAGGCCAATTGCTTCTGTAATAAATTTTTAACAATTTTTAAAATCTCCTAATGCATTTCTTAATTTTTCTAATTTTAGTCTTGTACTTCTGTTTCCTGGCATAAATCATCGATTGTTTATGCGCAACATTCAAAATACACTATTTCTAAGTATATATTGTGATTTTGAGGCCAAGTGCTTATGTGATTAGTTTTCTACAATTTTTCAAATCTCTGATTGCAATTTGATTTAAATTTTCCGAATTTTATTTTTAATTCGTATAATTATGTTTTTGGAAAAAATTATCAATTGTTTTAGGTAGATTTCAAAATACACTATTTTTAGAAGTATATTGTGATTTTGAGGCCAATTGCCTTAGTGATTAATTATTAACAAATTTTCAATTATCTGACTGCACTTCTCGATTTTCTCAATTTCATTACAAATGTATATATTTCTGTTTCTGCACGTAAACTCTCAATTGTTTTTACGTGAAATTCAAAATATACTATTTTTAAAAGTATCTTGTATTTTTTGAGGTCAATTTCTGGTGTGATTAGTTATTAACAATTTTTCAAATTCCTGAATAAATTTTACAATTTCCCCAATTTTATTTTGAAATCTTATATTTCTGTTCCTCGACACAAATAATCAATTGTTTTTGCGTAGAATTTAAGACACACTATTTCTAAATATATCTTGTGATTATGAGGTCAACTACTCGTGTAATAAATTTTATTTTTTATAATTTTTCAAATCACTGAAAACATTCTTCAATTTTCGCAAATTCATTTTAAAGCCTTATATTTTGGGTTCTAGATGAAAACTGCTAATTGTTTTTATGTAGAATACAAAATACGCTATTTTAAAATGTATTTTGTGATTTTGAGGCTAATGGCTTTTGTGATTTGTTTTTAACAATTTTTTAAATCTCTGATTGCATTTTTCGATTACCTTAATTTCATTTTAAAGTCTTATATTTCTTTTTTTCGACGTAAATCGTCAAAATTTTTATTTAGATTTTAAAAAAACTATATCTAGCTGTATTTTGAAATTTTGAGGCTAATTATTTGTATAATAAATTTTTAATTATTTTTTTAAATCTCTAAATGCATTTTTCAATTTCCCTAATTTCATTGTGAAGTTTTATATTTTTCGTTCTGGAGACAAATTGTCAATCGTTTTCCTGTAGAATTTAAAATACACTAATCATATATGTACTTTGTAATTTTGAGGCCAATTGCTTCTGTAATAAATTTTTAACAATTTTTAAAATCTCCGAATGCATTTCTTAATTTTTCTAATTTTAGTCTTGTACTTCTGTTTCCTGGCATAAATCATCGATTGTTTATGCGCAAAATTCAAAATACACTATTTCTAGATATATCTTGTGATTTTGAGGCCATGTGCTTATGTGATTAGTTTTCTTCAATTTTTCAAATCTTTGAATGCATTTTTTAAATTTTCCGATTTTTATTTTTAATTCGTATAATTATATTTTTGGAAAAAAATTATCAATCGTTTTTAGGTAGATTTCAAAATACACTATTTTTAGAAGTATCTTGTGATTTTGAGGCCATTTGCTCTAGTGATTAATTATTAACAAATTTTCAATTATCTGAATGTACTTCTCGAATTTCTCAATTTCATTGCAAATGTATATATTTCTGTTTCTGCACGTAAACTGTCAATTGTTTTTACGTAAAATTCAAAATATACTATTTTTAAACGTATCTTGTATTTTTTGAGGTCAATTTCTGGTGTGATTAGTTATTAACAATTTTTCAAATTCCTGAATTAAACGATTAATTAACTTCTCACTTAACCCGTGGTGAAACATTTTTATGTTAATAAAAGGATTAATTAAGCACTTGGTTATGTTTCACTATTATAGGGAAACATAACCAAGTGCTTAATTAATCTTTTTTTTTTCCTGAATTAATTTTACAATTTCCCCAATTTCATTTTGAAGTCTTATATTTCTGTTCCTCGACATAAATAATCAATTGTTTATGCGTAGAATTTAAGATACACTATTACTAAATGTATCTTGTGATTTTGAGGCCAATTACTCGTCTAATGAATTTTTAATAATTTTTTAAATCACTTAATACATCTTTTCAATTTTCGGAATTTCATTTCTAAATCTTTTATTTTGGATTCTAGAAGAAAATTATCAATTGTTTCGTTTGTAGAATTTAAAATACACTATTTTGGATTTTGTGATTTTAAGGCTAAAATCTCTTGTGATTAGATTTTTAACAATTTTTTAAATCTCTGATTGCATTTTTTAATTTCCCTAATTTCAATTTGAAGTTTTATATTTTTGGTTCTGGTGGTAAATTGGTAATTGTTTCTTTGTAGAAATTAAAATACACTATTTCTAGATGTATTTTATGATTTTGAGGCCAATTTATTTTGTGATTAATTTTTAACAATGTTTTAGATCTCCGAATGCATTTCTCGATTTTTCCTAATTTTAATTTAAAGTCTCATGCTTCCGTTCCTAGACATAAATTATCGATTATTTTTACGTAAAATTAAAGACACATTAATTTTAGATATATCTTGTGATTTTGAGGTCAATTTCTTGTGTGATTAGTGTCCAACAATTTATCAAATCTCTGAATGTACTTGTTTGATTTTCCAAATTTCATTTCTCATTCATATAATTATGTTTATCGACAAAAATTATTAAGTGTTTTTAGGTAGATTTCAAAATACAGTATTTTTAGATATATTTAGTGATTTTGAGGCTAATTGCTTCAGTGATTAATTTTTAACAAATTTTCAATCATCTGAATGCATTTCTCGATTTCCTCAATTTCATTCAGAACGAATGTATTTCTGTTTAGGCACATAAACTGTCAATTGTTTTTACGTGAAATTCAAAATATACTATCTTCAAATGTATTTTGTGATATTTGAGGCCAATTTCTAGTGTGTGTTTTAACAATTTTACAAATTTCTAAAGTAATTTTTCAATTTCCGCAATGTCATTTTAAAGTCTTATATTTTTGTTTGTAGAAGTAAATCGTCAATTGTTTTTACATAGAATTAAAAATCTTTGTGAATGTTCCTAAGCTTTTATAAATAGATTTATTGTTATGTCATTGTTATAAATATATGAGCATAGCCTTTATTTATAATTAAACCATATTAATATATTTACAAAGTAGTTTTACATTATTCAAATGCAAACAATACAAAAACAGACAGTTAACAGATATTAGATGACAGATAACAGATTATATATGATAGTTGATAGATGGCAGTTTGCAGATGGCTATCCATAGTTGACAGACGACAGATGGCTTATAATAGTTGACACATGACAGTTGATTAATCACTGATGATAATTGACAGATTCTGGTTGATAGACTAAAATTGACAAATTACATTTGACGGAAGTCAGTTGACGGTTAACAGTTGATATATGAGAAATGTCAGTTGAATGATAGTTAATGTATGAGAGTTGAAAAATGTCTCCGACAGTTAATAAATGACAGAAAACAGTTGATATATAATTGTTGATAGATGGCAGTTTACTGTTGACTGATGACGGTTGACACTAATAGTTGAATTATGATAATTGACACATCCTGGTTGACAGACAAGAATTGTCAAATGACCATTTACAGAAGTCAGTTTACAGATAACAATTAACAGTTAGTAGATGATAGATGACAAATGTCATTAAAAAAACTGAAAAACAATTGAAATCTGTAATAACTTCAATTGATTTTCAGTTCTTTTAAATAACATTTAAACACAATTGACCGATTATTATTGACGAATTATAGTTGGCAAATGACAATTGGTAGACAACAATTGAATAATAGCAGTTGGCATAATAGATGCTAGATAACAGTTGACATATGATAATTGATAGATGGCAGTTGACAGACTAAAATTGGCAAATGAAAGTTGACAGTTTACTATTTATAGATGGCAAATGTTAGTTAAATGATAGTTAATAGTTGACAGTTGAAAAATGACATTGACAGATAACAGATAATAGATGAGAGATAACAGTTGACATTTAGTTGATAGGTGGCTGTCGACAGATGACAGTTTACAGTTGACAGACGACAGATAACATATGATAGTTAGCAGACGACATTTTAATGCATGACAGTTGACTGACGGTAATTGACAGACTAAAATTAATAAAAGACAGTTGACAGATGACAGTTCACAGTTAACAGATGACAGATGACAAATGAAAAACGATAGAAATCTGCCATACATTCAATTGATTTTCAGTTCATTTAATTAAAATTTCAACACAATTGACTGATTTTCGTTGACAGATTATAGTTAGCAAATGGCAATTAGCAGACGACAGTTGAATAATGACAGTTGCCAGTTAACAGATAACAGTTGACAGATAACAGTTGACATATGATAGTTGATAGATGGCAGTTAACTGTTGACACACGACAGTTGATAAATCACAGTTGACTGATAATAATTGATAGGTGCTGGTTGACAGACTAAAATTGACAAATGAAAGTTGACAGAAGTCAGTTGATAGTTGACAGTTTACTATTTATAGATGGCAAATGTTAGTTAAATGATAGTTAATAGTTGACAGTTGAAAAATGACATTGACAGATAACAGATAATAGATGAGAGATAACAGTTGACATATAGTTGATAGATGGCTGTCGACAGATGGCAGTTTACAGTTGACAGACGACAGATAACATATGATAGTTAGCAGACGAAATTTGATGCATGACAGTTGACTGACGGTAATTGACAGACTAAAATTGATAAATGACAGTTGACAGATGACAGTTCACACTTAACAGATGATAGATGACAAATGAAAAACGATAGAAATCTGCCATAAATTCAATTGATTTTCAGTTCATTTAATTAAAACTTCAACACAATTGACTGATTGTCGTTGACAGATTATAGTTAGCAAATGGCAATTAGCAGACGACAGTTGAATAATGACAGTTGACAGTTAACAGATAATAGATGACAGATAACAGTTGACATATGATAGTTGATAGATGGCAGTTAACTGTTGACACATGACAGTTGATAAATCACAGTTGACTGATAATAATTGATAGGTGCTGGTTGACAGACTAAAATTGACAAATGAAAGTTGACAGAAGTCAGTTGATAGTTGACAGTTTACTATTTATAGATGGCAAATGTTAGTTAAATGATAGTTAATAGTTGACAGTTGAAAAATGACATTGACAGATAACAGATAATAGATGGGAGATAACAGTTGACATATTGTTGATAGATGGCTGTCGACAGATGGCAGTTTACAGTTGACAGACGACAGATAACATATGATAGTTGGCAGACGACATTTGATGCATGACAGTTGACCAATCACAGTTGACAGACTAAAATTGATTAATGACAGTTGACAGATGACAGTTCACAGTTAACAGATGATAGATGACAAATGAAAGACGATAGAAATCTGCCATACATTCAATTGATTTTCAGTTCATTTAATTAAAACTTCAACACAATTGACAGATTTTCGTTGACAGATTATAGTTAGCAAATGGCAATTAGCAGACGACAGTTGAATAATGACAGTTGACAGTTAACAGATAATAGATGACATATGATAGTTGATAGATGGCAGTTAACTGTTGACACATGACAGTTGATAAATCACAGTTGACTGATAATAATTGATAGATGCTGGTTGACAGACTAAAATTGACAAATGAAAGTTGACAGAAGTCTGTTGTTAGTTGACAGTTTACTATTTATAGATGGCAAATGTTAGTTAAATGATAGTTAATAGTTGACAGTTGAAAAATGACATTGACAGATAAGAGATAATAGATGAGAGATAACAGTTGACATTTAGTTGATAGATGGCTGTCGACAGATGGCAGTTTACAGTTGACAGATAACATATGATAGTTGGCAGACGACATTTGATGCATGACAGTTGACCAATCACAGTTTACTGACGGTAATTGACAGACTAAAATTGATTAATGACAGTTGACAGATGACAGTTCACAGTTAACAGATGATAGATGATAAATGAAAAACGATAGAAATCTGCCATACATTCAATTGATTTTCAGTTCATTTAATTAAAATTTCAACACAATTGACTGATTTTCGTTGACAGATTATAGTTAGCAACTGGCAATTAGCAGACAACAGTTGAATAATGACAGTTGACAGTTAACAGATAATAGATGACAGATAACAGTTAACATATGGTAGATGATATATGGCCGTTTACAGTTGACTGGTAACAGATTACATGTGATAGTTAGCAGATGGCAGTTGACAAATCACAATTTGACTAATGATAATTGAAAGAAGTTGGTTGACAAAAAATTGACAAATGACTGTTGACAAAAGTCAGTTGACAGATACAGTTCACAGTTAACAGATGATAGATGACTAGTTTTATCGAAAAATTGGAAAACAATGCAAATCTGTAATAAATTCAATTGATTTTCAGTTCTTTTAAATAAAATTTCAACACAATTTTCAACGAAATATAGTTGATAGATAATAGATGATAGATACCAGTTGTCATATGATAGTTGATAAATGGTACTTTATAGTTAACTGATGACAGATGGCATATGATAGTTGATAGACACATGACAGTTGATGAATTAAGGTTGACTGATGATAATTGACAGGTGCTGATTGACAGACTAAAGTTGACAAATGACATTTGACGGACGTCATTTACAATTAACAGTTGATAGATGATAAATATCAGTTAAATGATAGTTAATATATGACAGTTGAAAAATGACAGTTAACAGATATTAGATGACAAATAACAGTTGAAATCTGATAGTTGATAGATGGCAGTTTACATTTGACAGGTGACAGTTGACATATGATTTAGGTGAGAAATTACTTGAAAAATGCTAAACAAAATTTTTAAAACAAATTGCTTACAATTTTAAAGAATTTTATTTTTGAAAACTCCAAAAAAAAAATTGCTGATTCTTTGAACACAATGCATTTTTTTAGATAAAATTTAACATAATGATAGAAAAGACGCCTGGAAAAAGTTTACAAGACTACAAGAAAAATAGCTATTAAATTCCAGAACCATGGAAAAATATTATCGCAATTTCAAGGAGATGATAAATTTATGAGAATGCTCAAAAAAAGGATGATTAAAAATTCTGTATATATAAAAAAACAGTGTATGAGAGTGTTAGTGAAAATCCCAGGAATGGGATTGCAAATTTCAAGAAGCTCTTGACAAAAAAACTCTATGTTTAAAAAACACAATAACTGAAGCCTAATGACCATGCATTAGTGCGTTGAATAGATTATTGAACATCAACAAGTGGTTACTAATTTTTATAGCAAAATTATCCAAAGGGATGAAGCACATTTTCACCTTGATGCCTTTCTCAATCGCCAAAATGTTTTTGTTTGGGGTTTACAGAAACTACATGCGATTATTCTTGAATGACTTTCTTATTTATTACTTGACGAATCATTTTAAATAATCATTCATGTATGTTTAAATTAAATTACACTTGGTTTGTTTACAATTTTTTTCTTTTCAAATAAATGTGATTGTCGAAAATTAAATGCATCCACAACGAATCACAGTTTGTTGGGGATTTTAGGCTGAAGGCCTGGATCATACTTTTTTTGAAAACAAATCTGGCCCTGCAAATAATAAGCAATTTCTTTTGAAACGTTTTTCAATATCATTAATGAAGAGATTGAAAAGTATGGGTCCCAAGTGGGATCCAAGTGGGAACACCTGAGGACACTAGAAATGGACTATGCCATTATACATAACTTTATGACGTCAATTTATTAAATACGATTCAATCGACTGTAAAAGAATTCTATCAAACCCAATTGCCTTTAATTTGCATATTAGATGTTTGTGACTGACTCGATCAAATGCTTTTGCAAATTCCTTGTAGACTGCATGTGCAAAAAACTAGATTTAAATGAACCAACAAATACAAAAAGGTTTGATTCTGTTTAACGGGTAACGCAAAAGCCATGCTGTTCATCACATATTATATGTTTATAGGAATATTTTAGATATTCTTCAAAGAGTTTATCCAACAATTTCGGCATACAAGATTTTATAAATTAGGTAGACAAAGTTTAACTTCCATATTTTTGGAAAGTAACCAGAGTTTAAATTTCATTGGTATTTCAGGAGAATCTTTACAATTTTTTATAACAACATGAGGAAGAGCATCAGGATGCTTAAATGATGATAAATGACATTATGGTAGATAGATTAACAAATTTATCAGTAAAAATATACCATAAGAGAAGACAAGTGATAACTTTGACAGATGACAAATTTTTAAAATATATTAGAATATTACCAGTATTTATTACTTTTAATGGTGTAGATATTAATCCTCCCTTTTTTGTTTCAGGTGCCTTCCTGATACCATTCTTCATAATGTTGATATTGGAAGGTATACCCCTGTTCCTGATCGAACTGGGCATCGGGCAGAAGATGCGACTAGGATCGCTGGGTGTGTGGAACACCATACATCCGTGGTTAGGTGGTATAGGCATCTCCTCCTGTGTGGTCACCTTCTTCGTAGCTCTCTACTACAACGTCATTATCACATGGTGCTTTTACTATTTATTCAACAGTTTTCAGGTAAAAACCTTTAAAAATAATAAGCAAAATATTTTTGGACAAATTACCAACAATAATTAACATCACAAATTAGAATTATTGCAATATATTTGAAAACCCAAACAATCATCGTATTCGATTAACATGAAAAATTGAAACATGCATTACAACTTGTATATAAATTCTGCGTGTATTGACTAGCTGCCAAATGCGTGTCCAATTTGCGCTCACGTCACAGCGAAATGTAAATTTGGAAACGTAACGTAACGCGACGTCAGCGCGAGCGCTTCCAAACATCGAATTGATTAACGAAAACACCTGCCTTTCGGAAAAATGCAAATCGAAAGTACATTATGTTCCAACATTAAATTTAAATCGAATCGTATGCACTAAATAAGTGCGTGCGTGCGTCCGCAATCTGACGGCATTGAAGTGGATTTAGAACAATCAAATTAAGCAGTAATAAAGCAAATAAAAATCCTTAACAACATTAATAGAAACGGTTAATAAACATCGGCATGGATTGTAAACGATTGCGCTTTGTGCTCTAATTTGTATCAATGAAGATGGATCGCGTGTCGCTTGCGGCCGACTGATTATTTGTTGCGTTTTCTGCTCTGTTATTATTTTGTTAGAATAAACGGTTACGATTGTCCGTAATGCGAATGTGTTTTTTTGCAAGATTTTTCATTAAAGGTCATATAGATGATTTAACACATGTACAAATATTATTACTCACTACATTGTAATTCTGGTGCGAATTCAGATTCTGATTAGAACTTAAATTTGAATCCACTCTAATTGTAATGTAATATCAAAATCAATTCGTGTTCCTCAAGGATCTCCCATGGGGCCAATTTTAATTACTATTATATTTCAACGATCTTTTAACTGTAATAAACCACATTTCTTTTATATTTCATATTATAAATACCCTTTGATAAATGAGTGTTTACTCGAGGCAGTTTTTTAGAAAGATAAACATCTTTATTGGAAAATAGTGTTACATCTTATAATACGACAATTACTATACTTCTTCTTTTCTTATTTTCTTCTTATTTTTTCATTAGCTATCGTCCGGTTTTTAGGTTTATTCTCCAGGATTTTTCTTTATAAAATCAAAAACATTACATTACCATTTAAACGAAAACTTTTTTCTTAAAATTCAATTAGTTTTAAATTAAAACAAAAAACTGACAGTAATAGAATGAAATTATAAAAAACTATATTTTATATATACATTGTGAATGAGAAAATGCATAAATCCACTTTTCCACTTCACCAGCGCAAGCTTTCAGCATTATTTTTAGATTTATTGCATTTTCCCCGTAACCAACTCTGGAAGCACGCTGCATTATGCAATCCCGAATATTTAAGATCTGAAATTCCTACACTAAACTATTTTATAAAACTCGAGTTTCATTCATGGACATCCACTGTCTCCGCATTGGAACGCATCCAACAATTTCGCGTATTTCTTTTCGTTGTTAAAAAAGAATAACTTTCTTGACAGAATTAATAAAGTTAGTAATTAATTTTACATGCGAGTTTTCGGTTTACGTTTAAAGGTAAATGCAGGAGTAATTTTTGATGAGTGGGTTCAAGAAACCTAAATATTTACCGGAAATTTTTGGAGTAAATTTACAAAGCCGGCGTGCAAATAAACTACGACTAGGAATTCGCTCAAGGTAAATAATCGGGCAGTGCTCGTATGCACTAAATTAGACTCGATTTAGTTCGGTTTATGAATGTCCAACATCTGTTTATCATAAACGGCTTTATTGAGAATATAAATTTTCTAAATGAAATCATAGAAATAAATAAGTTATGATTTAATTTTTTCAAATTCGTATTTGAAGTGACGCCATTTTGTTTTTTATTGAAAATACGCCATTCTATTTCTGACATATTAAAAACACACTAATTCTGAGTTGATTTTCAAATTTTCAAACCAATTCCTACTGTTCTTAATTTTTTAGAATTTTTTAAAGCAGAGGATGCAAATTTAATTCCTTCAAGTTCGTGTTTGAAGTGACGCCATTTTGTTTTTATTGAAAATACGCCATTATATTTCTGACATATTAAAATCACACTAATTCTGAATTGATTTTCAAGCCAATTCCTACTGTTCTTAATTTATTAGAATTTTTGAAAGCAGAGGATGCAAATTTAATTCATTCAAGTTCGTGTTTGAAGTGACGCCATTTTGTTTTAATTGAAAATACGCCATTCTATTTCTGACATATTAAAATCACACTAATTCTGAGTTGATTGTCAAATTTTCAAACCAATTCATACTGTTGTTAATTTTTTAGAATTTTTGAAATCAGAGGATGAAAATTTAATTCCTTCAAGTTCGTGTTTGAAGTGACGCCATTTTGTTTTTATTGAAAATACGCCATTCTATTTCTGAGATATTAAAAATACACTAATTTTAAATTAATTTTCAACTTTTTAAACTAATTCCTACCATCGATTAATTTTTTAGAATTTTTGAAAACAGAGGATGCAAATTTAATTCCTTCAAGTTCGTGTTTAAGTGGCGCCATTTTGTTTTTATTAAAAACACGCCATTCTATTTCTGACATATAAAAATCACACTAATTCTGAATTAATTTTCAAATTTTCAAATCAATTCTTAGTGTTTTTAATTTTTTAGAATTTTTGAAATCACAGGATTTAAATTTAATTTCTTAAAGTTCGTGTTTGACGACAAAAGTTAAAGCATGCAAATTTTGTGCAAATTCACAAATTAGCTTAAAACCAAAGTTTTTTAACGTTATGTAAAATAACAGACAGAATGATAACACTAAGATCTTAATTAAAAAGAATGTCTCAAAGAAGTTTAAATCAAATAAAAGATTCTATAGAATCCACTGTCAATCTAATAATAATATTATTATATTTTTTTTCTTATATTAATTTAACTGTTCCAATATTTCGATTGAATATATTTATTTAGACATTCCATGCCTAAATTACAGATGGCGTTGTTATTTGCCCTAGGGGGACGGAATGCGATGGAATCACGCGAAGTGCAGGAAATTGTGCATTTCGTGACTGTGGGATGGTAATATATCTAATAATTGCATGCCGTGGAAAAATCTATTTATACGGAACGTGGGTGAAATATAATATTTATATAGAAACCGGTTTACTTTAATGTGCACGGTAAACATTTATTTAAGCGCCGTTCGCATTTCAACGCTGCAGTTGCAATTAACAAAAATAAATTCGCCTTTTGTTCATAAACACCTTTAGAAATTCCTATATATTTAAAAAAAATATATTATTATTATTATAAATTTAATTATGCAAATTAATTTAATATTGAATTATTATAAATAATTATTAATAATTACGATTCTTAAAATATACAAATTGCATGGCGATTTAATAAAGAGGCTTTATTAAATTATTCATGAGCTCATTTAGGGAGTTGATGTGTTTGGAAGTTGGTAAAAATTAGTGAAATTGCCTGCGTGTGCAATGCCATTGCTATTATAGAATTGTACTCACAATTATGTTATTTAGCATAAAATAGCCGTTTGTTCCTCGGGCAATAAAAAACAATGATAGTTACGTGAAGGAAACTTATTTAATGTTAATAAATCGAGTAATTATGATGATATTTATAATCCTAATTAAGGATAATAATGCCTCCACTTTGAAACAGTTGCAAATTTTAATGCTGCTACTGCACGGAAATTAAAATTTGAAATAATAAATATATAAACTTAATAGATTAATTTTTTTAGTTGTTAAATTAATTTAAATCTTATGATAAATTCAATTTTGCTTAATTTATTTTATTGGTAGAATTGGTAGAAAATTAATTAAGGCAAACATGACCTAGCATTTTCATGGAAGAAGAGATTATTCAAACTCAAACTTTTCTGTGTATGTATTCTTGAGTTATGTGATGATTATATTAATAATAAAAAGGCGGTTAAATTATTATTATATTATTTGTGTTTGTCCTTCTGCAGTATGCATGATCATCGATCATCCTTCATATTATTTGTCATGACATCAGTCATATGCCATCTATAATTTGTCATTTGTTGTATGTCATCTGCCATCTGCCATCTATCATCTGTCATCTGTCATCTGTCATTTCTCATCTATCATCTAACATCTGCTATCTATCATCTGTCATCTATCATCTGTCATCTGTCATCTATCATCTGTCATCTGTCATCTGTCATCTATCATCTGTCTTTAATTTTTGTTAATTAAACTCTTTTAAATAAAGAAACACAATTAACATATGACATTTAGTGTCTTTAATCTGTCTATTTCCATGTGTTCTCAGTCATCTCATGGTTGAGGCGTTAACTTCGTGATACATCTTGAAAAATTAAACAAAAACGTTTACTTTTGACAAAGTAAACGTTTTTTTATAACTTTTTATTAAAATCTAGTTATTGTTTAAAGTTGTTTAAATCAAAATAGTTCAAATTGTGAATGTCATTTATCATCTGTCATTCGCCATCTCTGATATCTGCCATGTCACATGCCATCTGCCATCTGTTATTTATCATCTCTCACCTGTCGCCATCTAACATATATTAGTACCTCTTTGAATGTAAATTATAGTCAATTTTAATATTTTTATTTTATTTATTTATTTGAATGACAACAAAATAATGAAATGGAATAATAATCATCTTGTTTAATCTACGTCTCTGTATATAACTTATAGAGAATTGAGAAAATTGAAATTGAATTTATTTAGAAAAAAATGTGATTGTTAAAAAAGGTTTATTTGTTATGATTTAATATCTCATGATAAAAAAGCACAACTTCTGTATGTCATTTATCATATGTCATTTAGTTGTCATCTATCATCTGTTATCTGTCATCTATCATCTGTTATTGTCATCTGTCAACTGCTATATGTCGTCTGCCATCTTCTGTGTCATCTGTCATCTGTCATCTGTCATCTATCATCTGTTATATGGCATCATTTGTTAGATTTAGTACCATTTCACTGAATAGTTGCGTGCCACTTTCTTAAATTGATAAACAAAGTTTTCTGTCGTTAGCGTTAATTGTTGATATTTATTTAAATTAAAAAATCATTTATCATCTGTCATTTGTAATGATTTAAAGTCTTAAGATTAAGAAGCACAACTTCAGCCATTTGTCACATTTCATCTGCCATTTGTTAGATTAAGTTTTTTTTTTGTATTTAAATTATGGTTATTTAAAACGTTCTATGTAAACAAACTCAAATTGTCATTTGTCATCTGTTACCAATGAAATATCATTAGTCATCTATTATCTGTCAATTGCGTGTCACTTTGTTAAATTGATTTAAAAAATCTCCTTCTGTTTTAATTGTTGATATTTAATTAAACTAAGGAAGCTTAACTTGTATAAATCATGTGTCACCTTTCATTTGTTAAGATTTAAAGTCTTTAAAGCAGCACAACTTCTCAATGTCATCTACCTGCAATCTGTCATCTGTCATCTGTCATTTGTCATCTGTTATGTGTCATCCGTCATCTACCAATTATTATATAGTATCTGTCATCTGCCATCTGTATTATCTGTTATGTGTCATCTATCATTTGTCATCTGGCATATGTCATCTGTCATCTGTTAGATTAAGTACCACTTTACTGAATAGAAAAAAAAATAATTTGTATTGGTATTTTAATTTTGATTATTTGATTATTACAAGCACACATTGTCATCTGTCATCTGTTACTTATGACATATCATTAGGCATCTATTATCTGTCAGTTGTGTGCCACTTTGTTAAATTGATTTTTTTTTTAAATGTCGTCTTTTGTTTGCATCTTATTTGTTGATATTTTATTTAAACTAAAGATGCATAACTTGTATATATCATTTGTTATCTGTCATCTGTCATCTGTTATGATTTAAAGTCTTAAGTTAAAGAAGCACAACTTCTCTATGTCATCTGTCATTTGTCATCTACCAACTGTAATATAACATCTGTCATCTGCCATCTGTATTATCTGTTATCTTTTATTTGTCATCTGGCATATGTCATCTGTCAACTGTTAGATTAAGTACAACTTTACTGAATAGTAAATGGTCAGATTTGTTGGTATTTAATTTTGGCTATTTAAGGTGATCTAAGTAAATAAGCCTAAATTGTTATTTGTCATCTGTCATCTGTCATCTGTTACCTATTACGTGACATCAGTCATCTATAATCTGTCAGTGGCGTTCTACTTTTCTGAATTGATAAAACAGTCTTCTTTTGTTGGCGTCCTAATTGTTGATATTTATTTAAACTAAGGAAGCATAACTTGTATTTTATCATTTGACATATGTCATTTGTTATGATTTAAAATGTTAAGGCAAAGAAGCACAACTTCTATATGTCATCTATCTGTCAGTGTCATCTGTTATATTTCATCCGTCATCTACCATCTGTTATATGTCATCTGTTATCTGTTATCTGCCATTTGTCATCTGTCATTAGTTAGATTAAGTACCACCATACTGAATAGAAAAGAACTTTTTGTTGGTATTTTAAAGTATTCTAAGACGAGAAACACAAATTGTCATCTGTCATCTGTTACCTATGACTTATTATTAGTCATCTATTATCTGTCAATTGCAAGCCGCTTTGTTTAATTTATAATAAAAAGTCTTCTTCTGTTGGCGTTGGTATTTATTTAAACTAAGGAGGCATAACTTGAATATATCAATTATCATCTGCCATTTGTGTGGATTTAAAATCTTAAGGTAAAGAAGAAGCATAACTTCTCTATGTCATCTACCAGTCATCTATCATCTGTCATTTGTCATCTGTCATCTGTCATCTGTCATCTGTCATCTTTCATCTGTCATCTGTCATCTGTCATCTGTCATCTGTCATCTGTCATCTGTCATCTGCCATCTGCCATCTGCCATCTGCCATCTGCCATCTGCCATCTGCCATCTGCCATCTGCCATCTGCCATCTGCCATCTGCCATCTGCCATCTGCCATCTGCCATCTGCCATCTGCCATCTGCCATCTGCCATCTGCCATCTGCCATCTGCCATCTGCCATCTGCCATCTGCCATCTGCCATCTGCCATCTGCCATCTGCCATCTGCCATCTGCCATCTGCCATCTGCCATCTGCCATCTGCCATCTGCCATCTGCCATCTGCCATCTGCCATCTGCCATCTGCCATCTGCCATCTGCCATCTGCCATCTGCCATCTGCCATCTGCCATCTGCCATCTGCCATCTGCCATCTGCCATCTGCCATCTGCCATCTGCCATCTGCCATCTGCCATCTGCCATCTGCCATCTGCCATCTGCCATCTGCCATCTGCCATCTGCCATCTGCCATCTGCCATCTGCCATCTGCCATCTGCCATCTGCCATCTGCCATCTGCCATCTGCCATCTGCCATCTGCCATCTGCCATCTGCCATCTGCCATCTGCCATCTGCCATCTGCCATCTGCCATCTGCCATCTGCCATCTGCCATCTGCCATCTGCCATCTGCCATCTGCCATCTGCCATCTGCCATCTGCCATCTGCCATCTGCCATCTGCCATCTGCCATCTGCCATCTGCCATCTGCCATCTGCCATCTGCCATCTGCCATCTGCCATCTGCCATCTGCCATCTGCCATCTGCCATCTGCCATCTGCCATCTGCCATCTGCCATCTGCCATCTGCCATCTGCCATCTGCCATCTGCCATCTGCCATCTGCCATCTGCCATCTGCCATCTGCCATCTGCCATCTGCCATCTGCCATCTGCCATCTGCCATCTGCCATCTGCCATCTGCCATCTGTCAACTGTTATATGTCATCTGTTTTCTACCATTTGTGTCAACTGTCATCTGTAGTTTGTCACCTGTCATCGGTTATATGTTGTATGTCATCTGTCTAATTGTTGGCACTTTAATTATGGTTATTTAAAATAGACAAGCACAAATTGTCATCCGTCAAATCTTTCCTATGGCATTTCATTATCATCTATCATCTGTCAGTTGCGTGCCATATGTTAAAGGGATAAAAAAGTTAAAAAAAACTAAGGAATCATTTGTTATCTGTCATATGTTACGATAAAAAGTCTTAAGGTACATAAGCACAACTTCTGTATGTCATTTACCTGTCATCTGTCTGTAATCTTTTTTTGTTGGAGTCTTAATTGTTGATATTGATTTAAACTAAGGAAGCATAATTTGTGTATATAATTTGTCATCTGTCATATTATGAGCCTAAGGTAAAGAAGCACAATTTCTGTATGCCATCTACATGTCATCTGCCATTTATCATCTGTCATCTATCATCTGTCATCTGTCGTCTGTCATCTTTCATCTGCCATCTGTTATATGTTATCTGTCATCTGTTATCTGTCATATGTCATTTGTCATCTCTGCCATCTATCATCTGTCATCTATTAGATTAACTACTACTTTAATGAATAGAACAAAGTCATTTTTGTGGGTATTTTAAGTATGGTTATTTAAAGTGTTCTAAGCAGACAGGCACAAATTGTCATCAGTCATCTGTTACCTATGACATATCAATCGCCATCTATCATATGTTAGTTGCGTGCCAATTTGTTAAATTGATAAAAAAATGTAAAAAACTAAGGAAGCATTTGTCATTTGTCATTTCTCATGATTTAAAATCTTAAGGTAAAAAAGCATGTTATTTACCTGTCATTGGTCATCTATCATTTGTTATGTGTCATGTGTTGTCGCTCATCTGTCATCCATTATAAGTCATCTATTATCTGCCTTTTGTGTCATCTGTCATCTGTCTCATCTGTCTCATCTATCTCATCTGTCTTATCTGTCTTATCTGTCTCATCTGTCTTATCTGTCTCATCTGTCTCATCTGTCTCATCTGTCTCATCTGTCTCATCTGTCTCATCAGTCTCATATGTCTCATCTCTCTCATCTGTCTCATTTGCCTCATCTGTCTCATCTGTCTCATCTGTCTCATCAGTCTCATCATTCTCATCAGTCTCATCAGTCTCATCAGTCTTATCAGTCTTATCAGCCTCATCTGTCTCATCTGTCTCATCTGTCACATCTATCTCATCTGTCTCATCTGTCTCATCTGTCTCATCTGTCTCATCTGTCTCATCTGTCTCATCTATCTCATGTGTCTCATCTGTCTCATCTGTCATTTGTCAACTGATATCTGTCATATATCATCTGTTAGATTAAATATCTCTTTACTGCATAGAAAAAAGGTCATTTTCTTTGGTATTTTAATTTTAATTATTTAAGTGTTCTTAGTAAATAAGCACAAATTGTCATCTGTCATTTATCTGTCACCTTTTACATTTCATTAGCCATCAATTATCTGTCAGTAGCGTTCAAAAAAATTCTTTTTTTTTGTTGGAGCCTTAATTGTTGATACTTGTTTAAAGTGTTTTAAGTATTTTTAAGTAATTTGTATACATCATTTTTAATCTGTCATATATCATCTGTTGCATGTCATCTGTCAGTTTCAGTACCACTTTGAAATTATTCAATCCGAAAGCGGAATAATGGAATTAAACAGTCATCAAACATCTGATTTGTTTGTAATCTGTATGAAATTAAGAAAAATTTCCTTCTTTTGTTGGTTATTATTGTAATTGTTATTATTCAAAGTGATTTTTAGCAAAGAAGCATAACTTGTACAAATCATGTGTTATCTGTTATCTTTTGTAATCTATCATCTACCATCTGCCATATATCATATGTTATCTATCATCTGTCATCTTTCATCTATCATCTGTCATCTTTCATCTATCATCTAACAACTGTCACATTTCATCTGTCATTTAGCATATGTTATATAATAGTTGGAGAAAAACAGAATAAAAAATATGCATTTTTGTTATTTATTTTGTTAAGCAAAGGAGCAAAAATTTTAATATAATTTGCCATCTGTCATTTGTCATGTGTCATCTGGTGCACGAACTCCGCCCAGCTTCGTCCAGTCAAAATTTTTGTACGTTTCCTATAATTTTTGTGTAGATATTGATATGTATTTTTTTAATTTTGGATTGTAAGCTAAAGAATAATAAACATAAACATATGTTATATATTATCTATAATCTATTATCTGTTATCTGTCATCTGTCGTCTGTCACCTATCATATATCATCTTTTATCATCTGTCACTTTTAATGGCAACGAATGTATAGTATGCTTAATTATAATGAATGTATATTTATAGTGAAAACGAAATAAGAGAATTTAAAAGTTAATTAATCATTTATTTTTTATAATCTCTGCAGAATTGGGAAAATTTTTATTATTTAAGCAAAAAAGCATCACTTGTGATACTTCATCTGTTATGTCATTTGTCATCTTTTGATGGTATTTAAATTGTTAATAATTAAAGTGCTTTAAGTAAAGAATCGCAACTTGTGATAATAACCATCTGTCATTTGTCTTTTACCATCTGTCATCTTTATATCGGTTATATATCATGTGTCACATCTGTCATCTGTCATCTGTCATCTGTCATCTGACAACTGTCATCTGTAATCGGTAATCTGTCGTTTGTCATCTGAAATCTGTCATTTGTCATCTGTCAGATTTCTTGTAATGTATGATGTATTTATCTCCAACAGAATTTACATTACGATAGATGTTGATGGGTCTATAGAAAGTAAATAAGATAAGGTACCACAGTATCGTTAATTCGCACGGTTTTTTAAATTACAGAACCCACTACCGTGGTCAGTCTGTCCGAAAATCAATGGCACCGATGTAGATGAGTGCGCAAAATCATCAGAAACCGCCTATTTCTGGTATAGGACGACGTTAGATGCCGCACCTTCCATCGACGAACCAGGAGCGCCTCGATGGTGGATCGTCATGTGTCTTCTATTATCCTGGTGCATCGTCTTCTTCATCGTTATGAAAGGAATTCAAAGCTCAGGAAAGGTAACGTATCAATATAAAAAAATACATATCCATGCAATAAATATAATTAGAAAAATAAAGAACAGTCAATTATTAGAAGCTTTATTGGTAAATAACATGAATTAAGATGATGCACCTGTAATAGCCCTCAGAATTTTCATTAGAAAACTACAAAAATCATAATGATGGTTGCGACCGTTACTACGTGGTAATTCATAATAAACACTGAATAAAACACTTACTATGTGTTTACCCACTATAATTATAGTGGTTAAAAACATAGTAAGTGTTTTATTCGGTGTTCAACTCCAAAAATGTATGGCCTCAAATAACCACTGAAAACTCTAAAGGCTATTAAGTATTAAATATATAATCTTCTAATTGTTCTTCCCTAATCAAAAAATACTTTTTTGAAGTAGCTCAAAATCGCAATGGTATTGTAAATAATTTGTATTTTGTACAAATTTAAACACAGCTATTCTAAAAATCTCGTACAATTCACCTAAATATGTTTATCTTTTATTTACAGGTTGTGTACTTTACGTCAATGTTCCCGTACCTAGTATTAACCATTTTCTTCATCAGAGGAATCACTCTGAAAGGTGCTAGCGCTGGATTAGCACATATGTACACTCCAAAAGTAAGTACTAAATAACCATAGTACCTTATTTGGCCTAAAACTCACCACCTACATCTTAATTAAGTAAATGTTTAGGAATTTCTCACCTTGATCAAAAATTCAGTTTCTAAAAATTAATAAAAAGGTTTTGCAAAGTTTTTTACATTACTAATCCGAAAGATCGTGTTTTTTATCAAAGGAAAATTTCTAATTTAAAGGAAAGTGAATAACCTTTATTTCGATTAAAACTCTTGTATCATAATCCTATCTTTGAAGATTGTTTACATCATTGATGTTGGTGGGATTTGGTGTTTAAAACCCAGATTTTTATTTTCTTTCCTTTTTTCTTTTTAGGCAGAGAAACTGCTAGAGCCGACGGTTTGGCTGGAGGCGGCGACGCAAGTGTTTTACTCGTTCGGCTTGGCGTTCGGCTCGCTCATAGCCTTCGGTTCTTACAATCAGCCGAAGAACAATTGTGTTAGAGACGTGATTTTAGTGTCGGTGTGTAACGCCATCACTGCCATTTACGCTAGTGTCGTCATTTTCTCGATCCTCGGATTCAAAGCGATGTCCAACGTCGACAAATGCATCGATGCGTAAGTAATTTACATTAGTAATTAAAGTACCAAAAATCTCATCCCAGTTTACTTCGGTATAAAAAGTATATAGGAATAAAAGAATTGTTGGCAAAAATGTGATCCGTCGCATGTGCTACGACAGATTGCATCCACGTGGAACCAAGTGTTGCCAGCCACGTAATAGCAATATACAGACACGTGTTTTGCTCTATTACAGCTCATCGGTGGAGTTATGATAATAACGTGGGTCTTTTAAGAGAAAAAATTCGCGCGAGTAAATTAATTTTTATAAAAATGAATCAACGCGCCTTACAAAATAAATCCATTGATATCGTCAATTAAATATTCAAATAAATCCATTTTTAGCAGTAAATTATAGCCATGTAAACAAAATTCAATCAAACCTTTATAATATTGTTAACTAACATTTATAAATGTTAAATCCCTAGGGACATACAAACTATTCAACTCCAATATAATTGTTCAAATATAGAATGGCAGCGCTTGTAATAAATATTTCCCAGTCCTGAGGGCATACATATATTAAATTGATGCTAGATAATAGATCCACGTTTAATTACTAATACAAATGGGGGCACTCGTGTAATCCCACAAACAAACTTATTAATTAAAACCCGAACAGTACGCCAACGCCCACTGACAGGAATGTGTTTGTGTGATTTCAGGAATAAGGCGAAATTAATCATGCACAGTATATTGTCGAACACGTCGGACGAAACAGCCTATGAAAAGGTACTCAACAACCTGACGAGCGAAGACAAACTCACTTTCGGCGTGCAGACGTGTTCTCTGGCACAACAACTGGACGAGGTGAGTTGTTCACATTCAAGATAAAAGAAAATCTATTAAAAACGTGTTATAGTGACAATTATTTAAATTACTTAAAGTAATTTACGTCTTTTTAAATTTGAGTTTAGAGTGTCCGTCATTTTGTTTCTAATTATCGTACGTCAATTGTTTCAGTTGTAGGTTAAAGGTACATTAATTCTTAATGGCATTTGTGATTTTTAAACTAATCACTCGTGGGATTATTTCTTAAACATTATTTTTAACACTGAAGGTAATTTACGTTATTTAAATTTGAACGTTGAATGCCGCCATATTGTTTCTACCCAATGTACGTCAATTGTTTCAGTTGTAGATTCAAAATACATTCATTCTTTATTGATTTTTTGATTCTTAACTTAAGTTTTGGTCAAAATTGAATTTTAACAATTATTTTAATCATCGAAGGTAATTTACGTTTTCCAAATTTTAATTCTGACTGCCGACAAATTGTTTCTAGCAAACGTACGTCAATTGTTTCAGTTGTAAGTTAATACTAAGTCAATCGTTTATTGATTGTATGAATTTTAAATTATTCACACTCAGGATTAACTTTTAACACTTATTTTAAACATTGAAAGTTATTTATGTTTTTGCGAATTTGAGTTTTATTTGCCACCACATTGTTTCGAGCTACAGTACGTCAATTGTTTTAATTGTAGGGGTTAAAAATACGTTTATTCTTAATTAAGGTATTGAATTTTTAATGAATCACATGTGAGAATAATTTTTTACAATTATTTAAATCACCGAAAGTTATTTGCATTTTTTAAATTTGTGTTTTGAGCGCCGTCATATTGTTTGTAGTTATTATACGTCAATTGTTTCGATTGTTAGTCAAAAATACGTTTATTCTTTATTGATTTTATAAATTTTAAATAAATCACACATGCGATTAATTTTTGACAATTATTTAAAATACTTAAAGTAATTTACGTCTTTTAAAATTTGAGTTTAGAGTGTTCGCCATTTTGTTATTAATCATTGTACGTCAATTGTTTCAGTTGTAGGTTAGAAGTACGTTCATTCTTAATAGATTTTGTTATTTCTAAACTAATCACTCGTGGAATTATTATTTAAATATTATTTTTAACACTGAAGGTAATTTACGTTTTTTAAATTTGAGTTTTGAGTGTCGCCATTTTGTTTCTACACAATGTAAGTCAATTGTTTCAGTTGTAGCTTCAAAGTAGATTCATTCTTTATTGATTTTTTGATTTTTAACTTAAGTTTTGGTCGAGATTGAATTTTAACAATTATTTTAATCAGCGAAGGTAATTTAAGTTTTCCAAATTTTATTTTTGACTACCGACAGGTTGTTTCTAGCAAACGTACGTCAATTGTTTCAGTTGTAAGTTGAAACCAAGTCGATCGTTTATTGATTTTGTGAATTTTAAATTATTCACACGCATAATTAACTTTAAACACTTATTTTAAACATTGAAAGTAATTTATGTTTCTTGATTTTGAGTTTTGATTACCACCATATTGTTTCAAGCTATTGTACGTCAATTGTTTTAATTGTAGGTGTTAAAAATACGTTTATTTTTAGTTAACGTATTGAATTTTAAATGAATCACACGCAAGAATAATTTTTTACAATTATTTAAATAACCGAAAGTTATTTGCATTTTTTAAATTTGTGTTTTGAGCGCCGCCATATTGTTTCTAATTATTGTACGTCAATTGTTTCGATTTTTAGTTAAAAATACGTTTATTCTTTATTGATATTTTTAGTTTCAAATAAATCACACATGCGAATTATTTTTGACAAATATTTAAAATACTTAAAGTCATTTACGTCTTTTAAAATTTGAGTTTAGAGTATTCGCAATTTTTTTATTAATCAATGTACGTCAATTGTTTCAGTTGTGGGTTAAATGTACGTTCATTCTTAATAGATTTTGTTATTTCTAAACTAATCACTCGTGGAATTATTATTTAAAAATAATTTTTAACACTGAAGGTAATTTACGTTTTTTAAATTTTAATTTTAAGTGCCGCCATGTTGTTTCCACCTAACGTACGTCACTTGTTTCAGTTGTAGATTTAAAGTACGTTCATTCTTTATTCATTTTATGAATTTTTAACTGGAGTTTTAGACGAAATTAAATTTTAACAATTATTTTAATCATCGAAACTAATTTACGTTTTTTAAATTTGAGTTTTAAGTGCCGCCATATTGTTTCTATCCATCGTATGTCAATTGTTTCTGCTGCAGGTTTAAAATACGTTTATTTTTAATTGCTTTTGTCATTTTAAACTAATTAAAAAACAATCATTAATTAAATAATTTAATTATAAACATTATTTAAACACAAGAATTTTTTATATAATTATAATCATATATTTTTTTGTAGTGCCCTAGCGTACTCCTGACCTACCATAATCTTAATATATTTGAGGTAGGTCAAGAGGACGCTAGGGCAATGTTAAGGTATTTGAGGTAGGTCAAGAGTACGCTAGTCTAGTCAATTGTAAGTGAATGTTTTTGGAAAAAATAGACAAAATTAAATAAACCAATATAATTTATGCAATAATTTTAGATTTAGAACCTAATTGCTTATATGTAGTGGGTGGATCTTCTCTAACTTAAATCAGTTTTATTTCATGGTCAAGAAATTACGAATTACATTACGATTTTGGCTTGAACTAAAATAAATTACGAGCGTTAGTTTATAAAACTTGAAGAACTTTAGAAATTCGTAAATGTCGCCGTTTAAATCCTTCGCATGGGGGAAGGGCGGCACTTAACACGTTTATTAAGGATCTCGCACACCCCGTCGAGAATGTCAAGAGTCTCGGCTTTAATTTTGGAAAAACCGTCAAGCCTGCGAGATTAACGCGACCGTTTACGTTTGTTTCTAGGCGGCGGAAGGCACCGGCCTGGCCTTCATCGTCTTCACGCAGGCCATCGTCGAACTGCCCGGGGCACCCTTCTGGGCGGTCATCTTCTTCATGATGCTGCTGTCGCTCGGACTCGGATCGCAGATCGGTATTTTGGAGGGGATGCTCTGCACCATCTTCGATATCGAGATTTTCAAGAGGATCAAGAAGCAATATGTTACTGGTATGTAGGTTATTAACAAGAAGTAAATTTTTATATACACTAAACTAAAAAGATAATTTTGTGTTCAACAAATTCACCCTCGATATGGAGGCGAAGTCGCAGGTGTGCAAGTGGGAGGGAAATGAATATAAATTGGAGAATTTTCTGGGGAAAATATTTACTAGATTGCATGTTTCTATTACCATATTTCTACCTCGTGTTTCAATCTTTGTCAGGGAAAAAATTGATAGAAATTTATATTATTTTTTGTTGATATGGTAATTATTCTTCTTTAAAATATCATTATTAATTAATTATAATAAACAGGAGTTGTATGCATCATTTGCTTCTTCGTTGGACTGATCTTCACCACCGGCGCCGGTGAATACTGGCTGAAGATGTTCGACTCGTTCGCAGCGACGATTGGTTTGGCCGTGGTCGCCCTAATGGAGATGATTTCGGTGATTTATATCTACGGCCATGAGAAGTTCACTCAGGATATTCAGGATATGACAGGGTACAGGCCGGGCATATTCTGGCAAGTCACTTGGCGCTTCCTGGCGCCTATCATCATGACGATCCTACTAATCTCCTCCGTCGTATTCATGGTGCTCAAAAAACCCACGTATCAGGCTTGGATCGCCGAAAAGGTAATTTCGAGCATAAGCATTGTTGCATCACTAATTTTTTATTAAATACAGGGTGAAGTGTTATCCTTGGAATACCCCGGATGGGTAATGGGAATCGCCATCACGATGATCTTCGCTGGAATCCTCCCCATTCCCATAGTGTTCCTGTTACGAAGATACCAATGCTTGAAGATGGACATCAACATCCACGAAGGATCGATCAGGCGTATCGACACCACCGTGTCCACCAAGGAAATGATCACGGATGTCGATGTAAGCCAACATTTTCATTATTACATCCGGGTGTTCGTCATCAATGTATAATACTAACAATATAAATGTTTAAAATCCTATATACATAATCGAAACGGAAGCTATTAGCCTGCTAACCTGTTATTTTTTTATTAATTCTGATTGGCTAGGAGCAATTAACAAGTCCGGACGGACCGTGTCTCACTGCTACCAACACACGCAAAAATAAATTCACTATCGGAGACTTTGAGGTCTAATGTAAGTACTGCTTGGTAGCGAAACAAACGACTTAGTGATATTTTTTTTGGGTATTTAATTGGCACCAGTGTATTTTTTTAAAGAACGAACCATTTTTAGCATTTTGATCATTGCTATCAAGCAGTCTGTAATATAGTATTGTTGAACGAAATTTGGAAATTGCACGTTTTCTAGTTTTATTTGCATGCTAATTGCTTCAGGTGAGTATTTCCAAAACAGCATTTGTTTATTTGTGTGTGTGTGTGTGTGTGTGTATGTAAGCGTACTAGCATTATCAGCTTTTTTGTTTACCTACAGATAAAACGTTTACGGCTTTTATGGTATGAGATTAGTAAATGTGTGCATTTTCAATTAGGCATGCAGGAATAAAAAGTGTAGTTTATATTTTATTACTATAATTACTGAATTGGTTATATAAACTCTTTAATAGTTTTAATGTAATTTTTAGCATATAAAAACCATTCTATTTCAACTGTTTATTAAATAGTTGAGTAAAATTCGAAGTGGTCTACAAAATCTATAAAAGTGTAAAGTAATTTTAGAGTAGATTATATTACAGGTTTTAAATTATTAAATTTCTTCTAATTGATCTCCAACAGTCATATCATCTTGACATTTATTGGAATTATTCATACTAATTGAGAAGGAGTAGCTTGAGAATGAGTATCTGCATCATGAGTCTCTGAAATTAACAAATTATCATTGAAAAATGAAAAGAATCTTTCGTATAAGATAAAATTGATTCAGGAATGGTCAGATGATTATTTTAACTAGCGGCTATAACTTTGGGAACTATCGATGGAAATCTGTAATGTCGACGAACATTTTACATCTAATGTAGTATTTCCTAATATGGCAACTTTTTCTTTAAATGGAAAAGTGAACCGTCATAACTCAACGTATTGGTCAAATGAGAATCCTCATTGGATTCATGAAGCACATACCTAGCATCCACAAAATTTGAATGTTTGGATGGTAATTGTCGAAAACAGGCTTATAGGCCCATTTTTAAGGGAACAAAATTTAAAATAAGAATGTTGAGGGCATTTCCGGTTAAACCGCAAGTATTGCACTTACCTGCAAAATTTCAAAGATAACGTCCGTTTGGTTTTAAAGATATTTACTTGGTTCCATACATTACCCCTCTTTTGTATATTTTAGAGATCATGTGATCAATACTAGCAAAATCAAGTTAATTTCAAGATCTTATAATGAGAATGAGATTTATTTCAAGTTCCTGTAACCACGGATAGCAAGGCTTTGTTAATAAGAATATATAAGGTTTCTTCTAGGATCCTGCAACTAAAAGTTAAAATAATAAGGTTTATTTCAAACTCCTCTGATCTAATTTAGGAGGAATAAGATTTTTGTGAGGATGTTGTGATCAAAACTAGCAAAAATAACGTTTAATGTAAGATCCTGAAACCAAAACTAGGAAAGAATGCGGTCTCCTGTGTTCAAAGAGAATACAATTAAAGTTTATAAAGTTTATTCAAAGATCCTGTCATCCAAGCTAGCAAGAGAAAGGTTTGTTTATTAAAGATTGCGAAAACTAGCTGTAATAATACCTTTTTGTGACCAAAACTAGCCAGATTTAAGTTTATTTAAAGATTATGCCATCAAACCTAGTAAGAGAAAGGTTTGAATTTTGAAGATCTTGAAGATAAAAACTATTTGAACCTTATCAGCGTAGCTCAATTGAAGACAGGGAAACAGAAGACTTATTTTTCTTTGATGGCACTACAACCCATAGCCTCTTGGATGTTTTGCCTCCAAAGTTAACGGTAAACAGTTAGCTGACCTTTTCTAGTTCCATATTTTTAGCAATTCTCGAGCATCTTTGGATACTTTTTCCTCTTGATCTTAGAGCTGGTCATTTTCCTCCTGGTTGTCTTAGGAGTACCTTTTTTGCAACCCGTGCCTTTGGCATGTTTTGTACATCCCCAGCCCACATAAACCGCATTCGTCTTATGGGTGCTGTAATGGGTGGGTCTCTGTATAGTTGGTACAATTCGTGATTGAATCTTATTCTCCACTCTTTATTATGGTTTATTGCTCCTTATATTCTTCTCAACAGATTAATTCATAGTGGTTTAAGAGGAGATTCCTTATCGGTAGCTTTGATAACAGTTTCTGTACCATCAGTCTCTGAATAGTTAAATCAATTCCAATAAATGGTCTATCTTTATCTTAGTTTTGTAGTTTGTGTTATTCTTTTCTCCAGTTCAGTAAATATTTATTTACTATTCTACATAAGGATACTAATTTATCAAATATAATGTAATGGTTTCCCTAGAGCAAATCCAAAGCTACATACAAGCTTACAAGTGTTTAATGTGAGCACCATTCGTCACACGGCACATATCAAGTCGATATGCCAATTCTACCCAAACTTTGTTCAGTGTTTGTGGTGTAATTGTTGCAACGGCTGACTCAATGTCTTAGGTCTGGTAGGTCAGCTGATAGTAGAGGCACATACACACCATCCTTTATCAACCATCACAGGTTGAATTCACATGGCGTGAGATCGGATGAGCGTGGAGGCCATGCAAAACAGGCTCCCAAAACCCAGATATTCATTCAGAAACACCCAGTACTTTTATGTGAGATAAGGAATTACGATATTGTATCACTTATGTTTACTAATCCAAAGCTATAATTAAACAAACTTGTATGTGAGGTTGTTTATTTATTTACAAACTTAGTTTGTAAATATAGCTTAACATTAATAAATGAGTCAACAAAAACACGAAAAATTTCTTCATCAAGCTAAAAGGCGGTGTTTCTTGAAAAATGTTCTTCCTCTAAACTATTTCTGCGCCTACTGTGTATTGTATTTCTGGAAAGAGCACAAGTTGAAACGTTCTTTCACCTTGCTTTGTGTGCTGGTAGAATCATGTCTTACAATAAGTTTGAGAAAAGAGCACAGGGGTCTTGTCGATTTTCAAAGATGCTCCCTCTATTTCTAAAGCATCCCTTTCGTATTTAAGTATGCCTTGAACCAAAATAGGGAAATTCTAATAATAATATAAATCTTTATTTAGCAAATTCTGTTATCTACAGATGGCGTCTCCAGTGCCATGACGCATTCATTTGCCAGTCTTGCTGAGATTGTGAATGTTTTAAGATAGCAAGACTGGTGGTACTGTCTTTATAGATGCAGATGTTTTCTCTTTTCATTTATTTTGGGCACTAACAAGTATCCCTGAGAGTTCCGCCTGGACGATCGTAGAGTTTCTTTAGGGAAATTTTTAGTTCCAGACTCAATTCGGCACAATATATGCTTCCATCTGTTCCTGCTTTTTTGTTCCATCTGTGAATATGTATATAGTAGCTTCAGGAGCCTCAGAGTTTGGTGACGTATAGTATCTTTCGAAACTGTAGGGCTTAGTAGCAGGGCCCTTTTCAAAAATAAAAACATTTCTCTGAGTCGCTCTTCCAAAGATTAGCCTATATGTAGTCCGATCCTCCTTTGGACACCAGAGGTCGTTATCTCTTACTCTTAGTTCTATACTTAGGACCATCTCCAGTATGTGTACATCCAGTAGAGGAAGAGACAATAACGCCTCCATTGCTGATGTCATATGTTACAACGGCACTTGGTGATTCTGGGTGCTAGTCCACATGATCTCCCATTGACTCTCCGACACTCCCAAAATGCCATGCTTGCTGGGTGCTAGACACCATGATTTTCTGACGACTCTGCGATACTCTAAGAACGCCATGCTCGCCTTCTATACCTGGGTTTGAAAATGTTTCTCCAGTTCAGTTTAAGATTTAGGAAAACCCATAGATACTTTACCTGTAAAGCCAAAACTAGTGTGGTGTTGAATATCCTAGGCAGCTTCATTATGTTCGGTTTCTATTTGTTGGTAAACAGTATCAGCTCCGTCTTAGTTGGATTTACCGAAAGGGAAGCAGAATTGTTATATCATCTGCATATCCTATTGCTGATAAGCCAAATTCATTTAATTTCCTTAGCAAGTGGTCTATTACCATGTTTCCCAGGAGGGGAGATAGTACCCCTCCCCTAGGACAGCCACGGATTACCCTTGCATTGGAGACTTCGTTTCCTATTGATATTTGGGCCATTCTTTTGCTTAGAATCTGTTTTATTCATTCACTAAGTGCACCTGGACTGCTGAGTATTGAAAAAGCTTGTCCTATGCTGTTAAACGCCCCTTCTATGTCTTAATGCCGAATTTAATTTATTAATGTCTCCTCAATATGGGTAACCACACAGTGAAGTGCTGATTCGCTTGAACGTGTTGATTTGGGTGAAGAGCATTCGTCTTTAAAATATGGTCCCTGATGTACCGATAGGAAAGCTTCTACAAGGTCATAAACGATGTGAGGCTTATTGGTCTGAATGATTTGGCATTGCTGTAGTGTTTCTTGCCAGGTTTGGATATAGACTCTATTTGTTCACAAACGTTTTTACAGGATTCCTTCTGTCGCAGCCCTGCCTTCTTTTTGTATTTATAACAAGTACAATGATTTTCTGCTTCGAGTATTCTTTGTCTTCTTTAAGTGCCCTGTACTCCAAGTACATTGGCAACTAGTAGTTGCAACCTTACTTTATCTACGGCATTTTTAAATAACGTTGTGGTAGTTGGGTCATACCATTGTCTCAGATTTTTAAGCCATGGCGTTTTTCTGAAAGAGTGAAGTTTTCTAGCTAAGTACACACTTATCACTCCGCATCATATGGTCAAAATACAAAAGTTTCCGCCGCTGAATTGTAATTAGTAATTCCGTCACTTTCTGCAAATAAGTCAGTACTCAACTTGGTTCTACGCGACATCCATGAAATTCTTAATATTCTTCTGTATGACCACATTCAAATTCTTCGATTTGTTTACCCACAGCGTTGAGTATTGCGCTTTTTTTATAGGCTTTTCTTGCTTGCTTCCTCATCTGGTTATGTTCCTTATTTCACGATGGGTTGGTGGATTTTCCTCTAGCTGAATTGAGTATGCATGACTTTTCATGTGAGGACATGGGAGCCTATTCCAGAAGCAGCTGAAGGTCATTAACTTCAGCTTGCATTCTTAGCGTACGGTTTTCAACTTCTTGTAGTCCTTAAGTTAAGGTTATTGTAAATAGATCCTTATTGGTTTTCCTTGAATTTCCAAACACCTCTTCAGAGTAGTATTATACATAATTTGTAACAAATCCATCTGTGATCTGACCAAGACAGAGATGCCAGTTTTGTATGTGCTTGCTTATACTCTCACTAGTAAGATGATATCGATATTTTTTCTTCTTGAGGTAACAATTTTTGGTATGTTGTGTATGTGTAGATTTGTGCTCGAAATGAATTCAAGCAGAGCTTTGCCTCTTTTATTGGTGACCACACTGAGTGGTGTATAATGAGACTGATGTTGGTTTTGCAACCTACAATTCATGTGAGGGAGGTGGGTCGATTGTGTCATAGGGTAGATATGCGGAGAAAAACCTTACCTCCTCCTCTCCTTCGAAACAGACTACTGTGAAATTCGCTGTGGAAAATGAGGCATAAGTATGCCTTTCATGTTGGCGGGAGAATGTACATATTTACGCACACCATGGAAGATCTTGCCTTTTAAATTACCCAGTCAAAATATCCTATTTGCCATTACATAGGGTTCTTGGATTAGATCCAGGGTATTATCATTGCTTTGGAAGATGTGATTAGGACCAGGGTATTATCATTGCTTTGGAGGTTGTGATTTAGTGTTTAAACCGCCTCCGTACAATTGTAAGTTTATTTGAATTATATTTATTTCTTTCACTTTTTTATAAGAATTCAAAAGATATGTCAACAGTGGCTTTATTCTAGAGTTGTTGATTTATTATAATATAAGAATATAAAGAACTTACCATTTAAGCTTGAGAAGAGCTGTCTATGTCTCATGATGAGGTTCCTCTCTTCTGTTCTCAGCTTTCCTTGGGGTGGTATGGATGGTTTCGCTGGGTGTATGCTTCTTGGGATTAAGCGATAAGTTGGAATTTGTATCTGAGACGATACTTGTCATCTTTGCTAACGCTGCTATAGGAGGGTGATTTCTTCGTGTGGAACTCCCATCCCACCAAATCAGCCTTTGGGTTTTTCTTGGGTATGGAGGACACACCACTTAACTTCAGCTCTCGATTCTGACCAGTTTTAAATATACCTTTGATAATGATTGTAAAATCGAAACACGTGTCAGGTAACTGAAATAAAAAACATGGAGCAGAACAAGAGTTTAAATTCCCCTAATGTATACATACCGTTCCATCAAGAGTGTAGCGCAACAAGTATTGAATTTTTAAGATTTTACCTCATAAAACCAATTATCGACTGAAGTCTCCGTTAAACATCGTTTGCGCTAATTGTAATCAGATATCATCTTATTGTGATATATTTAATGATTCTCTCAATTATGTCATTGCTCAATGTAATCATTCACTTTTAGTTAGTATGTAACCATTTACTATTTTGAGTTTAAGTTATGCTAGTATGTAAATTTACTTTCTTCTTTATATATGTTGCCATGTAATTGGGATTTTTTCCTGTAGGGTAATAAATATATATTTATTTATTTATTTATTTATTTATTTATTTATTTATTTAACCTAGTCGTCTGTGAGTTTTCCCAGGAGGTTTTGGCGATCAATTATTGCTACTTGGAGATATAACGCAAACTTATTATTTTTTTAATGAAAGCCATAGTTGGCCATGACTTTATTCAATAGATTATATTTTTCTCTTTAATCCAATATGACATAATTATTTCTAAGCAAGTTATAGTCATTTTAGGTTTTAGTATAAATAAAAAAATAGTTATCTATGAAAAAGATAAAAGGAAAACAATTGCAGTTGTTATTTTTTAATTTTATTAATCTTCATTAAATTATCTACAACTTTGTTTTTTATAGTTTTTTATCCAATCTGTCATAATAACCAAGATATAAAAATCGAATTACCCTTGACTTTTTTGAAGACCTTGAAAGTGCAATTTTTTTCATCTCTTAAAACTACACATTTTTACCCATTTAACCGTTTATCTATCTCTTATAGTTTCAAAAACACAACTTAAATTTCGATAATTAAATATTGATATAATCAAATTTTTAATTCTTTTTGAGAAATTTTTCAACAAATTATATATTTTTTATATTAAATTTCCACGTTTCTATAATGTTATGTTGGTGTTAAATTATTATTTTTTTCTTAATTTATTGCTATAAATTTACAAATCAAACAAAACAAAAACATCCTTTTTAATTTTAAATATTTTTACCAAAATTTCAATTGTTTCTTTGGTAAAAACTGATTTAAGCAATTTTCTTTTTTTCAACCTTTAATTTAATAAATAAATATTTGTTATTGTTAATTTAATAAATAAATATTTAATTAATTAATCTAAGGTTCGCTTATTAGAAAGTTTCCAAAACTTTCAATTGTTTTTTTAAATTTTTTGATAAAGCGATGTTAATTTGAATTTTTTTAGAACTATTATAAAATAAATTTTTAAGTAATTGAATTTTTTCGTATTTCTTATGATTTAAATTTATTAAAATTTTCATTTGATTTTATCAAAATTTTAATTGTTTTCGGTATAATTAAATATACGCTTTTAAGAAAATTTCAAATTAATTAGAAGAACGTTTTCAATTTTTTTTATTCTAACATTAAGAAATGAAACTGATTTAGACAAATCTGGAATGTTTTTCTTTTCAAGTATTTAGAAAAATATTTTGACTCTGAATAAATTTTCTATTGTTTTCTTTAAGCAAATTATTTTTTTTTGTTGCAAAAGTTAGTTCTAAATTATTTTTAAACAGTTTTTTCTTAAATTGGTTGCTTGAGTTACGTGAAGATCAAATTAATTTGACAAATAAAGCACTAATAACCTTTCTTCACAATTTTATTTGAATAACCAAATGTACATTTCGGACACAAAGTTTTTTCTTATAATAAGTTTTCTTTTTTTTTGCTTTATTTCCTGCGATTTTAAGTCACAAAATATGATTTATCAAGTTTTCAATTGTTTTCGTTACAAATTTCTAACATTAAAAAACTAATTTACGCAAAATTTAAACTTCTTTTTAAGTTTTTCAAAATGTTTAGTTTTTTTGAGCAAATCATCTCTATTTTAGAAAATGAGTTTCTAATTATTTTTTAATAGTTATTTCTCTAAATATAAGTATTATATATTTTTTTGCCTTATTTCTAATGTTCTTAAAATTAAAAAAAGTTTTTAACTGCTTTCATAATTTGTGTTCCAAAATAGTTTCTTTGATTTTAAAGTTTTCTAATATTTTCTTTACTACTTTTCAATTGTTTTTTGTTTTGGAAAATATAAACCGGTCTAATATCAGTTGTTTCTCTTTCGAGAATTTTAAACTATTTCTTCAAATATTTTCAGTTGTTTTCTTGTTATTATTTAATTATTTAAATATTTAATTTGGGAAAATTTCAATTGTTAAAATTGACAAGATATATAAACGTTGTTAAACCGAAATTTAACAGATGCTAGTTGACAGATTACAATTTTCTTTATAATATAAATTTCTAACATTAAAAACCTGACAAATGAGAGTTAACAGGAGGCAGTTAACAGTTGACAGTTAATAGGTAACGGGTTACAGATGACAAATTAACAGTTTGACAGTTGACAATTAACAGGAGATAAATACAAGATTATAGTTGATAGCTCAGAGATAACAGTTAATACATAACAGTTGGCAATTGACAGTTGATAGATGACAGTTAACAAAAGATATTTTACAAATAATAGTTGACAAGTGATACATACTCTAGTTAACTATCACTTGTCAAATGGCAGTTAATAAATTACTATTTACGGATTACAATTGTAAAATAACAAATGAGAGGTGACAGATGACAAATTGACAGTTTGACAATTGATAATAAACAGAAGATAAATTACAGATTGCCGTCGCTAGTTAAGAGATGACATTTAACACATGAGGGTTGGCAGTTGATACTTAACAGAACACTTGACAAACAATAGTTACAAATTACAGCTAACAGGAGAAAGATGATAATAAATAGATGATAGTTGACAGATTTAAATTGACAGTTGATAGTTAACGGGGGACAGTAAAAAATTGCCAGTTTGACACTTGTTAATTAAGAGAAGAAAAATGACAGATTGACAGATTCAAAGAAGACAAAAAATAGTTGACAAATTACAGTTAACAGGAGACAGATGACAATAAATGAATGATCATTGATTACAATTGACAGTTGACAATTGATAGTTAACGGGGTACAGTGACACATTGTCAGTTTGATAGTTGATAATTAAGAGAAGAAAAATGACAGATTTACAGATTGAAAGAAGACAAAAGACAGTTTCAAATTGACACTGACAGTTGATAGTTAAAGGGGGACATATGACAAATTACCAATTTGACAATTGATAATCAAGAGAAGATAAATAATTGATTGCCGTCGTTAGTCAAGAGACGACAGTTAATACATGAGGGTTGGCAATTGATAGTTGACAGACGACACTTGACGGAAAGTAGTTTACAAATTACATTCAGCAGGAGGCAGATGACAATAAATGGATGATAGTTGACAGATTACAATTGGCAGTTGACAGTTAACGAGGGACTGATGACAAATTGCCAGTTTGGCAATTAATAATTAAGAAAAAATAAATGACAGATTGCAGTTGATAGTTGACAGTTAACCCTCGATTTTGGCAGTTGATAGACAAGACACTTGACAAAACATAGTTTACAAATTACAGTTAACAGGACGCAGATGACAATAAATGGATTTAAGTTGACAGATTACAATTGACAGTTGTCAGTTGATAGTAACGGGGGACAGATGACAAGTTGCCAGTTTGACAATTGATAATTAAGAGACAATAAATGATTGCCATTGATAGTTGAAAGATGACAGTTAACGCATGGGGGGGGGGTGGCAGTTGATAGTTTACAGAACACACTTGACCAAAGATGGTTTACAAATTACAGTTAACAATAAATGGATGATAGTTTACAATTGACAGTTGAGAGTTGATAATTAACGGGAGATAGATGATAAATAGCCAGTTTGACAATTGATAATTAATAGAAGATACATGACAGATTGTCAACGATAGTTGAGAGATGACAGTTAACACATGAGGGTTGATAGTTAATAGTTGACATAAGACACTTGACAAAAGATAATTGACAATTTACAGTTAACAGGAGGCAGATGAAAATAAATGGATGAGTTGACAGATTACAATTTGACAGTTGACAGTTGATAGTTTGACAATTAATAATTAAGAAACGAAAAATGACAGATTGTCGTTGATGGTTGAAAGATGACATTTAACATATGAGGGTTGGCAGTGGATAATTGACAGAAGACTCTTTACAAAAGATAGCCAAATTACAATAAATGTAATTGTAAATATTAATTTGTTTGTTTTTTTTTGCTCTCGTGTTATTTTTTTTTTCTTACATTTACTGTTTTGTTCCATTTGCATTCTCTCTTCTTTTTTTTTGCCTTTGGTCTTCTTCATTTAGTCTTCTGCCTTAATATTTTTAATTATTTCCTGTTTATAATGAAACAAAAACAATTTAAGTTTTAACATGATTTAAAAAAAAAATTATCTCCCTTGTAAATATTCATTTGTTTTTTTTTCTCTGTTTGCCAGAGATATTACATATACTTTTTTGTTTTATTTGTATTCTTGGCCTTGTCCTGTGTTAAATGACATCTATCATCTATCACTTTGCTTTTTGCCTTTCTGGTAGAGAAGACAAAGAAGTTAAAAGTTTAAAGCTATTTTAAATAATAATAAATTATTTTTTAATAACACTATTTATTATATAATATACACAATTAAAGTTTACAATATATTATCAATTCTATAGTAACCTAGCACATAGTAACGGTCGTTACCATCAATTTAAAGCTTTTTTGAATAAAATCTTAAGATTTGATAATTTTGAATAATTATATTTCTGTCATTTGTCTTTTGTCTATTGTTTCCTATCTTCTTAGACTTTTTCTTCATGCCCGTTAGAAGCCTGCTTTAGAACAATAGATCTGTTAGGTCGCAGTTTACGAGAGGTTAAGACACCTCACTAGGACCTTTAACCTAGTAGTCTGATTGTAGCTGAGTCTTGATGTTGATGGGTGACTACCTCTACTTATTCTTTTCCTGGGGTTCAGCCCTAGAGATATGGTTGCAGAGTTGTCCGATCTGTTCCTATTGTTACCTGAAACTCCAGCTCTCGCAAAGATGATTGCTCTCGGCAAGATCTTAGGTTTCTCAGGGGCTGCCAGCGGGCGTCCATCCTTTGTTTGGCTGGTGTCCACGGTGCTAGTGGAAGGTCAGAAGGCGCACCTTCATCCTTCTTTTAGATTTAGCTCCGATAATCCTTTTTTAGGATATTGGAGCAGTGGAAGAGGTACCTAAAACAAGAGGTGTAACAGAACTGTTAGCCTTCTTCAGAGATGAAGGTTGCCCTCCAGCGTCGTTAGTTTTTTTGCGGTATGCCCGAAGACACGCCCACTAGAGGGTTTTCAGTGGTTTTAGTTGTAGATTCCATGCAGGTTACATTTAAAATTCGTCTCACACAGTGCCACAAACAAACTGGTGTATTGCATCAAGGTTGCTGGTGGCATATAGACCTCAGAGTGGATGGCGCATCCAGTCTGCAAAAACCAGCTGCTGCATATTAACATATTTCTTCCAATTAAATAAACAAAAGTTCCCTGTTTGATTGCAACTCTCTGTATTTAGCACTCTCTAAGCATGTTACGTTTTAAGCTAGATTAGCACCCGTAATAGTAGAATTTTTCACACGACCAAATAAATAATTCGTATCAATTTTATTCCCGCAGCTCGATGACTCCGACGACTCTGACGGCCGCCTCCCAGACTACCACGACGACGACAGCGACGACGACGGCCCCAGAGTCAACATGAACCGCGCCAGGAAGGCCTTCCAGATGGAAGTGATGGATTATTGCGGAGATGTCTACACACACTAGTTGTAATTAGTTATTAAACCTAATTTAGAGCTGGTCCACCCGAAAACAAAACAAAAAATCACACAACGTTCAAGCGAACGTCTCGATAAGTATTAACTTTGATATTACATTCAGTCAATATAATTATTACAACACTTATAATAGTAATATTTCTAATCGTAATGATAATGATAATAATAATAATAATCTAGTTGAGTTGTGGTCATCCATTAATTAACGTTACGTTACGTATTTTTACAGATCGAAGTACCTAATATTGATCATCATTAAAAAAAAAAACAAGTATAATTTTATCAATGATCAAAGTTTAATCGAATAATTTATAAAGGTAAAAAATCTTAGGTGCTTCACCCTGAATATCCATACCTATAATCGGTATCGCAATTTATTTTATAAATAATAAACGAGAAAGTTTCTTATTGAAACCGCTACTGTGCTTACCTACAGGACAGCTCTAGTATTACAATGTAATATTTGTATAAAAAAAATAATGAGGAGAAATGAAACATTTACAATTGTGTAATTCAATAAAGAATGTGATATATTTTAAGTTACCACGAATATAGGGGGTGTGTTTTTGAGAAATTTTCAAATTCTATTGTATATAATTGTCGAAATGATTGATTTTTTTTGTGCATTTTATACGGTGTTAAGGAAAAACAAAACAGATTCTGACAGGGTGCCATTAACTCTATTTTATAATTTGTATTTATTCACAAAAAGAAAAAAATTATAAATAATTTTGCATCGTTATTCGTAAACAACGGCTCATCTTGCAAAAAAAATCTACCTCTACATTAAAAAAAAAATGAAGTTGTTGAATAAATGTTTAGATGTAAGCTCTAGAACACTTTTTTTTTTGTAAGATTGCAAAATTGTTTATAGATTTATTTAAATTTCTAACAGCTCTCTAGATTTTTATTTAGACATCTCTTTGCAAAACTAACCCTTACATTTAAAAAAAAAAGTAAAACAAACAAAAAATGTTGTTAATACATTATATAGTTGTTGTAAACAATGGATGTAATATTTGTACATAGTGTATATATTAAGTACTTATACATTTTAGATTTTAGTGAACGCTTTATTTAGGTGGTTTATTTCGAAGGAGAGGTGCTAGTTTTTAGTATTACCATAAAATCGGAAGCTTTTGAGATTTTTAGTGAAACGTTGTTATAATTAGGACCGGGCGTCCAAAAAATTAAAAAAAAAAGTAATTAATAATAATAAATATTAATAAATAGGCCAATTCTATCGGGGGTCCAAAAATTTTTGGGAGCTTTTTGATTTGCCGGTTTGCCAAACGAAAAAAAGAAAAAAAAAGTGATCTGATGATGCTGTGACTACGAACTCCCGGATATTTTCGGACCTCCGCCCGGTGAAAGTATTGAGACGAAACAATAATTAAATTTAAAGGAATTAAAGTGAAATACTCCATCGTTTAGAGGTTAAGCGTAGGGAAGAGATTTTATGAAGAGGATTTAATAAAAAATGATTTAGTTTCTTTCTTTTTGTTTTCGTTTATTTCTTTTATTTTTTAAACTAGGCTCGAAGTATTGATGTGATACCACACCGATTTCATTTCCTAACGCGCACCACTTTTTTAGAGTTTAATAATTAATACGATGATGAAAAAAAAATTACTAATAAATGTGTGTGCCTATTTCACATAACTCGATGTCATCCGAATAATAATAGTATACCTGAGATTTATGTTTAGTTGACTTTTTCATGGTGGTGGTTTTGGGGATTCGACGGTTTTTCTTTTAGAATTGAACATATCTAAATGTTAAAATTGTTTTTATTATTATCATTTTACTCAAAAACAAAGATTTTCATAAAAATTTGTGGATGACAATTGTTAAAATAATTTATATATTTAAATATTTTAAAATTATTTTTACATCTAAATTTAATTTGTACTGTGTGGATGATGTAAAAATTACATATTTGCGCTTACATGACAATAATTTAGCCATTTTTTAAATCACTAGATGTAATTATATATTATATAACAACTATTTGGAAAACGCATAAATATTGAAGAAAAATTATTTGGTAAATGTTGAAACAACGATGTTTTCCCAGTTTCTATGTAAAAGTAGGAAATGATAAATAAAATCAGATAAGAGGAAATTATGTGTATTTGGTGAATATCAAAACAAAGATGTTTCACAGTTTAAATGTAGAAGAAAGAGAAGTGGAAAAAAATCAGATAAGAGAAAATTATGCATCTAATTATAACTATCATGCTAATTTAGAGAATACAATTTTTATTCAGTGAGTGAGAAATTATGTAGATAACAGAGAAAAGTTGAAAGAATCTCATAATACAATATTTGTTCTCTTAGCAATAACAAAAATTTAGCTTGTAGAACGTTATATTCCCAAGCCAATGCATAATTTGGAATATATCAAAATAAAAGTTGATACTCCTAAGAAATTTACTGTGTTGCCCCAGAAGCTCCAACAAAGATAAATAAATCATTATTTATACCTACGTTTATTAAGAAAAGAGCAAAAACTCCGTTCCTATCTTTATTTTCCGTCTTTTCTTAAACAAAAATCAAACTCGATTTTTGAAAATAAAATATATAAGTCCTTTACGTTGTAGAAAATTCACTAATAAATAGAAAAAACACGAAAATATTTTCGTAAAATCTATAAAAAATGAGTCTTATTAAGACTACAAGAACAAATCACTTTTGAGAAGTAGTTGTTTCAAAAGTGATTTGTTCTTGTAGTCTTAATAAGACTCATTTGTTGTAGATTTTACGAAAATATTTTTGTGTTTTTTCTATTTATTAGTCGATTTTTGAAAATTACAATTTCACCTTATTTCAATTTAGAAAAATGAAATATATAGGACAATTAAATAAAAGTTGAGGAATTACATCAATGAACTTTGAAGAGACAGTTCAAAGCTTTTAGAAGACAATTAGATCAAAGATGAGGAATTACATCAATGAATCTAGCAGAGACAATTCAAAGCTTTTAGAAATTCGTTCTTAAAAATTTCAAAAATAACAAAGATCTTTTAAAGCGAAGATACCAAATAAAAACTTGACAAAAAAAAACTTTCAGGAATTTGTAGTTCAAAGCTTTTAGAAATTCGCTCTTAAAAATCATAAAAATCACAAAGATCTTTTAAAGCGAAGATACGAAATGGAAACTTGACAAAAAAAACTTTGAGGAATTTGTAGTTCAAAGCTTTTCAGAAATTCGCTTTTAAAAATCATAAAAATAACAAAAACCTTTTAAAGCGAAGATGCCAAACGGAAACTTGTCAAAAAAATAATTTCAGGAATTTGTATTAAAGTTGAAATCCAATATTAGACCTTAAGATGTGAAATCTGAGATTACTGCATCAAAAATAAGACAGAAAAATTAATGCTTACTGGAGAGCAAATTGTTTGGAAATAATTTGGAAAATATTAAAACTTACATCTTTTTTTAAGCCTTAAAGCATTTCTGGCAAAATTGAAACATAATTAGACAACTCAAAAACCCAAAGAGGAAGACAATTATTCAGGTGAATTTGTTTTCTAATAACAGCAGGCAATTGAAGAGAAGTTACTGTAATATTTCGATAAAATAAAGACATTCTCGATAAGAAAATCGAAGCTGTAAGAGAAGGTGTTGGAAATTTGTACAACCCTTAAAGAATACAGTTCACGTAATTTGGAAGAGGAAAGTTTTGAAGAAAATTCACGTGATTAAATGTTCCCATTCCAATTAGATTTTTAAGCTAAAGAAAAATTCAAGAGATTTGCAGTAAAATGTTTGAAAAATTCTACATAGCTGAAAAATTCAATAACAAAGAAATTCTATAAATAATAAGTAAACTTTTTGACAAATTACACAAAGAATCCAGTAAGATAAGAGAGTTGAAAAATATTCTAGAAATCCAGAACACTTTAAGAAAATTCAGCTAAAAAATCTACGAATAATCTAATCCAACCAACTTTCTGAAAAAAGTTTTCAACCTTTAAAGAAAATTCAAGTACTTCAAAGGATAATTCCGATAAAATAATAAAGCAAATTTTCTGAAAAAAACTTTTTGATAAATTCCAGAATGAATCCAATAAGATAATAGTGCTAGAAAATATTCTAGACCTCCAGAAGAAACATTTTAGAACACTTTAAGGAAATTACGCTAGAAATCTGCATAAAATTTTATATATAAAGTGAAAAGGGAATTCTAGAAATCTAGAAAGAAATTTTTAAAAGATTCTCGAACATCGCGAAATTGAAATGAGAAAAAGTTGCGATAAGATAATAAAACAAGAAAGAAATTCTGAAAATTTGAAAGAAATCTTTCTGAATAATTTTTTGAACCTTTGAAGAAAATAATTAAGCAAATTTTCTGAAAAAAGCTCTTTGACAAATTTCAGAAAGAATCCAATAAGATGTTAGAGCCAGAATATATTCTACAAATCTAGAAGCCACGTTTTTGAAAAATTTTAGAACACCTTAAGAAAATTCAGCTAAAAGATCTACATTAAATAAAACCTGAAATTATCTTCGCAGCGAGAAAGAAATTCTAGAAATTTGGAAACAAATTTTTGAAAGATTCACTAACATCAGGTAATTGAAACAAGTTATAGTTCCAATGAGACAATAGAGCAAGACAGAAATTCTAAAAAATTTAAATAACTTTCTGAAAAAGTTTTTGAAAATTCAAGTACCTTAAAGGATAATTCCGATAAAATAATAATACAAATTTTTTTGAAAACACTTTTTGACAAATTCCAGAAAGAATCCAACGAGATAATAGAGCTAGAAAACATTCTAGAAATCCAGAAGAAACCTTTTTGGAAAATTTTAGAACACTGTAAGAAAATACAACTAAAAATCTACATAAGATAAAGCTTGAAATTATCTCTGCAGCGAGAAAGAAATTCTATAAATCTGGAAACAAATTTTTGAAAGGTTCTCCATAAAAAAGGACGTGACTGAATGGCGAACGCCTATATCAATTTAAAAAAAAAGATTCTCCAACATCAAGTAATTTAAATGAGAAATACTTCCAATATGATATGATAAAGAAATTCTAAAAATTTGAAAGATTTTTGGACCTTTGAAGAAAATTCAAAGTACTTCAAAGAAGAAATGACTGAATAATTCTAATGAAATAATAAAGCAAAACTTCCGAAAAACCCTAGCACACTTTAAAAAGTTTCTAAAAAATCTGTTAATATTAAAAGGTTGTAAAGAAAATGTTGAAATCTGGAAGAAAAATTTCTAATGAAGTCTAAAACTTTTATAGATAATTTAAGTAATTTAAATGAGAAATGGTTAGAAAATTGTAATAAGATAATAAAGCAAGAAAAAAATTCTAGAAATCTCGAAGAAAAATTTCTAGAACCTTCAAAGAAAATTCACGAAATTTAAAGATAGAAATTTCCGATAAGATAATAAATAATGGAGGAAATTGTGGAAATCTGAAACAAGAATTTCTCAATTATTCAAAAACCCTTGAGGAAAATTCATGTAATTTATTAAAGCAAGAAAAACATTCTATAATGTTAACAGAAAAAAAACTGAAAAATTTTAGAACCCTTGAAAACTACAACGAAAAAATAACTTCATAATTTTCCAAAAATTCTAGCACACTTGAAGAAGTCACTAAAAAATTCGTTAAGATTAAAAAAGAGTAAAGAAGTAAAGAAATCTGAAAGAAAATTTTCTAAAAAACCTTTTATAGATAATTAAAGTAATTTTAATTGGAAATAGTTTAAAAACTCAACTACGATAATAAAAAACAAAAAATAAAATTTTAGAACATTTAAAGAAAATTTAGCTAAAAAATTTACATAAAATAAAGCTTAAAATTATCCATAAAGCAAGAGAAAACTTCTGGAAATCTGTAAATTATTTTTTTTTAAATTGCGAACATCACGTAATTTAAATGAAAAATAGTTCCGATAAGATAATAAAGCAAGAAAAAAAAATCTAAATATTTTAAAGAAAACTTTCTGAAAATTTTTTTAACCTTTGAAGAAAATTCAAAGTACTTCAAAGAAGGAATGACGATAAAATAATAAAGCTAAATTTCCGAAAACTCCAGCGCCCTTGCAGAAGATTCCAAAAATATCTACTAAGATAAAAAAGCAGTTAAGAAAATGAAGAAATCTGGAAGAAAAAATTTCTATAAGAGTCTAGAAGATCAAAAAATAAGAATGAAATTCAAAGAAAATTCACGCAATTTAAAGGATAAACAGCTAGACATTTCCGATTATATAATAAAGAAAAGAAGAAATTCAGTAAATCTGGAAGAGAAAGATTTCTGAAATATTTTAAAACCCCTGAGAAAAATTGACGTACTGTAAAGAAAATGGAGATAAAAAATTCCGATGCAAGGAAGAAATTTTACAAATCTCGAAGAAAAATTTTAAAACCCTTGAACAAAATTCACGTATTTTAAAGAAGAAATAACTTGAAAAGTTCTATACGATCATAAAGTAAAGAAGAAATTCTACAAATCTGGATGAAAAAAAGAAAATTCACCTCTTTTTAAAGCAGAAAAAAATAGAAAATTTCAATAAGATAATAAAGTTAAAAAAGTTCTACTTATCTAGAAGAGAAATTTCTGAAAAATTCTTGAACCCACGTAATTGTAATTCAAATGGAAAATAAACGATAAGGTAATAAACTAAGAAAGAACAATTTTAAAACCTTCGAGCAAAAAATCTAATAATCTAGAAAACAAATTTCTGAAAAATCTTGAACTCAAGTGAATTTAAACGAAAACTAGACTACAAAAATACAAAAGAACCTAAGAAAGAAATTTTACAAATCTCAAAGAACAATTTTAAAACCCTTGAGAAAAAAAGTCTAATAATCTAGAAGAAAAATTTCTGAAAAATCTTGAACTCACTTAATTTAAATGAACAAAAAAAATCCTATAAGATCATAGAGTAAGAAAAAAATCTATAACTACAAGAAAAATGTCTTAAGAATTCTTAAACCCACGTATTTTAAACGAAAACTAGACTTAAAAAAAAAACGAAAAGATAATAAAGCAAAAAAGAAATCCTAGAAATCTGGACAAAACAGTTAAATAAAAATCACGGAATTTAAAGGAGAAATAATTGAAAATTATTATATGATCATGAAGTAACAAAGAAATTCTAATAATCTAGAAGAAAAAAAGTATTCTTGAACCCACGTATTTTAAACGAAAACTAATTCAATTCCGATAAAATAATAAAGCAAAAAAGAAATCCTATAGAAATCTAAACGAAAGAGTTTAGAATCATTAAATAAAAGTCATGTAATTTAAAGGAGAAATAAGTTCCTTATAAGATCATAAATTTTAATAATCTAGAAGAAAAATGTCTGAACAATTCTTGAACTCACGTAATTAAATCGAAAACTAAACTACAAGATTCCGATAAGATAATAAAATAAGAAAGAAATTCTATAAATCTGGGTGATACATTTAAGAATCTTTAAAGAAAATTCACTTCTTTTTAAAGCAGAAATAACTAGAAAACTTCGAATCTCAAATCTCAAAGACAAACTTCTCAATAAAAAAATGGAAACTTCAAGCAAATTACAAAATACTATTCATATTCAATCTTTCTTTAATTAATAAAATGAAAAACCATAAAATTATTAGATAAGCGATAAGAAATTGCTTGGCCAGAGTTGAAAATTTTGAAACTTTTATAAATCCTTAAAAGTATTTTTGCTCTTGAAAATCATAAGAATGTAACAAAATATATTATGGTCAACCAAAATGAAGGATTACAAGAAAATACTTTAAGAAATGTCGAAGTGGAATTAGAAGGTTAATTAAACCTTTGGTTTTGTTTCACTATTTTAAAATAGTAAAATAGTGTTTAATTAATCATCTAATAAATTCAAAGGCTGAAAGAGCCAAGAAGTGAAGGACGAAGAAACATTATAATTAATATATAGTATTATTGTGATCTTCAATAAAGATGTTTATCCCAAAAAACAGATAATTTTCGAATTCGACCACAGGGAATTCCCTAGAAGTAGTCAAAACCTTTTGCTTGTATAGATGTTCTTATCTTATAAGCTAAAACAAAAGAAACAAAACCATTTGCTAGTATCGAAAATTCCATTCTTTCATTTCTAGTAAAAAAATGTATCTTTTTCGTCTCGCCTTAGAAGTATTCCAGTTCTTTGATGGCAGTGGAAATTCCAATTCTCTAAAACAAATCAAAAATCGAAGCCTCTTGCTTCTACTCTTCTATATGTATGTCGTATTATTGTAATAAAATCTTCAACAAAGATACTTATCTCAAAAACCAGAGAATTTTCGAATTCGGCCATGTAGAATCTCAGTGGCAGAAAAGTCAAAAAGTCTTTTAGGCTATAAAAATATTTTTCAGTAGTAAAAATTCCAGGCTTTTATTACCAGCAAAAAATTTCTCTTGCTTCTAGTCTTCTATAATTATCATGTCGTATTATTGTAATACAATCTTCAAAAAAGATGTTTATCTCAAAAACTAAATAAATAATTAACATAAAATGGTTAAGTTTATAAGTGTCACACTGATTTTTAAAATCTTCTTAGTATTTAGATAAGATGATTGTAAGATTTTCAAATTTTATTTATTTAAAATACTGCATTTGTTTCCTCACATTTTTGCTTCTTCAGATGAAGTCCATGAAGTAAATTTTTAATTTTTCGTTTTTCTATCACCAGCAATGATATTTATCTCTTTTTGTGTTATCTTAAAAGCATTTCAATTAATTTAAAAACAAATTTTTAAATTTGATTTATTTAAAACACTGCACATTGTTGCTTCTCTTTGATTACTTCATATTTTGATTTTGTTGTTCGAAGTATTCGATTCTTAACTCTTTCATGAATTTATTTTAATTCCTTCAACTTTGAATTTAGCAGAATATTTATTGTTTTGTGCTAGAAACATTGATGATCTTAACTTTTTGATGAAATATTAATATCGTTTCCATCTTCCATCATTTTTACTAGACAACTTTTGGTCTTTTAAGGAGACAAAACCGTCAGAACCTCTTGAACGTTTTAACAAAGTCCAAAAAGCTAAACTAAAGCATAAATAGATAATATATATTCGTACATATCAGCAAGATTATTCAAAATATCTAAATTAAATGAAGTTTATTAATATCAAAGAAATGACAAACTAATTTGTTTAAGGCAAGGAAAAATAAGATTAATAAGTGTTATTTGCTTATAGTTAAAAGTTCCATTCATCTAAGGCAAAAAAGCAAAAAAAAATGTTTTATGTTACTAATGGTGTGTATAGCTAAACAGTGTTTAGGTTATGTTACAGATATGTTATTTATGAATAGATTTCCAAATTTTCAAACTAATCCTAGTGGAGAATAATTTTTTACAATTTCTCAATCCTCCGATTGCAATTTCCATTCCACACATCCACTTTGGCACTTTGCCATTTTGTTTATACCGAAACAGCGTCAATTATTTTGAGGTTATGTTATAGATATGTTAATTATGAATGGATTTTCAAATTTACAAACTAATCTTAGTGGAGAATAATTTTTTACAATTTCTCAAAACTCTGATTGGAATTTCCAATCTACACATCCACTTTACCACTACGCCATTTTGTATATAGCTAAACAGCGTCAATTATTTTGAGGTTATGTTACAGTTATATTATTTATGAATGTAGTTCTGAAAAGTCAAAGCAAAAAATTAAGCTAGTAATGGATGTTCTCCTCTTATAAGCCAAAACAAAACAAAGTCATTTGCTGGTGATGAGATGATGGTTTTTGGAGGGCGATAAGATGATCGCAGCGCTTAGACCATGCGTTGGTCCTTCGTGAAGTGAAGTGTTGCCCAGCTTTGGCCAATCTGGCCACTCTTTTTCCGAATACGGACCTCCTGAGATGTTTGAGTGGCTCGCATTGAAACAGGATGTGTCTTAGGGTCTCCTCTTCTTGCATTTTCGATCTTTTGTTGGTAGTAAAAATACATTTTTTTATTACCAGCAAAATATAATATCTCCTTTTTGTCTTCCAGTTGTTTGCTGGTAAGTTTCAATCCTCTAAGGCGAGCAAAAATAGAAAAAATCCCCCTTTTAGTAGACGTTTTTATATTACAAACCAAAGCTTTAATTCTCTACGACAGAACAAATAAATCAAAGTGTTTTGCTTCTGGTATACGTTCATTTTCTAGTAGCAAAAATTACATTCTTTCATTTCCAGTAAAAAAAAATGTACCTTTTCCGTCTCTAAAGCAAAACTTCAAAACCTCTTGCTTCTACTCTTATATGCTAAGGTGCAAAAGGCAAAGCCATTTTCTGACAGTAAAAGTAAAACTCCTGCCTTAAAGTATTTCAGTTTACAAATATCTTTTTTATCTTATTTTGAAGTATTCCAGTTCTCTGCTGGTAGTGGATGTTCCAATTCACTAAGGTGAAAAAGAGCCATTTGTTGGTAGTAAAAGTAAAAGTCTTACCTTGAAATATTCCAGTAAAATCGCTTCTAAATTTTTTTCTGAAACTTAATACTTGAAGTAAAACTTTTAAGAAGCAGAGCCAACGTAAAAACAATTTTTAATGCCGAAAGTAACTGCAGAAAATAAAAGCAAGATCACTAAATAAATGAAACTCCAGATTAAAATACGAAAAACAATACATTGAAACTTAAAGTTGAGACAAAACTTTTAAAAATATCAACCAACGTGATAAAAGTCTTTAATACCAAAAAAAAGTTCAAATCAAAATTTCAGAATAAATAGTCTTACAATTAAAGGATTTAAAATTGCCTTTAAAAATATTCTGACTATTTTCTGAAACTTAATATTCGAAGCAAAACTTTCTAGAACTACAGCCAACGTAAAAAAAATCTTTAACACCAAAAATAGTTGCAGAAAATAAAAGCAAAATTTTTAAAATAATGAAACTTGATTAAAATAAGAAAATCAATATACTGAAACTTAAAATTTGAGGTAAAACTTTTTAGAATATCAACCAAGATGATATAAAATTTTAATACCAAAAATTTGCAGCTATAAATAGCAAAAAAAAATCTATTAAAACTCCACATTAAAATTAAAAAAAACTTCATCAATCCATTGACTAAAATAAAATAAACATCTTCTGCAGACTTGAATTTGTATCCCTAAAAAACTGAATGGAAGACAATTTAAAAAAATATATCAGATGTTAAATTAATTAAAAATAATTGATGAATTTTAAAGAAAACCAAAAGCTTTATTCCAAAAGAAAGATACTTTTTTGGATACAATTTAATACTTTAAAAAAATGAAAATAAATTTTTCTTGAATAAGTTTCTCACTTATTTCTTTTTACATGGATATTAAATTAATTGTATTGAATTCTTTGGAATCAAAAAATTAAAATTAAGTTTATCCCTTGCTTATTATTCTTTAATTAAAAGAAATTACAAAATCGAAGAATTTCCACAACCACCCACATGTACACAAAACACCGGTACCTTAACAATAAAAGAAAAATCAACCAAAAAAAAACAAACAAACAAAACGCAATTCCTTGTGCAACGAAGTTCAAAACATGAGAGAAAATTAAAATTGCAATATCTTTTATTTTTCTACGTCTAATTAATCTAATTTAAAGCCGAATCCCCCGCGTTCCGTTGTCATACCTAGATTTAGGCCTATAAATGATAACAGAAACTATATAATGCTCACTGAAACAATAACGTTTATGGTAAATATATTTTGTGTAGAAAGAAGAAAAAAAAACTAGTACTGTTAACAATTATGTACTCGTAATAAGTAATATTTAAATCCAAAAAAAAAAAAAAACTAGCTAGAAGTAAAGTGTTTAATTAATAAACAATTATCATTAACAATGTTACAGAATTTAAGTTTCTCGCTGATTTCGCTATATTCACTAGACTGTATGTAAAGTTTTAAAAAAAATCGTAACATATCTAATCGAAGATTGTCAATTTCAATTATTTTCGCTGCTTACGACAAATATTTTTGATATTCTAAGCGAATTCTTTAATATTGTTAATATAATTCGACGTTGTTAAACGATATTATAAATGTAAACGCTTAAAAATCGATGATTTTTCTAGGTATCGCGGTCCGGACCGAAATTTGCGTTCGCAAATAAAGCAGAAAAAAGTATATATATAAAATATAAATATATTCCCGGCGCGGTCCGCAGCTACGTAATTATTTTTTATGTGTATTGAAAAATTATATCGATGTTTTTCCTTCATATATATATATAATATATTAATTATTTCACATATATATGGAGATAATTGAATGTAATTGTTACATATATTTTTACATAATTATGTGTTATGTTTAAAAACATGTCGATTGCATTAGATGAGTTCGTCGACTAGTGAGTTGCAGACTGTCATAAGTCGTTAACTGATTATAGCTATTGATTAGCTACAAGCAACAGAAACTATTGTGTAGTAATAAATGATTTAGTAACATCAAAATGTTTTGTGTTATTTATACCTTTATATAAAAAAACCTAAAGCCTGAAAACATTACATGTACGATTCAACATATCCAGAATCGAAATCTAAGGATTGCATTCAACATATTTTGGAATCTCTTGAATCAAACCAGAGCTGGAAGCTCATCTTAAAGAAAGATTACAAATCTTAAGGCGTGATCCTGATGCATCTTTTGAAAGTCATTATGAGAAAAAAATCATCGGCCAAACAGTGAGTATCCGGAATATCAGCTTTGCTTTATGTTTCGGGATGCAAGTAAAAAATTAATATGCATTGGGTTTTTCATCTTACTTCCATTGATTAGAAAAATAACCTACAGAAAAAAAAACTAAACCCAGCTAGGAACTAAACATTAAATTACTTCCTAGCTGACCTTGGGATGACACCAACTAATTCAGTAGATCATCTCCTAGTCACACAATCCTCCTATAATATGATCGTCATTAGTTCTTTATTATGATTTTCTTGGGTGGTTTATAAAAGGCTTTCTGATCAGCTAAAGTGCGATCAGTGATGACCTTTAAATTTTACTATTAGAAGTTTTTCTTAATATTATGGTTGGGAAATATATAGGTGCTGATTTTTAATGATCGTTAATAAAGTGCTGAAAAGGTCTGGCCAGAAAAGTGAAGTTAGTATCATCGGCGCCAGACTAACCTTCCCATTTTCAGTTGATAAGACTATGTTAAATTCTAATTAAGCAGGGCTGCAATTGCAAGAAGTTCATTCAAAGACACATTATAATTTTGCTTTGCTCTAATGAAAATTCTGCTTTTCGAAGCAACAAGGAGATTTATATTTTCAGGTCCCTGTTGAAATACAGCTCCCACTGTGTAATTTAAAGCGTCTGTTGTTAGATCGAATTCTTCTTCCAAATTAGGGAATTACAAGACAGGTTTACTGTAAAAAAAAATTATATTCCGAATGCGACTTGTTGTAGGCACGTCAATAAAAATATGTTTTCAGAGTCTGGGAGAATTTACTGAAATTTGGGTCGAATATTCCATAATAACTGGCGAGTCCTAAAAATAATTTTATTTCATTCTGTTTTTTTAACACAAAATGATTTCTTGCGATCTGACAACTTATTTTTGGCAATTAAGTGGTCCAGGTAAACGACTTCGATACTTTTCGGGTTCAATTCTCAGATTGAAATTATCAAGCTTCTCGAAAACTTATTGAAGTTTTTTCAAATAGTTTTGTAGGATCTCAGAAAGTATAACAATATGTAGATAAAAAGAAAAAAATATTTTTTAGAAAATCGTTTAATTCGTGCATGTAATAAGTTTTCTATTTAAGATACGTTTAGTGATGTGGTTGCTTAATGCATTTCTATTCTCTTCTCACGTAGCTCTGATCGTCACGTTCTTTCATAAACAATTGTGAATCGTGTGCGGTTCAAGTGAGTGAGTGGGCATAAATTTTTACTGAAAAAGAAGGTAAATAATCAGCAAAAAAAATCATTTTTGGCATACAGTCAGCTATAATTGTAACATATATTATACGTAAATTACAAAGCAATGCGTATGGTGCATGTGTTATAATTTGCTTTCTAATAATTAATAACCTCATATATCCAAGCATGTTTTATATCGCATAGTCCTTTTTTTGCTGATTTGTGTGGCCGTGACTAGAATTATTTCGGATTTATCTCACCGTGAATTGAATCGATTATTTTTTTTGACCTGATGAATTTAAAATTAATTTACTGTATTATTTGATTTAGTTCTTCCATCTCACCCTTTGTTTTCTTGTGTAATCCTTACCGTGGTCTACTTTCCTTTGTATGTGTAAAATAAGTCGTTGCGAAAGACCGTGCAACGTGAAAATTTGTCGTTTTGTCTTTTCCTTAATTCAGCTAAAAATATTTTTAGAGTATCATTTCTGATCTTAAATGCGCTGGTTTGTGCGGCAATTCTGTGGCAAATAAAACAACTTGTGTTAAATGCAAACAGTACTGTCATCCAAGATGCAGGAAAAATCACCCTTGTGCCACTGATGTCGTATATACCGGTAATGATTCTATAATACAAGATCTTTGCAAATGTGTTAAAGAATTGCAACAGTCAATCAATGTTTTGACACTAAAATGTGATAATTTATCAACAGAAAATAAAGAATTGAAAACTTTAATCTCAGATATGGTTAATATTAAAACTGAACAAACCAAATTAAAATCCGGTTTTGATGATCTAACTAAAAAAATGGAAAATATTGAACATGATTTACTCCAAATAAATGGTTCGTTAATGAATAATATTGTTAATGAAATTGAAGATCGTAGACGAAGAGAGAATAATTTAATTATATATAACTTACCAGAAACCCTTGTAGATCTCAATACGGATATTAATAGCAGCAACAATAATGATTTTGTTAACATTGATAGAATGCTACAAACTATTGATAACTCAATATGCGTTAAAAAATGCTTTCGCTTAGGACAAAAAAGCAATAAACCCCGTCCACTTAAAATAATTTTGGCTCAAACATCGATGGTTACCTTAGTAATGAAAAATAGACGTAAGCTTGAACCAAATATTAGAGTTGGACTTGATAAAACAATTCTTCAACGTGAGGAATATAATACACTCCTCACTGAGCTTAAAAGACGCGAGTCATTAGGTGAAACTGACCTCATAATTAAGTTTATTAATAATGCCCCAAAAATTATTAAAAAACGACCAACTGAAGAAAAAAACTAAATATTACCCAACACTGCAAAGAAAATAATTGTATTCATTTGATTTATCAAAATGTGCGTGGATTAAATAGCAAATTAGAATATTTTTATAACAATGTATTGTCATTTGATCATGATATTTATATAATCACAGAGACATGGTTACACAACGGAGTTAATAACAACGAACTTTTTCCTAATACATACAATGTATACAGAAAGGACAGACATTCTGGTAGGGGTGGTGGTGTACTATTGGCAATAAACAATATGTTATTCTCAGAACAAATAACACTTAATCTGTCTCAGTGTGACACAATTGAAGCAATAGCAACTAAAATAAAGATTAACACCGATTACTATATTCTTATATGTGTTTATGTAAAACCTATGACACCATATGAAACTTATTGTTTATTTTTTGAACAAATTGAACAACAATTTATTAATGAAAATATAATTATAGCGGGTGATTTTAACATACCAGGCTATGCTACGAATACACCATCTGATCAACTGGATGCATTAAATACTTATTTAGAAATTAATAATTTAACTCAATATAATAAAATATATAACTCAAACGAAATAATATTAGATCTCATTATCTCTTCAAATTTTATTTCTAATGTTGAAAGATGTAATTTTCCCTTAGTTAATGAAGATAGCCACCACCCTACAATAACATTCAATATTTCTACATATACAAAACCTGAACCATCTAAGTTTTTAAATAATCTACCAAGTAATAACTTTCGCAAAACAAATTTTTTAAGTCTTTATAGAGACTGGTCTAGTTTGTACCAAAGCACTGATGCCAACCAAGCTTGTGATATTTTATATCACCATTTGCATCTTCTGCTTGATCGCCATGTTCCTAAAACTATCAAAAAATCTTCGTCACGGGTATATGCACCATGGATAAACCAAGAAATACGCAAACAACTAACTTTAAAACAAAAGTTTAGAAAATTGTATTTTAAATACCATTTGCCCCAACATAAATCAAGATATGAGGAACTACGAAGATCATGCAAAAACAAAATATCTGCTGCACATTCAGATTACATTAAAAATACCGAAGAACAAATTGGACAAGAACCTAATCTCCTATTTAATTATAATAACAACAAAAATAATTCCACTAGAATACCGGAAACAATGACATATCAAGATGTTATTTTGAGAGATCCAGTCAAAATTGTAGATTGTTTTGCTGATTACTTCAGTAAGACATTCTCTTCTCCAAGTAGTGTAAATCAGAATGTTTTTGGGAATCAGCGCAAACTTGGAAATTTTACACTTATTTCAACCGATGTGAGAAAACACTTGCGTAATATGAAGGCAAAATTTACCACAGGTTTGGATATGATTCCTGAAATTATTGTACGTGACTGTTCAGAAGTGCTATGTGACCCATTAACTTATATATTTAACCTGATTCTTCGTAATGGTGTATTCCCGCAAATCTGGAAGGAGATTCGTATTTGTCCCGTTATGAAGACCGGCGCCACAACGAATATAGAGAACTATAGGCCTATATCCATCTTGTGTTGTTCCTCAAAAGTGTTTGAATCGGTGTTAAGTGATCATATTTACTACAATGTCTGTGAGAAACTGGCTATTCAACAACACGGCTTTTTTAAAAGAAGATCCACAACTACCAATTTGTGCAATTTAACTCAGCTAGTCTCGGAAGCTATGGACAAGGGTAAACAAGTTGATGTTGTGTATACCGACTTAACTAAAGCCTTTGACAGACTTAATCATAATTTGTTAATTAGTCGGCTATATGAATATGGAATTAATAACAATATAATCCTAACTATTATCTCATATTTAACCAATCGACAGTTACTGGTTAAAATTAACGGCTTTCGATCCAAAATGTATACGGCAACCAGTGAAGTCCCTCAGTGTTCAAACCTAGGGCCTCTATTATTTCTTCTTTATTTTAATTCAATTTGCGATAACTTAGAATGTGAAGTCTTAATGTACGCCGATGACTTAAAAATTTATAATGTTATACAAACGGATGCTGATTGCTTGAAGTTACAGAAAGATCTGAGTAATATTTGTCAATGGTGCAGTAACAATGATTTATCGATGAACATTGCCAAATGTAATGTACTCTCATTTACTAGGAAAGTAAATACTATTTTTTATGATTATACCATTAGCAATGTGCCCATTAATCAATGTACGGAAGTGAAAGATTTAGGTGTAATATTTGATAATACCTTAACATTTAGAACTCACATAGACAAACTTGTTAATGACTGTCGTAAAATGTGGGGATTTATAATGCGTAACTGCCGAGCATTTAAAAATATTGATGTATTAAAAACTTTATTCTCTACATATATTTTAAGTAAATTGACTTATTGTTCAATTGTATGGTCGCCTATGTATGTTAAATATTCAGTCTACTTGAAAGTATTCAAAAGCGATTTTTAAGATACTTATACTATGTCAAATATAATATTTATCGCTTCGACATATCGTATAATGATTTGTTAATTGAATTCAATTGTATATCAATTCAAAGCAGACATACATATGTTTCTCTCTGTCATCTATACAAGCTAATACATTATACAATTGACAATTCTAAGTTTTTGAATTTGTTTAATTTTAGAGTTCCTAGAGTAACATCACGGCATGGCAGAACGTTTACATATCCAATACCTAACAGTAATTATTGTTTAAATTCTCCGGTATATCGCTTGTCGCGCATATATAATGAATATCAGTATGCTACTGACATATTTCAACCATCTTTTAAATGTTTTAGAAAAGAATTGTTAATTGCTTTACAATAATTTTGTTTCTTTTTAATGATTAATAGAATGTAGTTAAATAAGTTGTATTTTAGTTTATTAATTATTTATGAGTAAACATTGTTATAATTTGTAAAATATATGTTGTATTGTAACTGGACTTCAGTCTGTTGGGTTTGAAAAAAAAAATGTTTGATTACAAGAAAATCCTACCGACTGCGCCAAATTTATAATGTGATGTTCTATGTTATTGATCACAGATCGTTACTAGTCCTTTATTATGGTTTGTAAAATGCTTTTAGACTGGATTTATATTTTCGATTTAGAAAAGTCTTCACATCGACGGTGGAGGGGGGTGTTACCTTCGCAGCGCAACGCAGGTTAGTTGCCTTTGAGCTTTCGGTTCCATCGGTCTTAACGGTAGCCCCCGTACGGCAGTGCGTGACACGTCGAAATGGAAAGTTCGTTTGAGCAACGATACGCCATCAAATTCTGCTTTTGGTTGGGTAAGTCACCTGCTGGAACGCTTGTAAAGCTTCAACAGGCATTTGGTACTGAATGGCGCTGAGTCGCAAGCTCATCCCGTTCCAAGAAAGCGCGGATGAGCAAATCGAAGGCGAAGACCAAGTTCATCGCATTTTTCGGAGTAAAAGGAAACGTCCACTACGAGTTTGTCCCGCCCGGGCTCACAGTCTGCTTAGTACCAGGAATTCCTGAAAAGGCTGAAAAGAAGCGTCACGCGCATGCGAAGGGACATCAAGGAGAGCTGGAAGCTTCATCACGATAACGCCCCCAGTCACCGACTACCTGGTCCGAGTCAACTTTTCTGTGGTCCCCCAGCCTATTACAGTCCGGACGTGTCGTTCCCTGACTTCTACTTGTTTCCGCGCTGAAAGGAAAACGTTTCGACTCGATCGAGAACATCCAAGCAAATGCTCATTACTTTTGAATCCTACCCTCTATATCCTCTGAAAGTTAGGATAAGGCAGTTAATAACTGTTAACGGTGGAGGATTCTACTTCTTTATACATTATTCTTCACAAATAAAAAACTTTTTAACTTTGTATAAATAACACTGACTTAGTTAATAGCTTATTGGAATAAGTCGAGAATACGCTAGGGCAATGAATAATTTATTGGGATAGGTCAAGAGTATCCTAGAGAAGTAATTGATTTATAGGAATAGGTTAAGAGTACGCTCGCTAGGACAATGAATAATTGATTAGGATAGGCCAGGTGAATTATCTAAAATCAGAGAAGTACACGAAAAGATTTGAAATGGTGATCATTTACTTACTTGACCAAGCTGAAAATGTCGTAAGAGTCCTGAGAAGAAATGTTATAAAAATATAAGTATGGGCTTCTCCATACTACTTTTCTCAACATATCGGCCACCTCATCTCCCACGTACTACCACTACCTAAGCAAGGCGATGTTACCTTTCACATTGTTACGGATTAATCTTGATTCGGCCAGAAAATTGCTGAGGGCAAATTTGCTTACCATTTTCCACATAACTATTAATTAACTCAGCTAAAACTAAATTAAGTAAGCCTAATATGGTCACGTACCGTGACGTTGCGACGGTCGTGATTGTGCGCTGCTTGTCTTCTGTCAGCTATCACTAACACAATTTTTTTCACTTTGTGGACTTGCTACTAAATTCTCTTGATTAGTGTGTTCTAACTGTGACTTTGTGCTCATGACCATAACTCCGTGACTGACGGTATACTATTTCTAACTGTGCGACTTCTGTCTGTAATTGACGATGCTCGATTAGTAACTCTGCGATTACTCTCTGTAGTTTACAACTTCAATCCAATCCAATATGATATGATATATTCCCTTCATATAAAAAGCTTAATAGTTACAATTGTAACAGCTTGAGCTCCCTCATTAAATCATCTTCGCCCTTGATTTTTGCGATTTGATTAATTTCCAGCGATTTTCCTTGCGCCTGTTCCGCCTTCAACTAAGCGATGGCGTCCAGTTATATTTTGAAGTTCTTCATCTTTTTCTAGCTTTCTAGCCTTCCTCGCTTCTCGCTTCTTCTTCTGTATCAACGCGTTTTTCAATACCTGCGGTTTACCACCTGGTTTATGACGTAATTTCTGCTCGAACTTTTTCGTCCCTTTCTTGCAGTTGTTTAACATTTGCCAATTCTTAATTTTATTTTGCTTAGACTCTTCCTTGCGCATATTATTCAAGTAAGTAAGTAAATAAGTAGTTTCTTGCCTCTATAAGATTTTAGTTCCCCATTCTTCGTTTTTCTAAATCTTGTCCTTTGCTTCTTTTTCTGTATCTTGTTTTTCGACATATTTCTTTATACGCTATATATATATTCTTTATACGCTCGTTATTCAATTCATCGGCATTAGGTTTTTCCATCTGTAGTATCATGCCAAATTGATTAGCGCTTAGCATCATTTGTTTTGTGCCTATATTTCTTTATCAAACAGACAATCTTGTCCTTGTAATTATAGATGATTTTAGAGAACGCATCAAGATCTTTATCTTCCTTCTTCTTCAATTCTTTACTCCTTTACTTCTATCAATTTCTGCTCACTGGTTTATTTATTCATTGCTTTCCTTTCCATTAACTTTTTATTTTCATATTCTTTTATCATGTTTAATGCTTTGAGGGCCAATTCGTCCTCCATTAATTCAACCTCACTCACGCCATCTTGGAAAGATCTCTGGCCTAGGCATACGCTTCCTCCAAGCAGCCCTAATCGTAGAAAAATCCCATTGGTTAACTCTCTTCCTTCCCTCCAAAGTGTTTTGCTGTCTACAATTTAAAAAAATCCCAGAAATTAACATTGTGTGCTCTCAAAAATTAAAATTTTCTGCATTTAGAAGCTGAAATTCCTCCCGTCCAAAAAGATTAAAATTATCTGCTGTTAAAGAATCAAATTCTAGTTATCAAAAATTAATACTCTTTCCTTTCAAAAATTGAATTGTTTACTCAGAGAAGTTAAAAGTGTTTGCTGTTTAAAGTTAAAAATTTATTTCAGAAATTTAAATTTTCTACTGTAAATAGTTTTAATTTTCTGTTGCTAAAAAACTAAATTTTGTGCTGTCAGAAGTCAGTAGCTGCAAAAAATAATTTTCTGCTGTAAAAAGTTAGTACCAAAAAATTGAAATTGTCTCTTATCAAAAATAAAAATGTTAATTCTTAGATAAAAATAACACACAGTTTATTCCTTACTTCACTTGTTTATTAATTGTTAAATGTACATTTCGTTCACAAGGTGAACATTATCAATAACAAACTCGAACCAACAATATTAATTCTTAGATGTCAGAAATTTAGATTTACTACTGTCAAAATTAATTTTCGCTGCTTTAGAAAATTATTTACTGCCAGAAAATTTAAATTTTGCGTTGTTAAAAATAAAAGATTTTCTGCTGTCATTAATAAAATTTGAATTTCTTTCTTTAAAACGTTAAAATTTTATGCTCTGAAAATTCAAATTGTTCTACTACCAGAACACGAACTGTTTTCAAACTTGCTATTTGCTGTCAGTTTAAAGTGTTTGTTGGAAATTTAATTTTTCTGTTGTCAAGTGCCAGAATTAAAATTTTCTGCTGTCAAAAATTAAACTTTTTGCTATCAAAAATTTTAATTTTCTACTGACAAAATTAACTTTCGCAGCTTTCGAAATGAAATTTTCTGCGGAAGAAAATACTTCCGAAAATTAAAATTTTATCTTGACAAAAGTAAAATTATTCTACTATCAAAGTTTAAAATTTTCTGCTATCAAAAATTAACATTCATTTAATTGATTTAAAATGTAAAATTTATTTCTGTCAAAATTAAAAATTTTCTGCTGTCAGAATGATCTTCTTTCAATATTGTTTTTTGCTTATAAATAATTTTGTAGTTTTTTAAATTGTCTGTTAACAATTGGCTGCTGTCAAAAATAGGAAGTCATAATTATCTGTAGTCAAAAATAAAAATTTTCTGCCCCCAAATATTACAATGTTCTGCTGTCATAACATTAAAACTTGTTGTTCAAAAATTAAAATTTTGTACTGTAAGTGGTTTAAATTTTTTGTTGCCAAAAACCAACATTTCGTGTTGATAATTATCAGTAGTCAAAATAAAAATTTAGCAGTCATATACTAAACGTTTCTGATGTAAAAATTTGCTGTCAAAAATATAAAATCGTCTCTAATCAAAAATAAAACTCTTCTACTCTCAGAAATTGAAATTCTTAGCTGCCAGAAATTAAAATTTTCTGCAGTAAAAATTAACTTTCGCTGCTTCCAAAAATTAATTACGGCCAGAAAATTAAAATTTTCTGATATGAGAATCTAAAATTCTCTGCTGTTAAAAATTAAATTTTCTGCTGTCAGTAATTGAGAATGACAAAATTAATTTCCTTTTTTAAAAATTAAAATTTTCTACTGGCGGAAATTTTCATGTTTTCAAAATTGTATTTTTGTTATCAATTCAGAATGTTTGTTGAAAATTAAATTTTTCTGTTGCCAGATGCAAAAATTCTGTCAAAAATTGAAATTTTTGGAATCTGAAATTAAAAATCTCTTCTCTCATAAATTATAATTCTCAGCTGTCAGAAATTAAAATTTTCTACCCTGGCTGCTTTAATTCAATGCAATTCAATTCATTTTATTCACGTAAGCCACCATATACAAAAAATACAATACATATATATTTGAAGTGGATGTAAACGTCAATTATAACAATTATAAATTTAAATAATCTAGTCTACATGATATAATTGCGTTTTAAGAAATTAAAATTGTTTGCTGTGAAAATTTGCTGCCGAATTATCAAAATTGTCTCTTGTCTAAAATAAAAATATTCTGATATCAAGACTTCAATTTTTTTACTGACAAAAATTAACATTCTGTAAAAAAGAAAAAGAAATTTATCTGTTGTTGAAAAATTAATTTTTGGTCGTCAGTAATTTTCATCCTTTTCTTTCAAAATTTAACAATAAAAATAAAAAAATTCTGTTGATTGTTTTAGTGGCCTTAAAATTATATATTTTCTCTGAAAATTTGAATAAGGCAGTGAATAATTTATTAAGATAAGTCAAGAATATGCTAGGACAATGGATAATTTATTGGGATAGGTCAAGAGTACGCTGTAGCGGTAATTAGCTTATAGGATACCACTGAGAAGACTTGCAATGGCTAACCTTCCACTCATATGACCAAGCTGAAAAAGTCTTACGAATCCTGAGAAGAAGAATTATGAGAATATAAGTGTGGTCTACGAGTTACAAGCTTTTCCGTACTACCTTTCTCAATATGTCATCATCGAACCAGGACATATCGGCCACTGCATCTCCCACGTGCTACCACTACCTAAGCAAAGCGATGACCACTTGTAAAGTCTGGAACATAGGGCAAAACATATTTCATTATCACGACAATTCCGCCTTTCTTTATCTGGTTTTTGCTCTTGTGACTGAAGATGAACCATAAGAAGATCCAAACAATTTGTTTTAATAATTTTTTCAAAGGTGTATAAGCCAGTCTAAATGGTTGCAAACCTGTATTTAACACATAATTAACTTGTGCAGATCTCACCTTTATCATCCAACATATGTAGATGCCATCTGTCTACATTAATCAGCACATATAAAACTTGTATCTCTACTGTTAGAGGATGCCAAGCAAAAGTCGACACTACAGACCATTTACGTAATAAAATTATTAGAGAAGAATTGTCATCGCCTTCACTTTCACCACAGAAACGGCCAACTACACTCCATGAGGGATATCCAGTCTATCTCTGATCACATCAACTGCAGAGGCCAGGAGATAGCTTTTTAAGCTTTCCAGTAAAACAATAACACCAGCAGACTCCTACATTAGGTCCAACCTCGCTCGCGCCTTCTTAGAAAGATTCCTGATCTGCGCATACGTTTCCTCCAAGTAGCCATAGTCGTAGATTAATCCTATTCGTTAACGCTCTTCCTCTAAAATTTTCTGCTGTCTACAATAATTGTTTTTCTTCTCAGAAATTGACATTCTGTGCTCTTAAAAAATAAAAATTTCTGTTTTTAGAAGTTAAAATTCTCTGTGGCCAAAGTATTAAAATTATTTGCTGTCAAAGATTCAAAAATGATTCATGAGAAGTTAAAATTATTTGCTGTTTAAAATTGAAATTTTATGTCAGAAATTAAAGTTTTCTATTCTCAGTACTTTAAGTCAGCAGCTTCAAAGAAATAATTTTTACTGTAAAATATAAGTTTCTGCTGTAAAAATTAACTACCAAAAATTGTCTCTTATTAAAAATAAAAATGTTAATTCTTAGCTGTCAGAAATTATTAAGATTTTATACTACCAAAATTAACTTTTGTTGCTTTCGAAAATTAATTACTGCCAAAAAAATTAAATGTTTTCGTTGTTAAAAATAAAAAATTTCTGCTATGAAAATTTAAAATTGCTGCTGTTGAAAATTAAAATTTCTACTGTCATTAATAAAATTTGCATTTTTTTCTTTCAAAATTTGAAATTTGCTGTCAGAATTCAAAATGTACTATCAGAAATTAAATGAACCCGATCTGTTTCGAAAATTGCCTTTTGCTGTCAATTTAAATTGTCTGCTGAAAATTAAATTTTTCTTTTGTTAGATGCCAAAATAAAAATTTTCTGCTGTCAAAAATTAAAATTTTCTACTGACAAAATTAACTTTCGCACCTTTAGTAAATAAGATTTTCTGCTGAAAATACAAAAAATTTAAATTGTATCTTGTCAAAAGCAAAACTATTAATTTAATTGTTATAAAATATTCTTCTGTCAGATTTCAACATTTTCTGCTGTCAGAAATTAAATTAACGTGATCTTTTAAGATTATTTTTTGCTGCCAATTGAATTTTTGCTTTCAGATATTAAAATGTTCTTCTCTCAAAAATTATAACTCTCAGCTGTCAAAAAATAAAATATTCTTCTGTCAAAACTAGCTTTCGCTGCTTTCAGAAATTAAAATTTTCTGCTGTAAAAAATTGCAATTATCTTTTGTCAGAAATAAAAATATTCTTTTATTGATTTAAAATTTTCTGGTGTTAGAAACTAACATTCTGAGTTGTTAAAAAATTTAAACAAAATTCTTAGCTGTTAAAAACTAAATTGTCTCCTGTTAGTAGTTAAAACTTTCTACTGTCAAAAATAACTTAAAAATTCCTGCAAAGAAATTTAAAATTGTCTCTTGTTAAAAATAAAAATTTCCGCTATCGGGAGAAATTAAAATTCGCTTCTTTCAGAAATTATGATTCTCAGCTGTTTTCTTCTGTCAAAATTAAATTTCGCTGGTTTTAAAAATTAAATTTTTTTTCTGTCAAAATTCAAAATTTTCTGATGTCAGAAATAAAATTAATATGGTCTGCTTTTGAGATTGTTTTTTTCTGACAATTTAAAATCTTTTGTTGAAAATTAAAATTTTCTCTTATTTGATGCCAAAATTAAATTGTGCGCTGTTAAAAATTTAACATTTTGCTGTTAGAAATTAAAGTTCTCTTCTCTCAAATATTATAATTATCAGCTGTCAATAATTAAAATTTTCTTCTGTTAAAACTAGCTTTTCTGCTAGCAGGATTTTCATCAATTAAAATTTTCTTATGTCAAAAATTATAATTCTTAGCTGACAGAAAAATTAACTTTCACTGCTTAAAAAAATGAATTATTGCCCGAAAATAAACTGTCTCTTGTTAAAAATAAATATTTTCTGGTATGTGGATTTAAAATTTTCTGCCGTTGAATTTTTTTTCAAAAATTAAAATTTTCTTCTGTCAGAATTTAAAATGTTCTGCTAACAGAAATAAAGTAAACATGATTCGGTTTCAAAATTGTACTTTGCTGAAAATTTTAATTGTTTGTTGAAAATGTTACCAGATGCTAAATTTAAAAAAATCTGCAGTCATAAAATTAAATTTATCTGTTGTCAAAAATTATAATTGACTGCTGCTTTCATAAATTAGAATTTTATGCTGAAAAAAACTTCTAAATTTAATTTTTTGCTGTCAAAATTTAACATTATGGACTGTAAAAACTAAACAAAAAATTATCAGTTAGTGAACATTTAATTTTCTCTTGTCAGTAATTAAAACCTTAATTTCCTTGTTTCAAAATTAAAATTTTCTTCTGCCATTAATTCAAAATTTTCTGCAAATCAACATCTGTATTTAAAATTGTTGTTTTGTCAATGTAAATTGTCTGTTATAAATTAATAAGAATGTTCTACTCTCAGACATTATAATTGTTAGCTGTCATAAATAAAGATTTTCTACTGTCAAAATTAGGTTTCGCTGCAAAAAAAATTAAATAGTCTCTTATCAAAAGGAAAAATTAACTACTATCCGCATTTAAATTTTTTTGCCTGCAAAAATCGACATTCTGAGATGTAAAAAATAAAATATAAAATTATCTACTGTTGAAAATTAAATTTTATTCTGTGAGTAAATAAAATTTTCATTTCATTGTTTCAAAATGTAAAATTTTCTTCTGTCAGAAATCAAAATTTTCTACTGTGGAAAATTAGATTAACATGATCTACCTTTAAGATTATTTTTTTGCTGCCAATTTAAATTGTGTATTAAAAATTAGAGTTTTCTTATCTGGTGCCAAAATTTAAATTGTCTCCTGTCAAAAATCAAAATGTTGTGGTGCCAGAAGTCAAAATTATCTATAGCCAAAATTTTCTGCTGACAAATATTATTTACTACATTCATAAAATGAAAATTATCTCCTGTCAAAAATTTAAATTTACGTCTGTCAAAAATTTAATTTTACTGTAAAAAATGAAAATTCTCTTTTTTCAGAAATTATACTTTCTACTGTCAATTTTAACTTTCGCTGCTTTTAGAAATTTTCTCCGCTAAACAAATACTACAAAAAAATTGAAATTCTGCCATTAGGATTTAAAATTTTCTGCTGTCAAAAATTAACATTATGAGTCTAAAATTAAAATGAAACTGCTACAATTAAAACTGTTTTAATTAAAATTCTCTTCTATACAAAAGTATAATTATCAGCTGTCAGAAATTAAAATTTTCTTCTGTCAAAACTAGCTTTCTCTGCTTCCAGAAATTAAAATTTTCTGCTGCAAAAAATTACTGCAAAAAAAAACTTGTCAAAAATAAAAATGTCCTGCTATAAAGATTAAAAATTTCTCCTGTTTAAAAGTAACATTCTGAGCTGTAAAAATATTAGAAGAAAATTCTTAGCTGCTAAAAGTTTCTGCTGTGAGGATTTAAAATTTCAGCTGTTTGAAATTAACTTTTCTGTTGTCAGTAATTAAAATTTTTTACTGTCAAAATTATCTTTCGCTGCTTTCAGAAATTAAAATTTTCTACTGTAATTATTGCCAAAAAATTAAACTTGTCTCTTGATAAAAATTTAAATGTTCTGCTAATTTCAACAATTAAAATTTTCTGCTGTCAGAATTTAAAATTTTCTGCTGTCAGAAATTTAATTACCATGATCTGCTCTTTAAATTGTTTTCTGCTGTCAATGTAAATTAAAATTGTCTATTGACAGATGATAAAAATTTTAATGTTCTGCTGTTAAAAATCAATTTTTGTGCTGCCAGAACTAGGACTTATCTCTATTCAAAAATTAAAATGTTCTGTGGTCAAACGCTACAAGTTTCTGCTGTCATTAAATTAAAATTATTTAGTCAAAAAATTTAAATTTTTTGCGATCAGAAATTAAAATTCTCCTCTCCCAGAAATTATAATTTTCGTAACTGTCAGAAATGAAAATTTTCTACTGTCAAAATTAAAATTCGCTGCTTTCAAAAATTAAAACTTTCATTTGTAATAAATTCCAGTTAAAAAATTAAAATTGTCTCTTTTTAAAATAAGAAATTTCTACCAGGAGAATTTAAAATTTTCTAAATTTTTTTACACATTGAAATTGTATGTTGTTAAAAATCAACAATTTGAGCTTTAAAAATTAAAATAAAGTTCTGTACTGTTTAAAATCAAATTTTCTGTTAACAGTAATTGCAATTTTCATTTGATAGTATTAAATTTACATTATAAGCTTTCAAAATTATTTTTCTTGTCTGTTAAAAATTTAAATTTTCTGTTATCAGAAATGTTCTACCCTCAGAAATTATAATTCTTAGCTGTCAGAAACTGAGATTTTCGACTGTCACAATTAACTTCGCTACTTTAAAAATATAATTACCGCTAGAAAATTGAAACTGTCTCTTGTTAAAAATAACTATTTGCTATGAAGATTTAAAATAAAAAAATTCTGTTGTTGAAAATTTGCATTTATTTCTTTCGAAAATTAAAGTTTTTTTTTGTCAGGATTCAAAATGTTCTGCCTCCAGAAATAAAATAAACATAATTTGTTTTCAAAATTGTCCTTTGCTGTCAATTTAAATTGTTCGTTAATAATTAAATTTTTCTGTTGTCGGATGTCAAAATTGTAATTGTCTGCTGTCAAAAATTTAAATTCTCTTCAAAAATTATTATTCTCAGCTGCCAGAAATTAAAATTTTCTATTGCCAAAATTAACTTTCTTTGCTTTCAGAAAAATTTTCTGCTGTAAAAATTATTGCAATTTTTTTTTCTGTCAAAAATTAACATTCTGAGATGTAAAAATTAGAATTAAATAGCTGTTCTTGAAAAGTAAATTTTCTGCCGTCAGTAATTAAGAGTTTCATTTCTTTCTTTCGAAATTTAAAACTTTTTTCTGACAGAATTCAAAATTTTCTGCTGTCAAAAATTAAACCATGATCTGCTTTTCAGACTGTTTTTTTTGCTGTTAATTTAAATTGTCTGTTAAAAATGAAAATTATCTCTTGTCTGATATCAAAATTAAAATTGTCTGCTCTCAAAAATCTTAATTTTGTGCTGTAAAATGTCAGAATTATCTGTAGTCAAAAATTAAAATCACCTGCTGTCATATATTATATTCTACTGTCGTAAAATAAAAACTGCCTTATGTCAAAAATTTAATTTGTCTGCTGTTAAATTTTTTTTATTGATTTTTTTTTTTGCTGAACGTAAAGATTTTTAAATTTACGAGCTTAAATTTTGATTTGATCCAATTTAAAACGAGCAGAGTTGATTAGTAAAGCAATTAATTTACACAGCCGGATAAAATATGGAAAAACAATTGCCATCGATTCCGAACTTTGTAAATAAGTCAATAATACATATGTCTAGATAATAACGGAAAGATTTCCAAACTCGTACCCTTAAATTTTGATATAATCCCACTTGAATCGAGCAGAGTCGACTTTTGAAAGTAATTAATTATTACAGTCGGATAAAAAATTAAAAAACAATTGCCATCGATTCCAAATTTTGTAAATACATCACTAATATATATTTCTAGATAATAACGTAAAGATTTCCAAGCTAGCAAGCTTAAATTTTGATTTAACCACATTTGAAACGAGCAGAGTTGATTATTAAAGCATTTAATTTTCACAGTCGGATAAAAAATAGAAAAACAATTGCCATCGATTCTAAATTTTGTAAATAAGTCGTTAATATATATTTCTAAATAATAAAGTTAAAATTTCCAAACTCGCACGCTTAGATTTTGAATTATTTCCATTTGAAACGAACAGAGTGGATTATTAAAGTAATTAATTTTCACAGTCGGATAAAAAATAGAAAAACAAGTGCTATCGATTCTGAACTTTGTAAATAAGTCACTAATACATATTTCTAGATAATAACATAAATACTTCCAAATTTGCACGCTTAAATTTTTATTTAATCCTATTTGAATTGAGCAGAGTTGATTATTAAAGCAATTAATATTCACAGTCGGATAAAAAATAGAAAAACAATTGCCATCGATTCCAAACTTTGTAAATATGTAACTAATACATATTTCTAGATAATAACGTAAAGATTTCCAAACTCACACGCTTAAATTTTGATTAAATCCCATTTGAAACCAGCGGAGTTGATTATTAAAGCAATTAATTTTCACAGTCGGATAAAAAATAGAAAAACAATTGCCATCGATTCCAAACTTTGTAAATAAGTCGCTAATACATATTTCTAGATAATTATGTAAAGATTTCCAAACTAGTACGCTTAAATTTTGATTTAATCCCATTTGAAACGAACAAAGTTGATTATTTAATTAATTAATTTTCATAGTCGAATAAAAAATAGAAAAACAATTGCCATCGATTCCAAACTATGTAAATAAGTCACTAATACATATTTCCAGATAATAAGGTAAAGATTTCCAAACTGATACTCTTAAATTTTGGTTTTATCCGATTTGAATCGAGCTGAATTGATTATTAAAGCAATTAATTTCACAGTCGGATAAAAAATGGAAAAATAATTGGCATCGATTCCAAATTTTGTAAATAAGTCACTATTACATATTTCTAGATGATAACGTAAATATTTCCAAATTCGCACGCTTAAATTTTGATTTAATCCCATTTGAAACGAGCAGAGTTGATTATTAAAGAAATTATTTTTTTTTTTCTCAGAAATTACAATTCTCAGCTGTTAAAAATAAAACTTTCTACACTTTCGACGCTTTCAGAAATTCTCTCCTATAAAAAACAACTGCCAAAAAACTGAAATTATCTCTCAAAAATGAAAATGTTGTGCTATCAAACTTTCTGCTGCCAAAAATTAACATTATGAACTCTAAAAATTACAATTCTTTGCTGTTAAAAATTAAATTTTCTGCTGTCAGTAGTAAAAAAATTCTAGAGTCAAAAGTATCTTTTGTTGCTTTCGGAAATTAAAATTTTCTGTTGTAAAAAGAAATAAAATTGTCTCTTTATAAAAAATAAAAACTTTCTGTTATCGGGATTTTCAATAAATAAAACTTTCTGCTACCAGAAATGAAATTACCATGATCTTTTTTTAAAATTGTGTATTGTATTGTAAATTAATAAATAATAATAATAAATTAAAATTTTCTGATGATGAAAATTAATATTTTCTGCTATTAAAAATAAAAATGTTGTTCTGTCTTAACCCAAAATTATCTGTAGCCAAAAATTCAAATTTTCTGCTGTTAAATATTATAATCTTCTGTTGCAATTGAATTAAAACTCATTTAAATTTTCTGCAATCAGAAATTAAAATTCTCCTCTCCTAGAAATTATAATTTCCGTAGCTGTCAGAAATAAAAACTTTCTACTGTATTACAAAAATTAATTCATTTGCAAAAAAATATATTAAAACATTTAAAATTGCCTCTTTTTAATAATTTTCGTAGCGGTAAGAAATTAAAACATTCTACTGTATTACAAAAATTAAAACTTTCATTTGTAAAAAAATACAAATTGCTTCTTTTTAAAATAAGGAATTTCTGCTAGGAGAATTTAAATTTTTCTGCTATTAAAAATCAACAATTTCAGCTGTGAAAATTAAAAAAAAGTTCTGTACTGTTAAAAATAAAATTTTCTGCTGTCAGTAATTACAATTTGTATTTCCTTCGTTCAACAATTCAAATTTTCTGCTGTCATAATTTGAAATTTGTTGCTAGTAGGAACTAAATGAACATTATAAGCTTACAAGATTATTTTTTGCTGACAATTTAAATTGTGTGTTAAAAATTTAAATCTTCTGTTATCAGATGCCAAAAGTAAAATTCTCGGCTGTTTAAAATCAAAATATTCAGCTGTCAGAAGTTGGAATTATATGTAACCAAAAGAATTTTAATTTTTGCTTTCAAATATTATAATTTTCTGCTTACATAAAATTAAAATTATCTGCTCACAGATATCAAATTTTTTTCTCTCAAAAATTATAATTCTCAGCAGATATTAAAACCTAACCCAAAATTTTCTGTAGTAAATAATGCTGCTCAATAAGCTACTGTCAAAAACCTACCCTTGTGTATTCACAATCCCCGCCCTGTAGAATTGAAACCAACTACCCCCCCAGAGTCCAACACCTGACGTGGGTGGGAGCAGCAAAGCAAAATACTTTTGCAACATGAAAAAATCACTCACATCAGTTTCAAATGACTTGACCATTCGATTATTTTGAATAATCAGTAGATTACTTAAAAGACCTTGGATGATCTTCGAATGACCTTGAATGTTTGATTATCGTGAATTACTTATAAAGAACCTTGGATGACCATTAATAGCCATCTTGAATATTCGTTGGAAGATCTTAAATGAAGATTATAATAACCTTGAAAAACTGCAGGATAAGGTATAAAGTCTTATAAATCAACATCCTTCAAAATTTAAACTAGTGATGTCAAAAAAAAACTAAATCATCGCCGACTCCCCTATATAATCATACAATTACTTCTGACATTACATAATCTGTCACATCGACAACATTCGTTCATTACTATCATGTTCTACCGATTCCATTGGGAGCTTAACATCATCATCATCACGTACTTGGTAATATTCCTACTCTCCTCAATAATCTTTCGCAAACCTTACCTAAACCACGTTTCGCTTATTCTATTTTCGACAGCAGTCGGCATTATTTACGGATTCTTTCCATTCACTGCGAATCTTTACAAGGAAACGTTCAGCGCCGAGGTGTTAATAAACATTTTCTTTCCCATAGTTATCATAAAATTATTGTACACAATGGACATGTACATGATCGAAAGATCAATAATACAAATACTTTCCTTATCAGCAATCGGGCATACTGTCGTAGTATTGTTTATCGGGGTAGTTGCCGACTTTACCACTTCTAGAACCGACATCTCTATAAATAACTGCATCGTAATAGGAATGTTGTATTACGTGTGTGACATACCTGAAATTATTTTTAAATTAGAAAGTGTTAAAAATTTAGAATTAATTATTGTAAGTGAAGCTTTCCTCTCGATGGTTGTTACTAGTATTTCTTTAGAAATATTTATAGGTATTTACGCTGGATATGTTAACGCGTACTATCACACGATTAATTTATTGATTAGATACGTTGTATTAGCAATTTTATTTGGTATGTTATGCGGACGTGTTTTTGCCATCATGTTAAGAAAATCGTATTCCGATACAACTGATGCTTTACTAGTAATCTTATCATCTAGTTATTTCGGGTATTCAATAGCCGAGCAATTCATTTATTGCAGTGGAGTGATCACCTCTGGAATAATTGTCTATGAACTGTCTAAAGAAAGATCAGGCTTGAGTCCACAAGTCGATGCTGAAGTTAAAACGTTCTTAAACGAAATGTTCGAAATCGTTCATAAAACTATTGTTATAATTACTTGTTTAATATCAGTGATATTAATGTTTACATTTTATGACGATGTTGAAATACTTATCGGTTGTTTCGGTTATTTCATCCAAATCACCTTCCGATCAGTTCCATTGGCGTTTCTCACCATGATTATTAATAGAATGGGTTACGGTTTTAATTTTACGAGCCTCGTTATCTTAATTTGGAGACCTATCAAAGGTCCTTTGCCACTACTTTTGGCTTTAAAATTATACCAAGAGGGCGTTTTGAAAATTATCTCGTACGACACCTATACGTATATATTCGTGTTCTACGTTATCCAATTGATGATGAATAAATGGATACAAACGTTAACTTTAAACAAGTTCAGTATAGGGAAGATTTCCCAGATTCATCACAATAATGTGAGCAACGCGATCAAGATTCTGCAAGCGCGCAGGGAAAAGATATTGGCGAATCTAAAGGCGGACAGGTGAGTTTTGTTCGAGTGTTTTAGGTTGGGATGTTTGATTTCGTAGATTTTTTAATGGTGCAAATTGGACGCTTATTAATAACATCACGAAGGTGCACAATCCGTTCGAGTCTGAAGATGATAATCTGTTCGAGAATATATTTTTGTACACCACGAGGATGACGACGTGCCCGAAGTGCTTCCAGAGGCTTCACGTACAACCAACAAGGGCTGAAATTAGAGATATGTCACGGTAAATATAATAATATTATCAGTATGCAATTTTATTTCCATGAATTCAAGTTATCAATGCTGTCATTTTGTTTTAAAATTTGCTGTAGCAATTATTTTGACGAAATATGATAAATGCGTTCCTTTTTAATATATTTTATAATTCTTTAATTAAGTTTCACTAGTAGTTAAGTTTTTACAATTTTTTAAATCAACGGATGCAATTTTATTCCCATCAATTCAAGTTCTCAATGCTGCCATTATGTTTTAAACTTTGCTGTAGTTATTGTTTTGATGAAGTATGATATAGAAGTACCTTCTTAATAGATTTTATAATTTTTTAATTAAATTTCACTATTTGTTAAGTTTTTACAATTTTTTAAATCAACGGATGCAATTTTATTTCCATGAATTCAAGTTCTCAACGCTGCCATTTTGTTTTAAACTTTGCTGTGGTTATTGTTTTGATGAAATGTGATAAATGCGTTCTATCTTAATATATTTTATAATTTTTCAATTAAATTTCATTAGTAGTTTAGTTTTTACAATTTTTTAAATCAACGGATGCAATTTTATTTCCATCAATTCAAGTCCTCAATGCTGCCATTTTGTTTTAAACTTTGCTGTGATAATTGTTGTAATGAAATATAATAAACACATTCCTTCTTAATAGATTTTATAATTTTTTAATTACATTTCACTAGTAGTTAAGTTTTTACAATTTTTTAAATCAACGGATGCAATTTTATTTCCATCAATTCAAGTTCTCAACGCTGCCATTTTGTTTAAACTTTGCTGTGGCAATTGTTTTGATAAAATGCAATAAATACGTTCCTTTTTAATAGATTTGCCAATTTTTTAATTAAATTTCACAAGTAGTTAAGTTTTTACAATATTTTAAATCAACGGATGCAATTTTATTTCCATCAACTCAAGTTCTCAACGCTGGCATTTTGTTTTAATCTTTGCTGTGGTAATTGTTTTGATGAAATATAATAAATGCGTTCATTCTTAATAGACGTTATATTTTTTTAATTACATTTCACTAGTAGTTAAGTTTTTACAATTTTTTAAATCAACGGATGCAATTTTTTTTTCCATCAATTCAAGTTCTCAATGCTGCCATTTTGTTTTAAACATTGCTGTGGCAATTGTTTTGACGAAATATGATAAATGCGTTCCTTCTTAATATATTTTATAATTCTTTAATTAAATTTCACTAGTAGTTAAGTTTTTACAATTTTTTAAATCAACGGATGCAATTTTATTTCCATCAATTCAAGTTCTCAACGCTGCCATTTTGTTTAAACTTTGCTGTGGCAATTGTTTTGATAAAATGCAATAAATACGTTCCTTTTTAATAGATTTGCCAATTTTTTTATTAAATTTCACAAGTAGTTAAGTTTTTACAATATTTTAAATCAACGGATGCAATTTTATTTCCATCAACTCAAGTTCTCAACGCTGGCATTTTGTTTTAATCTTTGCTGTGGTAATTGTTTTGATGAAATATAATAAATGCGTTCATTCTTAATAGACGTTATATTTTTTTAATTACATTTCACTAGTAGTTAAGTTTTTACAATTTTTTAAATCAACGGATGCAATTTTCTTTCCATCAATTCAAGTTCTCAATGCTGCCATTTTGTTTTAAACATTGCTGTGGCAATTGTTTTGACGAAATATGATAAATGCGTTCCTTCTTAATATATTTTATAATTCTTTAATTAAATTTCACTAGTAGTTAAGTTTTTACAATTTTTTAAATCAACGGATGCAATTTTATTTCCATCAATTCAAGTTCTAAACGCTGCCATTTTGTTTTAATCTTTGTTGTGGTAATTGTTTTGATGAAATGTGATAATTGCGTTCCTTCTTAATAGATTTTATAATTTTTTAATTACATTTCATGAGTAGTTAAGTTTTTACAATTTTTTAAATCACCGGATGCAATTTTATTTCCATCAATTCAAGTTCTCAATGCCGCCATTTTGTTTTAAACTTTGCTGTGGTAATTGTTTTAATGAAATGTGATAAATGCTTTCCTTCTTAATAGATTTTATAATTTTTTAATTACATTTCACTAGTAGTTAAGTTTTTACAATTTTTTAAATCAACGGATGCAATTTTATTTCAATCAATTTCGTTATCAATGCTGCCATTTTGTTTTAAACTTTACTGTGGTAATTGTTTTGATGAAATGTGATAAATGCGTTCCATCTCAATAGATTTTTAAATTTTTTAATTAAATTTCATTAGTGGTTTAATTTTTACAATTTTTAAATCAACGGATGCAATTTTATTTCCATCAATTCAAGTTATCAATGCTGCCATTTTGTTTTAAACTTTGCTGTGGCAATTTTTTTGATGAAATGTGATAAATGCGTCCCTTCTTAATAGATTTTATAATTTTTTAATTAAATTTCATGAGTAGTTAAGTTTTTACAATTTTTTAAATCAACGAATGCAATTTTATTTCCATCGATTCAAGTTCTCAATGCTACCATTTTGCTTTAAACTGTGCTTTGGCAACTGTTTTGATGAAATATGATAAATACGTTCCTTCTTAATATATTTTATAATTTTTAGTCCAATTCTACGTGTGGTTAATTTTTTACAATTTTTTAAATCACCGGAAGCAATTTTATTTCCATCAATTCAAGTTCTCAAAGCTGCCTTTTGTTTTAAACTGTGCTTTGGCAACTGTTTTGATGAAATATGATAAATACGTTCCTTTTTAATAGATTTTATAATTTTTAGTCCAATTCTATGCGTGGTTGAGTTTTTACAATTTTCTAAATCTCCGGAAGCAATTTTATTTCCATCAATTCAAGTTCTCAATGCTGCCATTTTGTTTTAAATTGTGCTTTGGCAATTGTTTTGATTAAATATAATAAATACGTTCCTTCTTAATAGATTTTTATAATTTTTGCTCTGATTACTTAAGTGGTTAATTTTTTACAATTTTTTAAATCACCGGAAGCAATTTTATTTCCATCAATTCAAGTTCTCAATGCTGCCATTTTGTTTCAAACTTTGCTGTGGTAATTGTTTTGATGAAATATGATAAATGCGTTCCTTTTTAATAGATTTTATAATATTTTAATTAAATTTCATTAGTAGTTAAGTTTTTACAATTTTTTAAATCAACGGATGCAATTTTATTTCCATCAATTCAAGTTCTCAATGCTGCCATTTTGTTTTAAACTTTGCTGTGATAATTGTTTTGATAAAATACTATAAACGCGTTCCTTCTTAATAGATTTTATAATTTTCTAATTGAATTTTATTAGTAGTTAAGTTTTTACAATTTTTTAAATCAACGGATGCAATTTTATTTCCATCAATTCAAGTTCTCAATACTGCCATTTTGTTTCAAACTTTGCTTTGGCAATTGTTTTGATTAAATATGATAAATGCGTTCCTTCTTAATAGGTTTTATAATTGTTTAATTACATTCCACTAGTAGTTAAGTTTTTACTATTTTTAAATCAACGGATACAATTTTATTTCCATCAATTCAAGATCTCAACGCTGCCATTTTGTTTTAAACTTTGCTGTGGTAATTGTTTTGATGAAATATGATAAATGCGTTCCTTCTTAATAGATCTTATAATTTTTTAATTATCTTTCACTAGTAGTTAAGTTTTTACAATTTTTTAAATCTCCGGAAGCAATTTTATTGCCAGCAATTCAAGTTCTCAATGCTGCCATTTTGTTTTCAACTGTGCTTTGGCAATTGTTTTGATGGAATATGTTAAATGCGTTCCTTCTTAATGGATTCTACAATTTTTTAATTAAATTTTATTAGTGGTTAAGTTTTTACAATTTTTTAAATCAACGGATGCAATTTTATTTTCATCAACTGAAGTTCTCAATGCTGCCATTTTGTTTTAAACTGTGCTTTGGCAATTGTTTTGATGTAATATAATAAATACATTCCTTCTTAATAGATTTTTATAATTTTTACTCTGATTACTTAAGTGGTTAATTTTTTACAATTTTTTAAATCACCGGAAGCAATTTTATTTCCATCAATTCAAGTTCTCAACGCTGCCATTTTGTTTTAAAATTTGCTTTGGCAATTGTTTTGATCAAATATAATAAATACGTTCCTTGTTAATAGATTTTACAATTTTCTAATTACATTTCACTAGTAGTTAAGTTTTTACAATTTTTTAAATCAACGGATGCAATTTTATTTCCATCAATTCAAGTTCTCAACGCTGCCATTTTGTTTTAAACTTTGTTGTGGTAATTGTTTTGATGAAATATGATAAATGCGTTCCTTCTTAATAGATTTTATAATTTTTTAATTACATTTCATTAATAGTTTGGTTTTTACAATTTTTTTAATCAACGGATGCAATTTTATTTCCATCAATTCAAGTTCTCAACGCTGACATTTTGTTCTAAACTTTGCTGTGGTAACTGTTTTGATTAAATATGATAAATGCGTTCCTTCTTAATGGATTTTATAACTTTTTAATTAAATTTCATTAGTAGTTAAGTTTTTACAATTTTTTAAATCAACGGATGAAATTTTATTTCCAACAATTCAAGTTCTCAACGCTGCCATTTTGTTTTAAACTTTGTTGTGGTAATTGTTTTGATGAAATATGATAAATCCGTTCCTTTTAAATAGATTTTATAATTGTTTAATTAAATTTCACCACTAGTTAAGTTTTTACAATTTTTTAAATCGACGGATGCAATTTTATTTCCATCAATTCAAGTTCTCAAAGCTGCCATTTTGTTTTAAAATTTTCTGTGGCAATTGTTTTGATGAAATATAATAAATACGTTCCTTGTTAATAGATTTTACAATTTTTTAATTAAATTTCATTAGTAGTTAAGTTTTTACAATTTTTTAAATCAACGGATGCAATTTTATTTCCATCAATTCAAGTTCTCAACGCTGCCATTTTGTTTTAAACTTTGCTGTGGCAATTGTTTTAATGAAATATGATAAATACGTTCCTTCTTAACAGATTTTATAATTTTTAGTCCAATTCTACGTGTGGTTAATTTTTTAAAATTTTTTAAATCACCGGAAGCAATTTTATTTCCATCAATTCAAGTTCTCAACGCTGCCATTTTGTTTTAAACTTTGCTGTGGTAATTGTTTTGATTAAATGTGATTAATGCGTTCCTTCTTAATAGATTTTATAATTTTTAATTAAATTTCATTAGTAGTTATGTTTTTACAATTTTTTTAAATCAACGGATGCAATTTTATTTCCATCAATTCAAGTTCTCAATACTGCCATTTTGTTTCAAACTTTGCTTTGGCAATTGTTTTGATTAAATATGATAAATGCGTTCCTTCTTAATAGGTTTTATAATTTTTTAATTACATTCCACTAGTAGTTAAGTTTTTACTATTTTTAAATCAACGGATACAATTTTATTTCCATCAATTCAAGTTCTCAACGCTGCCATTTTGTTTTAAACTTTGTTGTGGTAATTGTTTTGATGAAATATGATAAATGGGTTCCTTCTTAATAGATTTTATAATTTTTTAATTACATTTCATTAATTGTTTGGTTTTTACAATTTTTTTAATCAACGGATGCAATTTTATTTCCATCAATTCAAGTTCTAAACGCTGCCATTTTGTTTTAATCTTTGTTGTGGTAATTGTTTTGATGAAATGTGATAATTGCGTTCCTTCTTAATAGATTTTATAATTTTTTAATTACATTTCATGAGTAGTTAAGTTTTTACAATTTTTTAAATCACCGGATGCAATTTTATTTCCATCAATTCAAGTTCTCAATGCCGCCATTTTGTTTTAAACTTTGCTGTGGTAATTGTTTTAATGAAATGTGATAAATGCTTTCCTTCTTAATAGATTTTATAATTTTTAATTAAATTTCATTAGTAGTTATGTTTTTACAATTTTTTTAAATCAACGGATGCAATTTTATTTCCATCAATTCAAGTTCTCAATACTGCCATTTTGTTTCAAACTTTGCTTTGGCAATTGTTTTGATTAAATATGATAAATGGGTTCCTTCTTAATAGATTTTATAATTTTTTAATTACATTTCATTAATTGTTTGGTTTTTACAATTTTTTTAATCAACGGATGAAATTTTATTTCCAACAATTCAAGTTCTCAACGCTGCCATTTTGTTTTAAACTTTGTTGTGGTAATTGTTTTGATGAAATATGATAAATCCGTTCCTTTTAAATAGATTTTATAATTGTTTAATTAAATTTCACTACTAGTTAAGTTTTTACAATTTTTTAAATCGACGGATGCAATTTTATTTCCATCAATTCAAGTTCTCAAAGCTGCCATTTTGTTTTAAAATTTTCTGTTGCAATTGTTTTGATGAAATATAATAAATACGTTCCTTGTTAATAGATTTTACAATTTTTTAATTAAATTTCATTAGTAGTTAAGTTTTTACAATTTTTTAAATCAACGGATGAAATTTTATTTCCAACAATTCAAGTTCTCAACGCTGCCATTTTGTTTTAAACTTTGTTGTGGTAATTGTTTTGATGAAATATGATAAATCCGTTCCTTTTAAATAGATTTTATAATTGTTTAATTAAATTTCACTACTAGTTAAGTTTTTACAATTTTTTAAATCGACGGATGCAATTTTATTTCCATCAATTCAAGTTCTCAAAGCTGCCATTTTGTTTTAAAATTTTCTGTTGCAATTGTTTTGATGAAATATAATAAATACGTTCCTTGTTAATAGATTTTACAATTTTTTAATTAAATTTCATTAGTAGTTATGTTTTTACAATTTTTTTAAATCAACGGATGCAATTTTATTTCCATCAATTCAAGTTCTCAACGCTGCCATTTTGTTTTAAACTTTGTTGTGGTAATTGTTTTGATGAAATATGATAAATGGGTTCCTTCTTAATAGATTTTATAATTTTTTAATTACATTTCATTAATTGTTTGGTTTTTACAATTTTTTTAATCAACGGATGCAATTTTATTTCCATCAATTCAAGTTCTAAACGCTGCCATTTTGTTTTAATCTTTGTTGTGGTAATTGTTTTGATGAAATGTGATAATTGCGTTCCTTCTTAATAGATTTTATAATTTTTTAATTACATTTCATGAGTAGTTAAGTTTTTACAATTTTTTAAATCACCGGATGCAATTTTATTTCCATCAATTCAAGTTCTCAATGCCGCCATTTTGTTTTAAACTTTGCTGTGGTAATTGTTTTAATGAAATGTGATAAATGCTTTCCTTCTTAATAGATTTTATAATTTTTAATTAAATTTCATTAGTAGTTATGTTTTTACAATTTTTTTAAATCAACGGATGCAATTTTATTTCCATCAATTCAAGTTCTCAATACTGCCATTTTGTTTCAAACTTTGCTTTGGCAATTGTTTTGATTAAATATGATAAATGGGTTCCTTCTTAATAGATTTTATAATTTTTTAATTACATTTCATTAATTGTTTGGTTTTTACAATTTTTTTAATCAACGGATGAAATTTTATTTCCAACAATTCAAGTTCTCAACGCTGCCATTTTGTTTTAAACTTTGTTGTGGTAATTGTTTTGATGAAATATGATAAATCCGTTCCTTTTAAATAGATTTTATAATTGTTTAATTAAATTTCACTACTAGTTAAGTTTTTACAATTTTTTAAATCGACGGATGCAATTTTATTTCCATCAATTCAAGTTCTCAAAGCTGCCATTTTGTTTTAAAATTTTCTGTTGCAATTGTTTTGATGAAATATAATAAATACGTTCCTTGTTAATAGATTTTGCAATTTTTTAATTAAATTTCATTATTAGTTAAGTTTTTACAATTTTTTAAATCAACGGATGAAATTTTATTTCCAACAATTCAAGTTCTCAACGCTGCCATTTTGTTTTAAACTTTGTTGTGGTAATTGTTTTGATGAAATATGATAAATCCGTTCCTTTTAAATAGATTTTATAATTGTTTAATTAAATTTCACTACTAGTTAAGTTTTTACAATTTTTTAAATCGACGGATGCAATTTTATTTCCATCAATTCAAGTTCTCAAAGCTGCCATTTTGTTTTAAAATTTTCTGTTGCAATTGTTTTGATGAAATATAATAAATACGTTCCTTGTTAATAGATTTTACAATTTTTTAATTAAATTTCATTAGTAGTTAAGTTTTTACAATTTTTTAAATCAACGGATGCAATTTTATTTCCAACAATTCAAGTTCTCAACGCTGCCATTTTGTTTTAAACTTTGCTGTGGCAATTGTTTTAATGAAATATGATAAATAGGTTCCTTCTTAACAGATTTTATAATTTTTAGTCCAATTCTACGTGTGGTTAATTTTTTACAATTTTTTAAATCACCGGAAGCAATTTTATTTCCATCAATTCAAGTTCTCAACGCTGCCATTTTGTTTTAAACTTTGCTGTGGTAATTGTTTTGATTAAATGTGATTAATGCGTTCCTTCTTAATAGATTTTATAATTTTTAATTAAATTTCATTAGTAGTTATGTTTTTACAATTTTTTTAAATCAACGGATGCAATTTTATTTCCATCAATTCAAGTTCTCAACGCTGCCATTTTGTTTTAAACTTTGCTGTGGCAATTGTTTTGATGAAATATCATAAATACGTTTCCTCTTAATAGATTTAATAATTTTTTTATTTTAATTTTATGGGTAGTTAAGTAAAGAATTTTGTTTATGTACTAAACAAATTATTTTTATTTCTAGAGTAGTAAGAACAAGAATTTTAAAGATTCAACGTATTTCCTTCGTTCAGCAATACGAAAGAGGATGTTTAAACAAAGAACAACTGAACGAGTTATTTTACGCAATTGACAGTGCCTTAGACTCTGACGACCTCTTCGTGCGTCTTGATGATTTATTCAGTGACATCAGGGAACCAGTAAGTATACCCTATGGCACGTTGTAGAAATAATCTCTAATATTTCTAGGCTTTATTCCATCACATCCGTTTGTTTCTGAAAAGGTACCAGGAAGTAGATGATTGTGAAGTGCCCCTAAGTCTCTTCAAAAGAATATGTCACCGAATTTCGAAGCACGTCTTATTCGAACTGATCGCGTTCGTGGTCACGGCGGTTTTAATCATCGACAAAATCGAAGCCATAGCTCACGGAGAAATCTTCCCCTTGCACATAATAGTCGAGGCCTCGATGAATACCCTACTGATCATAAATTTCATCATCGTTCTCAACAGCTACTCATCGCAATCACTCCAAGAAGGAATGAAAAAGTACTTCAAGTATGCCCTGTATACTATTAATATCCAGAATTTTATAAAAGTAATGTTGTAGTTATTCCTGGAATGGAATTGATTTCGTTTCGATGATTATAAACACCGTAAACGTCTACGTGATAACGATAAGGTATATTTATAACGAAACCGCGATCGATTTGGGAATTATTATATTGATGGGTTGTGCCTGCATAAGAATTCTTCGGATTTTCAAATATATCGTCGCCATTTATCCGAAATTAACAGGTCGCTTCGATAAGAAGTTGGATAAGAAAGCTTACAACACGTATTCGATAGGGAAGGTAGTTGAAAATTACTGTTCGAATGATTGCGATTGAAAAAAATTAAGGCCATTCTAGTCTCCTTCGAAGACATCATGCACCAGTTGCAGCAATTAGTCGATGACACCAGAATCAAAGAGGCTTTGAAGAATAGGGTGAATTCGGATAAGATTGTTATAATGGAGAGGTTGAGTTTGTTGCAGAAGATTAGACCGTGGCTGTGCGGTGCTGTCGAGACCAAACAATCAGTTAAGTGTACTTTGAAGGTCATGAAGTCTTATGTGTATGATCTTAAAAATACTGGTAAGTATATTTATTTAGTCTTTAACTTTCGTCCTTCATTTTGATCTCCACGTACCAGATTTTTTGATCTTAGATCTTTAAATTGTAGATAAGTATTTTATAAATTTTTACGATGCATCTCAATAATTCCCAAGTTTTATGTCAATTTTTTTTGAGGAATGAAGATAAAATAATTGTTGCAGGTACAATCGATAGTTACGATCTCAGCAAAATTATAACATACATCGATGAAAGATTTAAAAACATCTTCATATACCGAAATATTCAAACAATCGCACCGGCGAAGATTTTTTCCGAAATACCCTGGACGTATGGTGATTCGGGGGTGAATGATTTCATGTCACGTCACATCACCAACAGGATTTTCACGGCTGGCGAGGTGGTGTGTTACAACGGTGATGTTTTTGACACGATCATTATAGTCGTTGAAGGTAAGTATCAAACTATAATTTGCTATTAATATCATTAAAGAACATGTAGATCTAAATGCTTACAGGTATATTCAAAACGTACTACAAACCTTCGTTGATCACCATTAAGAACTTGAAGGAGAACGGACGACTTCCCGTAAAGGAGTTAATTTACAATAGTAATTTTCTGGATGAACAGACTGATTGTATCATGATTGGAAATATCATCGGGGAAATGGGTGCGCTGACAGAACGTGAGTGTAGTAACACGATTGTTTGCTACTTACCGGCACGAGCACTCATACTGACTAAGAGTGTTATAGATGAAAGCATGCGACTGGATCCCAACCCTGCTACTGGGTAAATATTTACTATTTATTATTTATTACATACTTTTTTCCAAGACAAAAGTGCTTAACCAAAACGAAAGTGACATCAACAATAATGATCAAGTCCTCAGCACTTTTGTTGTCATCCGTTTGGCGTATGGCAACGTCCACATCTTCTCATTTGAAATTCTGAAACTAATTCCAGTGAAAATGAAGTCTTCACAATTGTTTCAAACCACCGAAAGCAATTTTATTTTCCACAATTCGAGTTTTGAGTGTCGCCATTTTGTTTACATCAGCTTGAAGTCCATTATTTTAACATGATATTAAAACTACATTTATTGTGCATGAATTTTGAAATTCTGAAACTAATTCGAGTAAAAATAAAGTTTTAACAATTGTTTTAAATCACTGAATGCAATTTTATTTTTAACAGTTTGAGTTTTGAGAGTGGCCATTTTGTTTACATCAGCTCTAAGTCAATTATTTTACTATGATAATAAAACTACATTTATTGAGTATGAATTTTGAAATTCTGAAACTAATTCCAGTAAAAATGAAGATTTTACAATTGTTTTAAACCACTGAATGCAATTTTATTTTCAACAGTTTGAGTTTTGAGTGTCGCCATTTTGTTTACATCAGTTCCAAGTCAATTATTTTAGTATGATATTTAAACTACATTTATTGAGTATGAATTTTGAAATTCTGAAACTAATTCCAGTAAAAATGAAGATTTTACAATTGTTTTAAACCACTGAATGCAATTTTATTTTCAACAGTTTGAGTTTTGAGTGTCGCCATATTATATACATCAGCTCCAAGTCAATTATTTTAGTATGATATTAATACTACATTTATTGAGAATGAATTTCGAAATTCTGAAACTAATTCCATTGAAAATGAAGTTTTTAGAATTGTTTAAAACCACTGACTGCAATTTTATTTTCAACAGTTTGAGTTTTGAGTGTCGCCATTTTGTTTACATCAGTTCCAAGTCAATTATTTTAGTATGATATTTAAACTACATTTATTCAGTATGAATTTTGAAATTCTGAAACTAATTCCAGTGAAAATTAAGTTTTTACAATTGTTTTAAACCACTGAATGCAATTTTATTTTCCACAGTTTGAGTTTTGAGTGTCGCTATTTTGTTTACATCAGCTCCAAGTCAATTATTTTAGTATAATATTCAAATTACATTCATTGAGTATGAATTTTGAAATTCTGAAACTAATTCCATTGAAAATGAAGTTTTTACAATTGTTTTAAATCATCGAATGCAATTTTTTATTTCACAATTCGAGTTTTGATTGACGCCATTTTGTCTACATAAGCTCTAACTCAATTATTTTACTACGATATTAAAACTACATTAATTGAGGTTACATTTTGAAATTTTGAAAGTAATCCCAGTGAAAATGGTATCTTCACAATTGTTTTAAAACACCGAATGCAATTTTATTTTCAACAGTTTGAGTTTTGAGTGTCGCCACTTTGTTTACATAGCTTCAAGTAAATTATTTTACTACAATATTAAAACTACATTTATTGACTATGAATTTTGCAATTCTGAAACTAATTCCAGTGAAAATGAAGTTTTTACAATTGTTTTAAGTCACCGAAAGCAATTTTATTTTCCACAGTTTGAGTTTTGAGTGTCGCCATTTTCTTTACATCAGCTCCAAGTCAATTATTTTAGTATGGTATTAAAACTATATTTATTGAGTATGAATTTTGAAATTTTGAAACTAATTACAGTGAAAATGAAGTTTTTACAACTGTTTTAAATCACCGAATGCAATATTTTTATTTCACAGTTTGAGTTTTGAGTGTCGCCATTTTGTTTACATCGGCTCCGACTCAATTATTTTACTACAACATTAAAACTACATTTATTGAGGATACATTTTGAAATTCTGAAACTAATTCCAGTGAAAATGAAGTTTTTACAATTATTTTAAACCACTGAATGCAATTTTATTTTCCACAGTTTGAGTTTTGAGTGTCGCCATTTTGTTGACATCAGCTCCAAGTCAATTATTTTTGTATGACATTAAAACTACATTTGTTGAGTATAAATTTTGAAATTCTGAAACTAATTCCCGTGAAAATAGAATCTTCACAATAGTTTTAAAACACCGAAAGCAATTTTATTTTTAACAGTTTGAGTTTTGAGTGACGCCATTTTGTTTACATCAACTCAAGGTCAATTATTTTAATATGATATTAAAACTACATTTATTGAGTATGAATTTTTAAATTCTGAAACTAATACCAGTGAAAATAAAGTTTTTACAATTGTTTTAAATCACCGAATGCAGTTTTTTATTTCATAATTTGAGTTTTGATGAACGCCATTTTGTCTACAGAAGTTCCAACTTAATTATTTTACTACAATATTAAAACTACATTAATTGAGGATAAATTTTTAAATTCTGAAACTAATCCCAGGAAAAATGGTATCTTCACAATTGCTTAAAAACACCGAAAGCAATTTTATTTTCCACAGTTTGAGTTTTGAGTGTCACCATTTTGTTTACATCAGCTACAAGTCAATTATTTTAGCATGATATTAAAACTAAATCTATTGAGTATGAATTTTGCAATTCTGAAACTAATTCCAGTAACAATGAAGTTTTTACAATTGTCTTAAACAACTGAATGCAATTTTATTTTCCACAGCTTGAGTTTTGAGTGTCGCCATTTTGTTTACATCAGCTCCAGGTCAATTATTTTAGTATGATATTAAAAATACATTTATTGAGTATGAATTTTAAAATTCTGAAACTTATTCCAGTAAAAATGAAGTTTTTACAATTGTTTAAAACCACTGAATGCAATTTTATTTTCGACAGTTTGAGTTTTGAGTGTAGCCATTTCGTTTACGTCGGCTCCGATCCAATTATTTTACTACAATATTAAAACTACATTTATTGGGTATGAATTTTGAAATTCTTAAACTAATCCCAGTGAAAATGAAGTCTTCACAATTGTTTCAAACCAAGAAACGCAATTTTATTTTCTTCAATTCGAGTTTTGAGTGTTGCCATTTTGTTTATATCAGCTCCAAGTCAAATATTTTAGTGTGATATTAAAACTACATTTAGTGAATATGAATTTCGAAAGTTTGAAACTAATCCCAATGAAAATGAAGTTTTTACAATTGTTTTAAATTACCAAATGCAATTTTTTATTTCACAATTCGAGTTTTGATTGACGCCATTTTGTCTACAGAAGTTCCAACGTAATTATTTTACTACGATATTAAAACTACATTCATTTAGTATGAATTTTGAAATTCTGAAACTAATTCCAGTGAAAATGAAGTTTTTACGATTGTTCATAACCACTGACTGCAATTTTATTTTCAACAGTTTTAGTTTTGAATGTCGCCATCAGTTCCAAGTCAATTATTTTAGTATGATATTAAAACTACATTTATTGAGTATGAATCTCGAAACTCTGAAACTAATTCCAGTGAAAATGAAGTTTTTACAATTGTTTTAAATCACTGAATGCAATTTTATTTTCCACAGTTTGAGTATTGAGTGTCGCCATTTTGTTTACATCGGCTCCGACTTAACTATTTTACTACAACATTAAAACTACATTCATTGAAGCTAAATTGTGAAATTCTGAAACTAATCCCAGTGAAAATGGAATCTTTATAATTGTTTTAAAACACTGAATGCAATTTTATTTTCAACTGTTTGAGTTTTGAGTGTCGCCATTTTGTTTACATCAGCTCCAAGTGAATTATTTTACTACAATATTAAAACTACATTTATTGAGTATGAATTTTAAAATTCTGAAACTAATTCCAGTAAAAATGAAGTTTTTACAATTATTTAAAACCACTGAATGCAATTTTATTTTCGACAGTTTGAGTGTAGCCATTTCGTTTACATCGGCTCCGACTCAATTATTTTACTACAATATTAAAACAACATTTATTGGGTATGAATTTTGAAATTCTGAAACTAATCCCAGTGAAAATGAAGTCTTCACAATTGTTTCAAACCAAGAAACGCAATTTTATTTTCTTCAATTCATGTTTTGAGTGTTGCCATTTTGTTTATATCAGCTCCAAGTCAAATATTTTAGTATGATATTAAAACTACATTTAGTGAGTATGAATTTCGAGTCTGAAACTAATCTCAATGAAAATGAAGTTTTTACAATTGTTTTAAATTACCAAATGCAATTTTTTATTTCACAATTCAAGTTTTGATTGACGCCATTTTGTTTACGAAAGTTACAACTTAATTAGTTTACTATGATATTAAAACTACATTAATTGAGGATAGATTTTGAAATTCTGAAACTAATCTCAGTGAAAATGGTATCTTCACACTTTTATATAAATAAAACTATTTAATCACTTTCAAATATATTGTAAAACGCTACAATTGTTTTAAAACAACGAAAGCAATTTTTATTTTCAACAGTTTGAGTTTTGAGTGTCGCCATTTTGTTTACATCAGCTCCAAGTCAATTATTTTACTATGATAATGAAACTACATTTATTAAGTATGAACTTTGAAATTCTGAAACTAATTCCAGTGAAAATTAAGTTTTTACAATTGTTTTAAACCACTGAATGCAATTTTATTTTTAACAGTTCGAGTTTTGATTGACGCCATTTTGTCTAAAGAAGTTCCAACTTAATTATTTTACTATGATATTAAAACTACATTAATTGAGGATAAATTTTGAAATTCTGAAACTAATCCCAGTGAAACTGGTATCTTCGCAATTGTTTTAAACCACCGAACGCGATTTTATTTTCCACAATTAGAATTTAGTGTGTCGCCATTTTGTTTACATCAGCTCCAAGTCAATTATTTTAGTATCATATTAAAACTACATTTATTGTGTATGAATTTTGAAATTCTGAAACTAATTCCAGTGAAAATAAAGTTTTTACAATTGTTTTAAGTCACCGAAAGCAATTTTATTTTCAACAGTTTGAGTTTTGAGTGTCGCCATTTTGTTTACATCAGCTTCAAGGCAATTATTTTTGTATGATATTAAAACTACATTTACTGAGTATGAATTTTGAAATTCTGAAGCTAATTCCAGTGAAAATAAAGTTTTTGCAATTGTTTTAAACCACTGAATGCAATTTTATTTTTAACAGTTTGAGTTTTGAGTGTCGCCATTTTGTTTACATCAGCTCCAAGTAAATTATTTTTGTATGATATTAAAACTACATTTATTGAGTATGAATTTTGATATTCTGAAACTAATTTTAGTGAAAATGAAGTTTTTACAATTGTTTTAAATCACTGAATGCAGTTTTTTATTTCACAATTCGAGTTTTGATTGACGCCATTTTGTCTACAAAAGTTGCAACTTAATTATTTTATTACGATATTAAAACTATATCAATTGAGGATAAATTTTGAAATTCTGAAACTAATCCCAGTGAAAATAGAATCTTCACAATTGTTTTAAAACACCGAAAGCAATTTTATTTTCAACAGTTTGAGTTTTGAGTGTCGCCATTTTGTTTACATCAGCTTCAAGGCAATTATTTTTGTATGATATTAAAACTACATTTACTGAGTATGAATTTTGAAATTCTGAAGCTAATTCCAGTGAAAATAAAGTTTTTGCAATTGTTTTAAACCACTGAATGCAATTTTATTTTTAACAGTTTGAGTTTTGAGTGTCGCCATTTTGTTTACATCAGCTCCAAGTAAATTATTTTTGTATGATATTAAAACTACATTTATTGAGTATGAATTTTGATATTCTGAAACTAATTTTAGTGAAAATGAAGTTTTTACAATTGTTTTAAATCACTGAATGCAGTTTTTTATTTCACAATTCGAGTTTTGATTGACGCCATTTTGTCTACAAAAGTTGCAACTTAATTATTTTATTACGATATTAAAACTATATCAATTGAGGATAAATTTTGAAATTCTGAAACTAATCCCAGTGAAAATAGAATCTTCACAATTGTTTTAAAACACCGAAAGCAATTTTATTTTCAACAGTTTGAGTTTTGAGTGTCGCCATTTTGTTTACATCAGCTCCAAGTCAATTATTTTTGTATGATATTAAAACGACATTTATTGAGTATGAATTTTAAAATTCTAAATCTAATTCTAGTGAAAATGAAGTCTTTACAATTATTTTAAACCACTGAATGCAATTTTATTTTCCACAATTCGAGTTTTGATTGTCGCCATTTTGTTTGCATCAGATCTAAGTCAATTATTTCAGTATCATATTAAAACTACATTTATTTAGTATGAATTTTGAAAATCTCAAACTAATTCCAGTGAAAATTAAGTTTTTACAATTGTTTTAAACCACTGAATGCAATTTTATTTTCAACAGTTTGAGTTTTGAGTGTCGCAATTTTGTTTACATCAGCTCCAAGCCAATTATTTTAGTATGATATTAAAACAACACTTATTGAGTATGAATTTTAAAATTCTAAAACTAATTCCAGTGAAAATGAATTTTTACAATTGTTTTAAACCACTGAATGTAATTTTATTTTACACAGTTTGAGTTTTGAGTGTCGCCATTTTGTTTACATCAGCTCCAAGTCAATTATTTTACTATGATAATAAAACTACATTTATTGAGTATCAATTTTGAAACTCTAAAAGTAATTCCAGTAAAAATGAAGTTTTTACAATTGTTTTAAACCACTGAATGCAATTTTATTTTCAACAGTTCGAGTTTTGAGTGTCGCCATTTTGTTTGCATCAGCTCCAAGTCAATTATTTTAGTATGATATTAAAACTACATTTATAGAGTATGAATTTTGAAATTCTGAAACTAATTCCAGTGAAAATGAAAATTTTACAATTGTTTTAAACCACTGAATGCAATTTTATTCTCAACAGTTAGAATTTTGATTGTCGCCATTTTGTTTACATCGGCTCCGACTCAATTATTTTACTACAATATTAAAACTACATTTATTGAGTATCAATTTTGAAATTCTAAAACTAATCCCAGTGAAAATGAAGTCTTCACAATTGTTTCAAACCACCGAACGCAATTTTATTTTCCACAATTCGAGTTTTGAGTGTCGCCATTTTGTCTACATAAACTCCCCCTCAATTATTTTACTACAATATTTACTACAAATCTATTGTAATTGCAACTATGTCATAAGTTATTAATTAAACTCTTTGTCTGTAGCAATTAAAGACATTTTCTTCTTACGAATATAATACAATAATAAATAAAACTACGACAAATATTTTGCAAAAAACAAATAAAATTCAAACGTCATTTTCCACTTATTCCTTTCTTAGATATTACTTGAGATAATTTCTCTATGTTACTGGAGAAGCTGCGGATTAAAACTGTACATCCAATTGTAAAATATTTTTTATTTATTTATTAAACTTTAACAGATTGTGGAGTCGTTTGTGGAAGAAGGTTTCGTTTAACTTGACATTAAGGCTGCTACTGGATTCCACAAACTACGAGTCGGCGAGTGCCGAAAAGGCCTTATTTTTACTGCACGACGCGTTCGTTCCGAATCTGAAGAATTTCGTTAATCTGGTACTGTGCGACTTTGTATTGGACGTTGTTCTTTTGGATGGTATAATTGAGGATCACTTAACGAAAGAGGTGTATAAAGCACCATGTTATATGTCAAGGTAAGTCTTCATCAATCTTTATTGTATAAATATGTTGAAGCTTAAATTACAGTTACAAAAAAATGAGTAACACATGGTCTTGATCAAAGTTTAAACTCGTGCCAAGGAACTGAATATAAAAAACTATATAGAACAAAACAAGTATTACTCTTCACCTAATATTAATATCTGTTTCCATCAAGAATATAGCGCAACGAGCAACAATTTTTAAAATTATTAAAGTTTGAATAATTTGTGAAGAATATAATTACTACTTCTAACCATTAAATAAAATACGAGTCTCAACAATCATTAAATTAATAGTAATTAACATAAAAATGTTTCACCACAGGTTAAGCGAGGATTTAATTAATCGTAGTAGTTTTAATTTTAGTCATTAATTGCATATCTTTGGTAAAAAGGATTATATTTTTATTATTATTATTTTAGATCGATTCGAATTTACCGTTTTCTAAAAGAATATCCTGAACCTATACTGTGTATAATTCCAGTGAGTTCCATCGAACCTTTAGACTTATTAATGCGGCTCGAAAATGATTCAGAATTGGTAAATATGTTTAGGTTGTACTTTTTCGATTTTAGTTTAAGGCGGTTTTATATTTTCTCTTAGGCTGATGAATTGGATGATAAACTTCTGGCTAGTCAATATTGGGATAAAGCGGTCAAACGTTCGAAGACTATGAAACGAAGGAGTAAACGTCTCGTCAGTGTTACGTTGGTTGAACCAGAGGTAATAACCATATCAAAAAAACATATATTTAAGAGTTTGACGAATAAAGCACAAATTACTTTTCTTCACACTTTTATTTGAATTACCAAATGTACTTTTGTAAAAGAAAGGTGGTTAGTGCTTTATTTGTCAAATTAATTTTATCTTCACATAACTGAATCAACCAATTTATACATTTAAGTTATTTCAAAAATATAAACCAAAAATTATTGTACATTATTTTATTGACGTTACCAACATTTAAAAATTGTGAAAAGATCACCTTAAAGACTGAACATATCTGCTTGCATTTCTAATGCACAACTATTACAAAATAATAACTTAAATTATTTTCTTTGCAGGACATTCCACATGAAATACAATCTCCGAAAATGTGCAGGTGTCAACGAAAGAAATGAATTATAATTAAATGTATTGATAAATATAATTACTTAAGAAGATTTATTATATTTATTTTTCCCACATCAAAACAAACCAGCAAAATGCAATAGTCGACTTAAGAAATATTTTATTTTTTCAAGAATTTCCTTTCTGGCATTTTCTTGGATATTTGATATCAAATGAAAATATGTTTTCGATCATTCCATTTTCTTGCACTGCTACCAGGAACTTCTATTGGTACACAATTTTTTTCCGCTCGTAGCCGAATCTCTTTTTCCAGCTGCAACTTGTCTATAATTTTCTTCAAGATTTAAGTTTTCAAAACTTCATGTCGTATTTTAAAAATTTCTCTTTAAAGATTGTATCATTTTTTAATATTTATCATTTGTTTTATAAGAATTTTCTTGAAATTGGTATTCAAATAAAATAATAATAATCCATTCTTTTAGAGTTTCCTCAAAATTTCTAAAATTTGTTCAGTTTTAATTTTAATTTAGGCTGATGCTGATGTTAATGAGAATTATGGTACAAAGGAACAAATAACATAAAATAAAAATAGAAGAAAAATAAGAAGGAAAACAAAGAAATGACAGATGAAAATGGTGAAAAATTCTGAAAGCATTAGTAAAAATGGATGTAGAAAAAAGTATAATTGATAATAATGTAAATGGTAAAGAATACACACTAATGAATAAAAATCAAGAAGATTATAATTCAAAAAAGAAGAAAAAGAAAGCTAAAAAAAGAAAAAAACAGTAAAATCAGATATGGGTGTTAAAGAAATGTAGAAACTATTAGCAACACGAATGATAAAGTAGATGCAGAAAAAAATACGGCATATATTAGTGTAAACGCTAAAGAAAATACATAAATTAATAAAGATCAAGATAAAGAAGAAAAAAAGAAAGCCAAGAAAGAAATGTATATATTACAAAAGAATATTTATAATGTTGAACAAAATACAGAAATTGATAGAAACAAAATTATTAAAGTAAATGTAGAGTAAAGAATAGCTCATAATCGTGTAAATGGTAAAGAAGATACATTAATGAAAAAAGATCCGAAATAAAAATCTCCCAATAGAAAGAAAAAGAAAGCTAAGAAAGGAACATAAAATTCAGAAGAGAATAATATGTATATTGAAGAAAATACAGAATTTAACAGCAAGACAAATGATAAAGAAACTATTTCAACAAATAATGCAAGTGATGTTGAAAATAAACCATCAATTCCAAAGAAAACAAAGAAAGGTAATAAAGGAAGAAGCAAATTTGAAACAGAATTAAATGGAATCAACAAAAAAACTGATAAATATATAGAAGATAAAGCAAATAGAAACAATAAAAACAGATGATATGGAAGTAGATGATGAAAATAAAACCACCGTTAATGGATTTTCATTTGAGAATACAATAACAAAAACAATGAAAAAGAAGAAATCGACTTGCAAAAGAATGTTCTAAATGCTTACCTGAAACACATAGGATAATCCGAAGCCACCGCAAAGTACTTAAACAAATTCAACAAAAAAACTCCACAAAACGAAGGCGATGAAAATAGAATCAGATAATGTAATTTTTAATGAATAACCTTACTTTATTTCTAACCTCCGCGAGAATTTGTGAGAATTGCTCAGCACGTTTCTTTAGATTTTGAAGCATTTTTTTAACTTATTTTATAGAAATTTAAAACTTAAACATTCTGTCAAGTATTTTTCTTACAAAATGCTCTTTTTCTTCTTCAAGAATTACACCTGCCAAAAAAGTTTGGCACTAAAACAGTTAAAATTTTCTTCCCATTTTATTGCAGATCTTTAATTATTTTTAAATTTCTTCTATATTTAGAGATTTTTTGTTCAGGGAATTTTATGCCGAGTCTTTGCTGACATAAAAATAAGCTGCACTTTTTCTTGTACGATTTCTAGAAGTTCTGTTTAAAGATTTATTTCCCCATTTGTTGTTTTCTAAAAACTTCTCTTTAAAGATTCTAATATTTTCCAAAAAGAAAAAGACAAGGAAATGATGCTTCAATAGAGCATCCAAGTTAATAAAATACCTTGAGACTCTATTGTAACAAAATGTTTTATTTCCTTTCGAGATATTACCATAATGGTGCCATCTATTGTCTAGGCGTTGCATTAGAAACCTTTTTGAGTGGATAACTACCGACACTTTTATTCTAATATTTTGATCCCGAGAGTTAAAAACTCTAAAGTAAAACTTGTTAGATATAGATCGAAATCGGTACGTGGCCGTTGTTGACAGGGAACAATAATTATCCGTTTTTTTTTTACTCTTTTTCAAGACTTCTAGAATTTTCCATGTTTAGCATCTATTACCTATTGTCGTAGCCGCAGTATTTTCCAGTATTTTCTATTTATTTTATAACAATTTTTCTAAAATTGCTTTACCATTTTTTTTAATTAATAAAAGAAATCTCGATAATTTCCACCTTATTTCCTTATTGGGTTCTAAAATTGTTAAAAAATGATAGAAATATTAGAAAATCTTAAAAAAATGAATGAAAAATTTGAAAATTCCTATAAAATCAATGAAAAATATTCCAAAATAAATAAAGAGAAATTTTTAGAAAACTACAAATTGATTAAAAACGGAAGATTTTCATTTGATATCAGCAGCGACGCAGTATCAAATATCCAAGAAAATACCAGAAGGGAAATTTTTATAAAAAATAACATGAAAGAAAATTTTATAATTCCTGAAGCAAATTAACGTAGTTTATAAAAAGAAATTTTAGACTTAAAGAAACATTTAAAAAAATGAAAGATTAAAGTCTATTAAATTGCCATGAAGTAAAACAAGAAAGTTCTGATCATTTGAAAGAAATATTGCTTTAAAATTCTAAAATATCAAAAGTGTTGATTGTTTCGAATACTAACTTATAATAAAATTAATAGAATTTGCTGGAGACTACTTGAATTTCTTTAAAAAAATTAAATTTTCATAATTTAGAAAAAACATTGATAGAAACTGTAGAAGTCTAAAGTTGGCATCCTAGATTTTTTTAACAATATTCAGAAGAAATTAAAATGACAAAATTGAAAGTCAATCCTTATTAAACAAACAGGAAATTATATAAAATACTAGATTTAAAGATTTTTTTTATAAAAAACGTCAATGTCAAATTGACAAAATTAATGTATCTCGTAAAACGAGCAAAAATAGGATTTTAGTGACCTATAATATTATAGTATTCCAAACTGAACCTCCTACGATGGATCAGTGAGGAAGAAGATAAGAGGATTCGAATGGATTCCCTTCTAAATGCAGTCAAAATTATTTGTATATATTTTCTTCTTACGTTCATAGTACAATTATATATTTATTTATGCATGTTAGATAAAGATTAAATACAATACGGGAAAACTACAAAGTGAGGTGGCTACAAATCAAAAACTGACGAGAAAATTTTATAAAATGGAAACAGAGAAAAACAGATGCTTATCTCGTTTAAGGAAATATGATTTAGAAGAAAAGGCTACGATATTAACTCTGGCACTATGTTGGGATGCAATGAATGATTTGCAAAAAATATCCTAAAATGAAAGGATCCATCTAACACAACTTGCCTTTTTAGATGTAAGTTAGAAAATTAGGTTCGTAGATATTCTTGGATGGACCAAATAAAAATAAAATCTACAGGCGTTAATATATTAATATTATACGATCTTTGATAATAAAGTTTGGTGAATAACTTAACATTAACGTATATGAAATATCAAAGAACATTTGCCTTAATATGCACCGCTGAGATTTGCTATACATGTCTTGAAAACTTTTCAAGAAATTCTTTTTTTTTTGGGATGGAGTTCAAAAGTCTAGTCGCGTTTCGTTGGATGTCGGGAATATCGTCAAATCTCTTTCCCTTCAATGCTGTAAGGTAGCAGGTTTTTTATTTATTTTATCACAATTTTCCTGAAGTTACTAGTATACAAATTTATCCACGTTCTAGAATTTTTCTAAAAACTTTTCTCGAGATTGTTAGAATTCTTTATCAATTTCTCCTTTAAATTGCGAGAAATTTCGTTTTCCTTTCATGTTAGGTAAACTTACTTAGTTCCAAAATTATGCAAAAATGATAGAAAATTCTAAAAATCTAGTTTATTTAGCATCTGTTGTCTCAAATTTCTATTTATTTTATCGCATTTTGCCTTTAATTTGTAAGAATTTTCTATTTTCCCTACTTATTGGGTAAACTTAGTTCGAGGGTTCTAAAAATGTCAAAAAATGATAGAAACATTAGAAAATTCTAAAAGTCTTGTCTTCAACATTTTTTAACTGATCTATGATTATTTTTTTGTAGAAATTTCGTAAATTATTTCAAATAATCTAGAAACGAGTATGACCTACTTTGTGTTCCTCTTTCCTTTTCTCTTTGCTATACTACCTATAATTTCTCTTATAATATTATATATATATATATATATATATATATATATATATATATATATATATTGCTTTTTCTGTCGGCATGGATGTAAAATTTTGTGTTTGTTCTTATTTCTATATGTTTTATTTCCAAGTCTTTCGGTCTTTTGTTATTTTAGTTACTTCTTGTCTTAAGATGCCTCTTTTCTCTAGTATCTCAATTCTTGCTCCTTCCCATGTCTTTCTTGATCGTCTCTTTTTTCTTTCCTTGTGTTTTTGCTTCCCATACTTTTCTAGCTTGCGTGTTTTTGTCCATTCTCCGTACATGTCCTCACAATCCTAGTTGTCTCTCTTCTATGAATTCCTCTATGCTCTTTTTGTAGTTTTTCTCTTATTCTTTTATTCCTCATTTGATCCATTTGTGTGACTTACGTTCTTCTCAAATACCTCATTTCTACTACTCTTAATCTGCTTTTCTATCTTTCATTCAGTATTAATGTTTCACTTCAAAATGTTAAAACCGGCCTGTATATAACTTTTTACGCTCGTTTATATTATTTTCTTCTAGCTGCAGTTTCTATAAGATTTCTACAATTTTCATGCCCCATTTATCGTTTTTTTTATATAAGAATCAATAAATACCGACTTCAGAAAAAATTTGGATTAAGTAGCTGAAAAATATAAATAAAAAATCAATACATTTTTTACAGATCCATATAGTTGTATTTTTCAGCTACTTTATGCAATTTTTTTTGAAGTTGGAATTTAAATTAAACATTTTCTTAAAGTTTCTATGATTTTAAACCAATTTTTTTCCAAATTTCTCTTCAAGACTTCTCAACATTATTTGTAGTAAATTTTCAGTATTTCTTACTTTTTTCATAAGAGTTTCGAGCGTTTTTACTTTCACCTTGTATAAATATAAAAAATATCAAAAAATGATAAATATAATAATATAAAAAAATTGTAGAAATTTTCTAGATTATATCAAATTATTTTCTAGAAACTCCTTTTGAGGTTCCTATGATTTTAAGCCATTTTCTCCAAACTTTTCTTCGAGACTTCTCTAATTTTTTTGTGGTGATTTTTCAGTATTTCTAATTTTTATTTTATACGATTTTTCTAGCATTTTCTTCACTGATTTTCAAGAATGTTTTAGAGTATCAAGCATTTCTCCTTCCAGCTTGCTATATATATGTATATATATTTATTTATTTATTTATTTATTTAATATCGGGAAACCCCTTTTACATTAAAGATATAATTACAAATATTATTACTTATTTAAGGGTTCTAAATTGTTTCAAAAGTTTTTCTCTAGATAAGTTGATATTTAAATTTATTGATTCTCTCGGAATTTTTTAGAAACTTTGAGGTTTCTGATTTTAAACCATTTTTTCCAAAGATTTTTTCAAGTGTTTTCAGTTTTTTGGTGGTGATTTTTTATTATTTATTATTTTTCCTACGATTTCCCTTCGATTCTTGTATTTTCAATTTACTTTATCAGAATATTTTAAATGTTCTTATTCTCTCAAAATTTTGTTCAAATATTCCTTTCAGTTTCTAGAAATTCATATTTATTTGTTTTTCTAAATTGCAATTTGTTCCAGTATTTTCCATAAATTTTTCGTTTACATTATTTATTTTATTTTATAAAAAGTTTATAAAATATCATTATCTTTGTCTTAACCTTGCTCTTCTAAATCCCTGCTTCATATTTTAAAGAAAAAAAATTGAAGACGCTAGAATTTTCTAGCAGTTTTTATTTAATTACTCTAGATTTTTAAGATTTTTATTAGCAGGTATCCTTCTATAAATCTAACAGGAATTTTCTGCATTTTTCATTTCATATATTCAAAATATTTGATTTTTTTTCAATTTTATTCAGAATGTTTATTTTATTATTTCCAGCTTTATTTTATCAGAATCTAGATTTAGATTTCAGAATTTTCTCCTCCAAATTTTTAGAATGTTTTTCGTTGATTCTAAAATTTCCTGCAGTTAATTTTCCAGATTTATAGAATTTTCCAACATTTTGTTCTCTTCGCGTTTTTAATAATATTCCACTCTTTTCTAAATAGATTCTACTAAAATTTGCTTTTCGAGCATCTTCATATTTTCAGAATTTTCTTCAAGGATTACAAAATTCCCGAGCGATTTTCAATCAAAAACTTTAAATTTCAATGAAAAAAAGAGAAAATGGTGAAACATTCTCAAAAAATGTAAACAGAAATTTAAGTATATTCTAAAAATATAAGAAATTCATAATAAACACTTAACTAACGCACTTACTATGTTTTAACCACTAAAAAATTATGTAATATATATATATATATATATATATATATATATATATATATACATATATTACAAAAACACACGACTTAAGTTTCGACGGTTTAATGTCATTATCAAGTGTTATCCTTATGATGAAATTCATAATATTTAGATTTCTAGAATGTTCTTATAATAATAATAATAATTCTTTATTCGTGCTAGAAAAGAGTTTACACATTTCATAAAAAACATAGATGTATATATGTACAATACAAATAAGTTAATGAAAATCTTAAATTGCAGAAAAAATGGAGGAATCTTAAAAGAATTTAAAAAAATATAATGCTAAAAATCTGAAGAGAGATTTTATCTGATAATAAATCATCATAAAAATGTTAGAAAGTTTTTAAAATATTGAACAGCAACCAGTGAAAAATGGGATCTTTTTCAATCAAAAATTCTAGTTTAATTTTAGAAATTTGAAAAAATAACGAAGAAGATGCTGAAATATTTAGAAATATAGAACAGTACAAAAAGATTTTTTTCTGGTGATAGATAAATTCTCTAAATAACATAAATAAAACATTTAGAGATATTGAATGAAAACATTTTTTCTCCAATGTTTTAAGAATATTCTACTATTTTTAACATTTCGTCTTCCATTTTTTAAGAATTCTGCACATTTTCCTTTGAGGATGCGTGAATTTTCCTAATAGGCTCTAATACTTTCGAACAATTTATCTTCAAAATTTTAGATCCATTTTCTGTTAGATTCTTTTTCTATAAATTAACAAATAGAATTTATTTTAGAATCATTTTCCTCGAGATTTTTAGAATTTTCTTTAGTTTCTCTTCCAGACTAATGATTTTCTTTGAGTTTTTGAATATTCTCAAGCACTTTTTTCTACCATTTTTTGTCTGTTTATTTGAAGAAATTTGTATCTACGAAATTGCTTCTAAATTTTCAAAATTTCTTACTTTTTTAATTTCTTGGATATTTGATAATGTATCGCTGCTAATAAAAATTCTCTTGTAATTTTCTAAAAACTTTCTTCAAGATTTTACAATCAAAACGACAACTTTTATTAATTAAATTACTGTACAATATTATCTGCTTTTGCAAACAACTTAAAAATAACGGAGTTGTTGATAAATGATTACACAAGACGATAGGTTGATTAATTTCTTACTTAACCCGTGGTAAAACATTTTTGGATTCTGTTGATTGATTAAAATACTTGGTTTCGTTTTAATCAATCAACATAAGACATTAACTGGGTTGTTTGAGTACGTGAAAATGTTGATATGAGTAAAACACAGTTTGGCACTTTTTTCACTTATTTTATTAAATGATATTGATAATGGTTACATTGTAACCGAAATGTACATCTAAATAATTTAATAAAATAAGTGAAAAAAGTGCCAAACTGTGTTTTACTCACAGCATAAGACACTTATTGATGACGTTGATTGAAATATTGTTACATTTCCATAAACGATAATAGTTTAAATAATCGCTGTTAACGCTACGTGCGAATAGAGGGCGCCAGTGGTACTTACTTTTGAAAAGTCCCTCGTAAAAGTGCTCGAATGCATTTAATACATGTTGTAAAGTCTACGCATTTTCCCGTTAATTAGACCTCTGGTCTACGGCTTCATCAAACACGTCGAAAGGAATAATAAATGACCGATCGGAAATTATTGTGCAGCTAGTGGGTCGCCCGGTCATGATCCCGAGTTCACCGACTTAACGACCGCCACAACAATTTTTTCTTAATTTTAATTTTCCTAGATACTTCGTAAAATAAAACAATTAATTGCAATCCGTCAAATATAAAATAAACTTGTTAACAAATTCAATATATCAAATACTACAATTATTTTAATAGATACTTGCTGAGCTACACTCTTAATAGAACCAGATATGTAAATTTGGTGAAGAAAAACACTTGTTATGTTCCATGATGTCTTTATTTAAAAAAAAAACTGAGTTTTATACTTTGAAAATGTAATGACCGAAACACGTATCAGGCGATTGAAAATAAACATAACAATTTTTTTTCTTCATCAAATTATTTTAATAGTCTTATAATATAATAACAATATAGGTCTTTCTGCCCCCTCTCATGAAAGAAATTGAATTTTAATTGAATACTAGTTAAGTAAATAATCTTTGTTGTAATATAATTACATCCCTGTCTTGCAAAATAAATTAAATTGCAATTAAATGCTAGTTAAGATGATGTGATTTAATGAATTCATTAATTATGCTTATTGTTTTATATATTTATAATAAAATTATATATTTACAATAAAATAAAATTTGTCCTCTTTATGATCGTTATTAATTATCAATAAATTATAATTAAAGCATTGACATTTCCACGTTTTCAATCTATCGCCGAATGTATTCACCTTTCACAGGTAAATATGAAACGCATATTTTCAAGGTAGGAATTTTAAGACGTTAGCTGGCATTTTATCTGCACGTGCACCGTGGCAGTAAAAAACTTAATCTCGATTACAGTTTTATGCTTGAAAATCCACCGTTAACATTAGGCCGAATCAATTGCGAGACAATTGTATAACTGGTCGCGACGTGCCAAAAATGCCGCCCTTGTCAGATTAAGGTGAACGTGTTCGCGCATAGAAACGAGCAATGAAAAACTATTTCCTGTAGACATTTAAAGAAATTAGTTTAAAAGAATTAAAATAATAGTGTTAGATGTTTGTGTTGTGTTTACAGAAATTGGTAAGTTCATAAGTAGTGGAATTAATTTGATAATTTTTTTTAAATATTAAAATCATTAATTACATTTTTTATTGTAAAAATATAAATAATTTCTTACTATGTCCATGCTATTGATCAAAGGATCAAGGGGTGGTTAAATAGAGATAAAGACAAAACCTATAGCTTTCTGTCCTAGTCTTTTTAATTTAAAATCATTAACTTTAATTGTATAGATAGAGATTTGTAACTTACTTGTGTCGTGGTTAAACGTAAAATCGCAGAGGTAGAAGGTATGTTAATTAATGAAAACTAAAGGAGATTCAGGATTCGTTAAAAAGTTTGAAAGTGTGATAGATAGATGTTTGGTAGCACGCAGAATTTCAGTGCTGGACGAACCATCGTTGTATTTATATGATTGTTCTCAAAGTAGCACTCCTGACTACTCCATCAGAACCGGGGTACATCTTCCAAATCCTATCTAGCTGCCATCGCAGTGGGGGCAGATTGTCATCTTTGACGATAATTTTTTTCCCACTTCTGAGCAATAATCCTTGGAATTTAATATGGCTCGTTTATGCAGCTCCGAGAGGTATTCCCTTGACCATCTTTTTCACAGATGCTGCTTCAACTTTTGTATTAGTTCCCAGCGAGTCAGCCTATTGTCCGGTATATCCTTGAAGTTATCTTCGATTAGAGACGTTAAAATATCACCAATAAGAAAATAGGAAGGTGTGAGCGCAACATAACCATTGGGATCGTCGCTCAGAGAATAAAGTGGTTGTGAGTTAAGGGCCGCCTCGATGTGCCTTAGGATAATTGTGAAATTCTCGATGGTAAGAAGTGCAATGCCAGTCACTCGCAGCAAGTAGTGCCTCACACTTTTTACTACGGCCTCTCACATTCCTTTAGTATGTGATGCTCGAGGAAGTATCAAACTCCACTTAATCTGCTTTTGAAAGAAGCCTTGTTCTATTGTGTTGGCTTCATCAATCAGGAATTATTCAAGTTCTTGCAAATGATTTCGTGCTCCAATGAAGATCGTTCTATTTTCACTTATAATCTTCATCACATTTCTTCGGTTAAAAGCTGTCAAGAAACTTTTAATCATTCGCGAAAAGGTCAATAAACTAATCACGCACTTCTATTAAGTCTTTAAGGAATCCGCACCAGTAATCAAGTTGTCTACATGGATGTCTTGTAAATACTTAACACTTCCAATGAAGTAGTTGTTTGCCTTACGTTTCGAAGGCTCCTGAATAACACGTATTGCTAAATACGCTGCAAGCTCTGTCCCATACGTCAGAATAATTAATTCGTATGAAACTATATCTTCTTAAGGGTTCTCTCTCGACCAAATCCGTTGATATTTGCAATACTCGTCGCGATCCAACAGATGATTGCTAACAAAACTTAACCTCTCGCGTATTCTTCATTTAACCTAATAATTATTTTATTGTTCTAGCAAACCTTTCATATTAGTTTCAATGTCTTATCTCACTTTTCAACTATCCCAATCAATAATTTATTTCACTAGCGCACTCTGAATAAATTATTAGTTTTCGTGACGTACTTTCAATCTAGGCTAATACATTATTCTTTATCCTAGCGTTATCTTGACTTAGGCTAATAATAATAAATTAACCTTGCTATTTGTATCACGCAAATAGCTTTTCTATAATTCAATATCTGTCAAGGTATTAGTCAGAGAAGTGGTTGTTTCAATAAATAATTTAATTTTGTAGCCTTCGTAAAACTCATTGTTGTAGATTTACGAAATATTTTCGTGTCTTCCTAATTATTAATAAATTATTCATTACTTTGTTTGATTATAGAGTTTTAATTTTGTTTATATTTAGAAAATAACGGCATAATTTTCAATGACTTAATTGCATAGATTCAGCTAAATTAAAACGATTGACTATGTTGGCTTTAAGGTCATCGTTGGATTACGGCTTAATAAGATCTGCGACATCAGAACACCCTACAAAATAAAACTAAACATATTTTGTAATTCTAAACTCAATTGCACTTATACCTTAGATTGAATAATTTTTTAAAGCACAGACTGCATTTTTCGATTTTGGTTAGTTTTATTTTAGAGCGTCGCATTTTTGTTTCTTGTTGAAAACTATCAATTGTTTCTATGTAATATCAAAAATATACTATTTCTAAACTTATGTTGTAAATTTAAACTTAATTGCACTTTAACCTCAGGTTGAATAATGTTTTAAATCACAGACTGCATTTTTCGATTTTGATTAATTCTATTTTAAAGCGTCGCATTTTTTGCTTTCTATCAGAAACTATCAACTGTTTCTATGTAATATTAAAAATATACTTTTTATAAACATTTGTGGTGATTTTAAATTTAATTGCAATAATACCTCAGTTTGAATAGTTTTTTAAAGCACACACTGCATTTTTCAATTTTGTTTAATTCTATTTTAAAGCATCGCATTTTGTTTCTTGCTGGAAACTATCAATTGCGTCTATGTAGTATTAAAAATATACTATCTATAAACATCTGTTACCATTTTAAACCCAATTACACTTATACCACAGTTTGAAGAATTTTTTAAAGCACGGACTGCATTTTTCGATTTTGGTTAATTTTATTTTAGAGCGTCGCATTTTTGTTTCTTGCTAGAAACTATCAATTATTTCTATTTTATATTAAAAGTATACTATTTCTAAACATTTGTCGTGATTTTAAACTTAATTGCAGTTATAACTAAGTGTGAATAATGTTTTAAATCACTGACTGCATTTTTTTCGATTTTGGTTAATTTTACTTTATAGCATCGCATTTTTATTTCTTGTTAAAAACTATCAATTGTTTCTATTTGATATTAAAAATATACTATTTCTAAATATGTGTCGTAATTTTAAACTCAATTACAGTTATAACTAAGCGAGAATAATTTTTTAAATCACAGACTGCATTTTTCAATTTTCATTAATTCTTATTTAAAGCGTCGCATTTTTATTTTTTGTTAGAAAATATCAATTGTTTCTATGTAATATCAAAAATATACTATTTCTAAATATATGTTGTAATTTTAAACTCAACTGCACTTTAACCTCAGGTTGAATAATTATTTTAAATCACAGAGTCCATTTTTCGATTTTGATTAATTCTTATTTAAAGCGTCACATTTTTGGTTTCTGTTAGAAAATATTAATTGTTTCTATGTAATATCAAAAATATACTATTTCTAAACATATGTTGTAATTTTAAACTCAACTGCACTTTAACCTCAGTTTGAATAATTTTTTAAATCACAGATTTCTCGATTTTAATTAATTCTATTTTAAAGCGTCGCATTTTTGTTTCTTGTTGGAAACCAACATTTTTTTCTATGTTATATTAAAAATATACTGTTTCTAAACATATGTCGTGATTTTAAACTCAATTGCAGTTATAACTAAGTGTGAATAATGTTTTAAATCACTGCATTTTTTGATTATTGTTAATTTTATTTTAGAGCGTCGCATTTTTGTTTTTTTGTTGGAAACTACCAGTTGTTTTTATTTTATATTAAAAATATACTATTTCTAAACATGTGTCGTAATTTTAATCTCAATTGCAGTTATAACTAAGTGTGAATAATTTTTTAAATCACTGACTGCATTTTTCTTTTTTGTTTAATTCTATTTTAAAGCGTCGCATTTTTTGTTTCTTGTTGAAAACTCAATTGTTTCTATGTTATATTAAAAATATACTGTTTCTAAATATATGTTGTGATTTTAAACTTAATTGAAATTATACCTCAGTTTCAGTATCTTTTTAAAGCACAAACTTCATTTCTCGATTTTGGTTAATTTTACTTTAGAGCATCATAATTTTATTTATTGTTGGAAACTATAAATTATTTCTATGTTATATTAAATATATACGGTTTCTAAAGATGTGTAGTGATTTTAAACTCAATTGCACTGATACCTCAGTTTAAATAATTTTTTAAACCACAGACTGCATTTTTCGATTTTGGTTAATTTTACTTTGAAGCGTCGCATTTTTGTTTCTTGTTGAAAACTATCAATTATTTCTATGTTATATTAAAAATATACTGTTTCTAAATATATGTTGTGATTTTAAACCCAATTGAAATTATACCTCAGTTTCAATATTTTTTTAAAGCACAGACTTAATTTTTCGATTTTGGTTAATTTTACTTTAGAGCATCGTAATTTTATTTATTGTTGGAAACTATAAATTATTTCTATGTTATATTAAATATATACGGTTTCTAAAGATGTGTGGTGATTTTAAACTCAATTGCACTAATACCTCAGTTTGAATAATTTTTTAAACTGCATTTTTCGATTTTGGTTAATTTTACTTTGAAGCGTCGCATTTTTGTTTATTGTTGGAAACAATCAATTGTTTCTATGTAATATTAAAAATATACTATTTCTTAATACATCTGGTAATTTTAAACTCAATTGCACTTATACCTCACTTTGAATAATTTTTTTAATCACCGACTGCATTATTCGATTTTGGTTAATTTTATTTTAGAGCGTCGCATTTTTGTTTATTGTTGGAAACTCTCAGTTGTTTTTATGTAATATTAAAAATATACTTTTTTTTAAACATGTGCTATGATTTTAAATTCAATTGCAGTGATAACTAAGTGTGAAGAATTTTTTAAATCACTGACTGCATTTTTCGATTTTGGCTAATTTTATTTTAGAGCGTCGTAACGGTATTATAAGCGAAGATTCTTAGTTTCACAGACTTACATTTTCTTTTCACTTGTATGTTCCAAATTTGACATGTCACGACGTCCGACAATGATTGCTTGCCACTATTTGAAGTAGTAGAATATTCTTTAAGTACTATTGTTCTTCCTACACAAGAGTTTTACATTGTCTTTTCTTCTAAAAGTCTTTCCATAATCTTTGCAGGTAAACTTGGTTCTATTGGCTAGTAATTAAACAAAATGAGTGCTGATAATAAACTGAGAAACGAAAAAAAAACAGCAGATTGAAACTAGTTAACCTTGAGTGACACCAATTTACTCAGTAAAATTAAAGTGGAGTAAAGCAATTTCATCTACCTGATGAAGCGTTAAATGTTAAAGCAATTTCATTTACAAGCTAATCTTCGTCAAAACAGAAGTCACAGTACCTTTTGTCCTGTCGAAAGAATTCTATGATACTAACACCATTCATCGAAACAGTTTTGGAGTACCTCGTCCTAAAAAACTTTATACGTGCTGCCTGACAACGCACGCAATAACTCTCTCCCTTTTTGCCCACCCAGATTGTTTTCGTAATCACTACGATATATCGTCGATTTTAGGATTGTTTCTTGAGTCTTTCAAAATTTTCGGCAAATAAGGTCACCTCAAACTAACACCACAACTAAAAGTTATCCAATGATTGTGCTGCCCATAATATTTTATTGTTCTTTCATCATAATACACCCAATTTAGGTGTTTCAGCCACAGCTCCATCATACATTCCAATGGCTTCGGAATATGACCATAAGTTCTTTAACTTGAAACCTATTTTCCAGTATCCGAAGACATAGAAATTTCAATGCAGAAGAGAGCCTGCGTTGCAATTTCTACTCTTCGTACCAACACTGGTTTTATTTTTTTGTGGATTGCAAATAAATTCGTACAACCAAAAAAATTAAGGGGGACAAGACAAAACTAATTTCAAATTATTTCAATAAACAAAAACGTTTACTTTGTTAATATCACACTTTATTTAAAGTGTGATATTAAGTAAACGTTTTTGTTTAATTTTCCAAAATGTATCACGAAGTTAACGCCTCAACCATTAATCAATCAAATTATTTCATTAGAGCTTTCCCATTTCTCTCAAATGAGAAGAATACCAGGTGTTTTTTTTTTTAATTCCAAGTGACTTGAAGGTTTATGAAGGTTATTTTAAAGTCAAGGTCAATCGGAATTCAAGGTTAAGGTCAAAGAGATCAAGTGCATTTTAAAATCAAATTATCATCATTTAAATGCTGAAGTCATTTGTAAGTCAAAGTCATTTGAGAGTCGATGTTATTTGAAATTCAAGATCATTTGTGGTGAAGGTCATGTAAAGGTCAACGTCAAAAACCTCCTCTGACCTTGCACTAGCCGATTCTAGAAAGTCAAGGTCAATCGGAATTCAAGGTTAAGGTCAAAGAGATCAAGTGCATTTTAAAATCAAATTATCATCATTTAAATGCTGAAGTCATTTGTAAGTCAAAGTCATTTGAGAGTCGATGTTATTTGAAATTCAAGATCATTTGTGGTGAAGGTCATGTAAAGGTCAACGTCAAAAACCTCCTCTGACCTTGCACTAGCCGATTCTAGAACCTCCTCACGGCCCTCAAGGTCAGAGGAGAATTCTAGAATTCGGTAGTAGTAATGATCTCAATTAATATGGCGTTCTTTTAACGAATAAATGAGCCTAAATATTACTACCACACATTGGAGAGTTTAACAACTTTAAAATAAGAGCAATCCGAAGAATATTTGCACTAATAAAGACTCATTTTCTTCAATGGAAAATGATTTTCAATTGACATCAGTAACTTCAAAATAATCAATAGACTTAACAAACATAGCCAAAACATTATTGTCTATTGTCTGTTAACATCAGCCTTACTTCAATAAAAAGACCTCCTATACAAAACAATAAGAACGTGCCATATTTTAACTTTCCCTGTACGAGGTTAAAACCAGTGGAATTATAAATTTATAAATGCACACTACTACAATATAAACGAGAAAGGAAAAGTGTTATTCCTTATTCTTCTTCGGGGTAAACAATTTCTTATGTCTAATTACACATAAAGAAATGCTTTCTAATAGATAACAGAAATTGATTTTATTCTTGTAACTCTATATACTTTCTTTTAATTTTTCCTATAACTTTTAATCTTTCAGAAGAAATGATTTTTAATAATTTCAAATATCCTACGATTCAGAACATAATGAATTAATCAATAGATCGACAAGTTCTTTACCTGTTGTACTTCCTGTTGAAGTAGCAGCCAAGAGAGCTAATAGAGTTGCTAGAGAGCAAAAGACACTGACTTCTGATTAGTTGGTTGTTGCTCAAAAGCTGCAAATATTGCGAGATTATGCACAATCCTCTAATATTGTTGTGACCTTAGCATCAGTACCTTTAAGCAATCACACACAGGTTTCTGCACCTGCTCAAGTTACAATAGTGCAGACCACAAAAACTAGGATAGTTACTAGTGATGTTGCTGCTACTCCAAGTTTAAAACCTGTTTTATTCCTTATTTATTACCTTAACGTTTTCTTCACTTATATTAATAAATTATTTATTCGATGTTTATTTTTGATTTTATATAAGTATTAGAAAATACGGTGTGAAGAAACAGATTGTCCTAGCTTACCTTTGACCTAGGCCTAAAACTATTCGTTATCCTAGCCTATTCATTAGTCTAGCGTACATTTGACCTAGGCTAATAAATGATTCATAACCTTATCGTACTTTTGACTTATCCCAATCAATTATTTATTATTCTATCGTACTTTTGACTTAGGCCAGTAAAATATTTATTGTCCTAGCGAACTCTTGACCCATTCCAATTCATTATTCATTGCATAGTGTACGTTTAACTTATATTAATAAATTGTACATAGACCTATCATACTCCGGACCTTTCTCAATCAATTATTAACTTACAATTGCACTTTTAAAAGTTAGTAAAAATACAATTGTATATTAGCAGGAAAGGATTTAAAAAAAAACAGAATTAGGTATGAGAATGTGCTAATGTATAAAAATAAGTTAACAGTATTAAAGTAATAATATTACTATCTATGGTATAGATTTGAAGGTCTAATGGCCAAAATTGAACTTTTAAGTATTCTAATTGTTTACTCTATTTAATAATTGACAATATACTAGGAAATGAATGTTTCCGAGGTTCAAGAATAATTTCTAAGAATTATACCTAAACGACAAGTGTTTCGTTAAAGTCATTGCCATTTCTAAACGACTTTAAACCAGAATGAACCCAAAGAAGTGCAGTAATTCCATCCACATCGTTAATGACTCTAATAGTAAATTACGTCACATGAATACATTAAACGAGAGCCAATTAGAAAACTGAAGATCGCCTAAGATAACTAACGCCCTTTCGGCGTGAAGGAGAAATTAGAAATCGGCGTTACTCAACCGTGCCGGACATTTTAATATGATTAATTGAGCGTTCGCTTGTTTCAATCCCTGAACGCGTCGCACACGGCCAGTGCGCGCAGATTTTGTGTCCGAAACGTGGCGAATCCGTTGTGAAACATGCGTGGCGCGAGTTGCAATTAAAAAAAATATATTATTACTCGAAGGCAAAAAAAAAATATAACGACATTAAAATTCTCTTAGGTCATGTCAACTTTGTATCAGAGAAGAAAAATAGATAACATTTTGATACCGATACGTGCTCGAATATATGAATAAATATCAATAATATATTTCGACGCGAAGAGGACAGATAATTGTATTTTTCATCGCGCGTTGATTAGAAGTCGTTCGTTCGGGCTTCAGCGCAATTAACTTGGCACGCACTGCGAAAGGAATCAATCGAAAACGTGAGTAAATCAGAAATATTAAATCTATTGTATTACTATTACAATCCTTTTATTTATTTTTTTGAATTAATAATTATCAATTTATTAAATAATGTTTAATAATTATTATTATTTCAGAACTGACCACAATGATTTTCTTCCTTACCAGGTGAGTAATGATGTTTAAACTAATTTACACCGATATTTTTACGCGTGGGGATTTGGGGGACGTTACATCATATCTTTGGGACGTTTAATTGGGGACTTTGCAATTGGATAATGTGTGTTTGTTGGATAATCCGTGCGTCCTTGAACTCCATTTCGGGATTATCTCGTTCTTACAAGTTGTTAATTTGGTTGCCTGCTCGAATGTTTGTTGCAACGCGTGCGTCACGACGACGTTCTTATCGGTGTTATTTGTTTCTGCTGCCAACAATGACCGTTATTGGTCACGTCGACGTGATGTGTGTTAATGGAATTCTTTACGTTATTTATTTATGTCGTCCTTATCTTAATTATGTAACATTTTATTGGGGTTTTTATTAAACGTTCGCATGTGTCGAAATGGAAATGTACTGAGAAAAATTCGTAACAACTGGTTTACATACTCTTTTAAACTGTATAAACAACTTTTAATTAAAACCCTCGCTTATGTTTTACTGATTGGAGGGTGGGATAGAGGCCGCCCACCCACCCTACATATACATATAAACTTTAATTCCTTATCGTCTCGCGGTTTCCAATAAAATTAATTACAAAATTTTTTGAATAAAAAGGAAATTAAAAAGGTAAAATTTTTGAGTGAGTAAATTAGTAAAAATTTGATGTATAATGGGTGGGCTGATTTTAAACCTAAATTAGATAAGATTAGCTATAGAAAGTTAACTTAAATTTTGTGTTATATTATTTATTACAAAAGGGTTTTATTGTTTTTAGCAGCAAAATCATCAACGATTAGCAACTAGGGGTATCATGTTTATGTAGGGTGGGTGGGTGGCCTCTATCCACCCTCCAATCAGTAAAACATAAGCGAGGGTTTTAGTTAAAAGTTGTAAAATGTAAACATACACAAAATAATTGCATTTTTTATTGAATTATTCATGCAAATGTTTCAAATAATTTTTGATGATGTTTTACTGATTGTAGGGTGGAATAGAGGCCACCCACCCACCCTACATATATATTACCTTCAATTACTGATCGCGTCGTGGTTTGCAATAACTTTAATTACAAAATTTGAATAAAAGAGAATTGAAAAATTAAAATGTTTGAGTGTTTAATTTAATAAAAATTATATACATGATGCGTGGAAAGGCTTCTAATCGAGCTTAGACGAGATTAGCTATTGAAGTTCATTTATATTTAAACTTAAATTTGGATTATGCTATGGTTTTTATTACATACAAGGTTTTATTGTTTTTTAAGCAGTAAAATCATCAACTATTAGTATTTAAAGTTATCATGTATATGTAGGGTGGGTGGGTGGCCTCTATCCCACCCTCCAATCAGTAAAACATAAGCGAGGATTTTAATTATAAGTTGTAAAATGTAAAAAAAACATAAAAAATGGTGATGTGGCCATCAAAGTAATTTCCTTACATTTTTCTCGAAAACTATGAGGTTTATGGAACAATTTGCAACAATTTGTCAATTTTGGATTGGATACAATTACTTGTTATATAAATTTCATGTAACTCCTGTAGTTTATTAACAATAGGCAAAAAGAATCAAAGTTTTTAATTTTAAATTTTTCTCGCAATAAATCATAAAGCATAACTTAATTAAATTATGTATTTATGTATGAATTTGTTTTTTAATCAATTTCTTTTTCAAATTATGAAATTTATTGTTTTATTGTTTCTCTTCTTACATTAATCTAAAATACATATTTTTTTGGATCTAGATTTTTTTTAGGATTTCCTCCAAATTTTCTTTTCAGATTTCCACAAATATTCCCCGCATATTTGTCCATTTTGTCGATTTTTTTTATAGAAATGGAGATACTTTTTTAGGTTCTAGAATGTTTCAATATATGGTCCAGATTTCTAAAAATAGAATAGAACAAATAGAATTTTCGTGCATTTCTTTCCCCAATTTTTCGAATATCTTAAATTTTAAAAAAATACTTCATTCCTCTTGTTTTATCTTATTGGCATTTGCCATTTTCAGACTTTTCTAAGAATTCATTTTCCAAATTTAAAGAATTTTACAAAAAATTTATTTTTCACTTAAACCGTAGTTAAATTCGAGAAATTTCTAGGACAATTTCTCAGATGAAGACAATGGTTGCGACCGTTACTACATGGTAATCCATACTTACATTTAATTGAAAAATTAACTACAACAAATATTTGTGTTTAAAACAATTTCTAAGCCTAATCTTTTAGTAATTCTTCAGCTAAAACTACAAGAATTTTCCAGGACTTTTACATCCAAGTGAGGAAAATTAAGGCTTCAAACATTTTTAAGGGTTTCCTCTAGATTTCTTAAAATTTCAGAATATTCTTCTCCAGGTTTATAAATTTTTTGTTCCTTATATATTCAACATCTTTATTAACAAACAGATACATACATATATTCTACAAATATTAAATTAAACGTACAAAAAGTGAAAAAGTAGTTATGTAACTGTCATTGTTAATTGGCTATCGACCAGAGGTCTTTCTGTTCCTTATTTTATCGCATTTCTCTTTAATTATAAAATAAAATATTTCAAGAATGTCTAAAAACGGTTTAAAATTTATTTCAAATATTGAAGCATGATTGAATAAAAGAGTTGTAACATTTTTTATTAATAAGATTGTTAGAAGATTTTTGTTTTATTGTCTGTAATAAATTTTAGAATTTACTAGTAACTTCTTCTCTATGTATATATATTTTTTTGGTTTATCCTAAAGAATTTTGTAGCAAATATTCTTCAATTCTTTAAAAGCTTACAAGAAATTCCACTTACAAATTCAGAACCCTTTTTTAGAGTTCTAAAAATTCTGAACATTTACGCCAAACTTATAGAATTTTTAGTATCTTGCCTTTAATTTCTAGAATTTGTCAACATTTCCTTTAGATTTCTAGAAGTTTCCAAAAATGCATCTATCATTTGTCTCTATCATTTATTTTCTCTTAGGTTTCGAGAATTTTATTTTCCAACAAATTTGTTTTCCATTTATAGAAAATTTTACACTATTTCTTACTTTCTGTTAAATTAATTTTTTAGCTACTACTCCCAATTTACTAGAATTTTCCAGAAATTTTGCTTCTAACTTATAACAATTTGCTTTCAGAATTCTAGGAATTTTAAGCATTTCCTCTACTAATCCACAAGTTTTGTCTCTTCTATATTCCTAGAATTTTTGTGTTTATCTTGCCTTATTTCATTGGATTTTTCTTCAAAATTCAAGAAATTTCTAGAAACTTCTCTTCCATTTATAAAAAAGTTTACACATTTTCTTTGAATATTTAATTGTGGCGTTCACTTCGTGAATCTTGAATATAATGAAGAAGGTGACACGATAACTTTGTTTTACCACTTTATTTAAAAATTACACGTGACTATAGTTTCGACTAACAGCTAGTTATTATCAAACATACACACTTTATGTTTATGGTAAAACAAAGTTATCGTGTCTCCTTCATTACAATTTCTTTGCCTAATCTTTTAGAAAGTCTTCAGCAAACTTTTTCTGGACTTTTTCTTCCAAGTGGTGAAAATTATCTTCAAGGCTTAAAACATGTTTAAGCGTTTCCTTCAGATTTCTAAAATATTCCGGGATATCCTCCTCCAAATTTATATTTTACTTTTTCTTCATTTTGTCGAATTTCTCTTAAAAAATTCTAGAATTCTCCAGCAGTATTATGTAGTAAATCAGTTGTTTATATTATAATGGGTGGGATAGAGAAATCTACCCTGAACATACACAAAAACTTAAGTTACAAGACAATAATTTTGGTTAGCTTAGAATTACGTTGAACTAACGTATTGTTAAAAGAGATTGAGCTTAGATAAAATGTTCTAAAGTAGGTCAGGAGTACGCTAAACCAATCCATGTTTTATATCGGTCAATCAAACAAATTCGGAAATATACAAAAAATAGTTAAATTAATTTGTTTTTAAACAATTGAAATTTTACCAACGCAATTTATTGAAAAATAATTTAAAATGAAAGAGTTGATAGTTGAACAATTTGAAATTTAAAACTTTTAAAGTTTTAAACAATCGATAATTTCTAAGAAAGAAGAAAGATCTAAAACATTGTAAATAGAACAATTAAAACATTTAATTTAAGTGAAATAATTTTAATTTTTTTCAGAATATTCAAGATTTAAACATTCTAAAAATTGGGAACAAATATTATTCTAAGAAAAACAATTGAACTGAACTTTTTAAAAATATAAAAATATTAAAACAAAAGCCAGTTGAAAATTTCCTTAGAAACAATTACTAATATTTTTATACAACAGTACAAAAATAGTAAAGAAATTTTATAATAAGAAACAACAAATAATTTGCTAAAAAGAAACAAAAAACTAAGGAAAATTACTAATTTATACTTTAATATAATTCAAAATTTTGATTAAACAAAGAAAATTCTAAATTCCTAAATTGATTGCAATTATTTGAATATGGGCAAAGTAGAAATCTTTCTAAGGACACAAAGTGGCCCAATTTCTAAAGAAAACAGTTGTAAAATATTAAAAACTCAGTAGAAAATGTCTCAAGAAAAAACAAAACAAGCAAAAACAATTGAAGACTATGAAACAAGTTGGAAAATATACAAACTAAAAGAGTTTTAAAATAGATAACTAAAAAATGCTTACAATAATTGAAATTTTACCAATACAAATAATTGATAAACAATAGATAAGCACTTAAAAAAGAAAGAGTTGACAATTTTGCAATTAAATGCTTTAAAAAATTTGAATTGCAAAATATGAAAAATTATTAAAAACATTTCGAACTTTAACACAGAATAAAAAACAATTCATATGTTGAAGAAGAAACTTTGTAAAAACAACAATTTTAAAATTTAAATAAATCTTTAAAAGAATATTGAAAAAAATTGAAGTAACAAACAAAAAACAAAGTGCAAAAATTCTCAAAGAAAAACAATTAATAAAACGGTTAAAAATATTTAAACAAAGAAACAATTAAATAATAGTAAGAAAACTTTTATTTAACATTTACTAAGAAATACAAAAGACAGACATTATTTTTAATGAAACATTTTTAGATGTAGAAGGTTTTATTTTTTTTCTTTATATTCATGATTTCAACTCTTATATTTTACAATATTTGTCCTTTTTTCTAAGACTTGGTCATCATTATCAACAGTTGAAAATTAACAAAAAGAGAGCAAAATTTCTCAAGGGAAAAATAACTGTAACTTTTAGAAAAATAAGCAATTGAAAAATGCAAAAATAACAGTTGAGGCATTATGGATTACCACGTAGTAACGGTCGCAACCATCACCAGGATTAAAATCAGTTCAATAAAACTGAGAAAAACAGTTTAACGTTTAGTTAACTTTCGAGTCAATTCATATTATTCATATTTTAGAAAAAAAAATACAACTAGTCCTAGAAAACGGTGCAATATTTATTTATTATATGAATAATAGTAAATGTAATGTAAATATTTAAAAAATATATTAGAACTAAAAATGTCTTAAAACGATTAAATTTATTATATTTGTTTTCTACTGAGTGAGCTTTTCTAAATATTCTTTATGGGGATCTGGGAAACGAGATATAAAAATGGTTAAATGGCGAAAACAGTGCAGTTTTACGATATGAATAAAATTGCACTTTAAAGGATTTCAAAAACGTCAAGGGTAACTAAATATTTAGAAAAAATAACATGTGTCAATTTTTCAAATCAATATATCTCATTTCTTATGACAGAGGGAAAAAGATGTAAATAATTTTATGCAGATTAATAAAACATATTTAGAAAAACTTTTGAAAAATTCCAATAAAATAGTGCAATTTGTCTTAAAGCAAAAATAGTTGAAAATTTTGCAAATCATTTAGAATGTAATCAAAAAAGAAACAATTGAAAGCCCAAAAATCTTATTTTATTAGAAATAAAAATAAATTTTAGGAAAAAAATAAATTTGTTTCAAGAAGAAAAAATTTAAAAACCATTTGAAAAACTTTGAAATAAATTAAAATTTGCATAGAAAAAATACAGTGGCAAACATTTTAAAAGCATTTAAAATTTTGCTAAAAAACAATTTAAAGTTTCCTTTGAAACAGCTAATAAGTAAAAAAATTCAATTCAAACAACTTAAAAAACTATCAATAAAAATTATTATTATTATTAAAAACAGTTGAAAATCTGCTCACATCCTATTGCAACAATTTTAAAAGCATTTAAAACTTTACCAAAATAACACAATTCAAAAACCATAAATCAAATTTACGAAAAACATATTTAACTATTTACCGAATACATACATTTTCTTAAAACCCAATTTTCCAAACTAAATTAAATCTGTTTAAGAAGAAACACAAAATAAATCTTGTAAAATTTGTCCAAAAACTAATAATAACTACAAATAAATATAAACAATTATTAAATTACCTAATGTTTCTCACTTAATTTTTGAAAAGTTGAAAAACAATTAAATGTTTATAAAAGAAGTTGACAAAATGCTTCAAAACAGTTGAAAATTGTCAAAATAATTATAATAAATATAACTTAAAATGTTAGCACATTGCGAAGACAACTTTCTAAAATGAAAAGTTTAAAAATTCGCTTAAAACAGGATTTCAAATTTTAAAATAATTTTTTAGAATGCAGTAGAAAAACAAATGAAAATGTAATTTAATTTCCATTAATTATATAGAAAGTTATGGTAATTCATAATTAATAATATAAACAGTAAATGTATTTGCATAAAAGATGTTAAAATGATTCAAATGATTCCTACACCATGAAAGAAATAAGAAAAAACTTTGAAAATCTAAGAAAGAAAACATATTACAGTACAGATCAACTATAAGAAATAAATAAAAAAAGATTTAAATTTCAAAGTTATTGTAAATGTATTTCATTTTTTGTAGAACTTATAAAGTTAATAAACTAGAACTAAAACTAAATTAACAAATTAATTAGTAACCTTCACGTACTCAAGTAACTACATTAACTACATTAAATTAGCAAGCTCATTTATAAACACATAAATAATGTGGAGTAAGGACCATGTGGTCGGTAGCCGATCACTATTACTATTACTATAGAATTAATTAAAGTAAGTAAGTAATTATTATATTATAAAATATACTATTCGTGATTTAAATGATTAGCTTTTCTTTCATTTTATTGTGTAAACTAATAATGGTCAAAGTAATGTGTGAATTGGGTTGCCTATATTAAAAACCTAAACAACAATTTATCATCTTTTTTGAAATTCCCCATTGAGCTTGTTAATTGTGTTGCCTATAATATAAATCAATGATTTGTTTTTTCCACAGAACATTTATGCATACAGACATTTTTTGTTTTTTTCTAAAGTTTTGTATTTAAACAAAGATTATTTTGTATGTATATGTTTATATTATTTAATAATTAGTGTATTTTCTACAACGTAAAGGACTTATATATTTTATTATTACTTAGTATATTTGTGTTCTTTTTAATAATGCAACGGCTGTGGCTGCCTCAAAATGGAATATATTAATTCAATTCAAATAAACAATTAATGTATCACCAAGCCTCAACAATTACTTATATATTTATTTCTCCAAATTGCTTCATTTCTGTATGCTGTACATTAGGTTGCCTATGTTAAAAACTTAAAATTGATATTAATGTATTTATTTAATATGTAAACTTGACCGTTTCGAAAGACATTTAATTCAATATATGTATACAAAATTTCTACTCGACATAAAAAGGCTGAAGTTCACGTAATATATAAAAATCTCAATATAGTAATAAACAAAACAATAATACAGTAAATAAATAATTAACTGAGAAGCATTAGGTAATTTAATATTTTTTTTATATATTTATCACTAGTTATTATTTGTTTTTGGGAAAAATTTTCAACTTGTTTTTGTTTTTTCTTAAAAAGATTTTATTTAGTTTTAAAAAAAAATATGTGCTTTCGGCGAATTGTCAAACATGTTTTTCGTAAAACTGATTTATGGTTTTTAAATTGGTTTTTGGTAAAGTTTTAAATGCATTTGTTCCAGTATTTCAACTGTTTTTAATACTTTGAAATGTTTCAAAAATGTATTCTAAAATGTCTGCCTTAAAAAGGGGATAAAAAGTAGTAAAAGCACATATGAAATAATTCTGGATGTCCAAGAGAATATTTGATCCCTCGACATCATAAAAAATAAATAATTTTATTTACCTTATAATGAACTACCACATAGTAACGGTCGCTACTATCATTTTCAAAAAATAATACATAACAACACATTTAATATAAAAGTACGATGTGATTTAAAAACTATTAAATGCTCGCTTGGTAATGTAAAAGTCTCGCAGTTTGATTATAAATGTATTATATTATTATTTATTATTAATCGTTGCTCCAGATCATGATATAAGACATTATTTAGGTTTAAAAAAAAAAATCAAATAATTTTGTTTTAATATTTGTAGGCTGCATTAAGAAATATGGTGGTCTTTTAAGATAATATAAACAGAACGATTCCTTGCCCGAAAACAAAAAATATATCTATTTCATATTTGCGAGTATATTTGGTTGTCTAGGTTACTATTCAGTTATTACTACTCTATATGAAATGAAATATTATTAAAACAAGCGTAACAACCACTATTTAAGTTTTTACAAAGTGTTAGAATTTAATTAAATTAAATGTTTATAAGGATGCATTCAGCAATAAGGTGGTCTTTTAAGGTAATATGTATGCGCGAAAGAAAAAATATATCTATTTCATATCTACGCGTATATTCGGTTGCCTAGGTTACTTTTGAGTTATTACTATTCTACGAGAAATTTAAAATTATAAATGATATTAATATTGATATTTATTTGTTTATCCAATGTGAATATACATAACTATTTCGAAAATGAACATGGCAATTAAATAGTAAAAACAATAGTATAAAACCACATAATTTAAAAATCTTAATTTTTGTTTTTAAATATTAAACCCACGATTTTTAATTGTTAATGTTTGTTATTGGTTTTTATTAAATCAATAAGCATCAAATAACATTTTTTAGTTTAATAGTTACAATTCAGCAGGTTTGTAACAATTTTTAATTTTTCGTTTTCCATTTTAAATTCATTATCTAGAAAAAAACTAAGTGCATTGAATTTGAACTATCTAATTACTAATGTAATTGAAGGGAAACAAGAATATGATACACCTCTTGACATTTAACTAAATATTTGAATTCAATTAAAAAGTTAAATACATTTTCAAAAATGTTTATGAAGCTGTATTAGAAAATTAGCTGTTTATTTATTTATTTATTTATTAATATCTTTGTACTCCTTTATTACAAAATAATACAAAACTTATATTATAAAATTTGTAAATATACTTAAAATTTTAGTCAAAAAGAGGACGGGCGGAGTTCTATTCATTGAAAGATCTTCCACTCAAACCCATGACACCTTCTGTAGTATTTTTTTATATTTTATTGCTTGAATGAAGCATATTTTAGTCTCTTAATAGACATATTTCTTTCAAGATAATGTAAACACAAGGAATGCTTGTACGGAATTAAAATATTTGTACATTCGGTTGCCTAGGTACCAATAATAAATTCTTATATAGTCTACAAAAAGTTAGGAATTGTTGGAAAGTTAATACAAAATATTAATTAATCAATCAAATAGATAATAAATTTAAAACAACGAATGTTTAATGTGAAGCTACATAATTTGAATTTTTCAATTGAAGTATTATTTAGTAAATACCTAAATTAGTAACTAGTAAATATATGAACAAAATTCGCGTTAAAAAATTTAACGTGTTAATTAAAATCCAAGATATAAAAGAAAGATTAACTAAAGATAAAATATGTACGACGCGCATATTAAATTTTTTTTAGATTTTTGAATGAGACTTTAAACTTTAAGTTTTGTATAATGAATGAGTAATTAAGAATCCCTTGATAAAAATCCATACACAAGAAATGAGTTTTTACTATTTAAAAAAAAAATTAATTACAAACATAAAAGATTTAATTTTAAATAACATTAAACAAGTGTCCTTTAAATCTGGTATTGTAGCAATATTAATATGTTTTGAACTATATAAAAATAGCAATTGAAAAGATCATCCAGCAGCAGATGATGCAATATTTATCTTCATTTGCCTTCGAACAAATCCCCGCAAATAATTCCGTGCTTGCGATTACTTCACGCCGATTAACCATTGAAATTGCAATAGAAACCAAATAATAGACCAGCAATGGCTCAGCATAATTCCGTAACTCCTCGTAGTAACCAAGGTCTCGGAGTTATCGCAAATACCGGTGCGATAAGAAGGCTCCGGGGGCTCGTCCAATTTTCGAAACGTCACAGGTCGCACTTTTCATCAATTGCGATTAATTGAACAAAAAATAACAGACAACTTAATCCAAAATTGATTGATAACTGGAATTCCGTGTAAATTAATTTATTATTGCCCGAATTGTTTTTATCTTTAAAGCCCGCGATTACTTTGTAATCTTTGTAATTTAATATTTAAGATGATTCGAATAAATATATAGACTTTACGGGCAGTGGAATTTTCCACCGATGGAATATTCCATCGCTTTAGGGCCTTCGAGAAGTGGGGTCGTTTTTGGGTTCACGCGGTTCCTACCTGGAAGTAGGCCTGCTGCGATTGTACGATTAACGAGTGAAGATTCATTTATTTAAGCAACAGGTTTTAATATATAATTGGGTTTAATTATAAAAAAAAAGTTAATGCCTTTGTATTTCGTACATGTTCTGAAGCAAAATTCTTTACAACTGATAAAAACAGATATAAAGTAGTAAATTAATTGGATGAGTTACGTGAAGATAAACTTGATTATAAAATAAAGCACTAAAAACCTTTCTTCACACAGTTTATTTGAAATACCAAATATATATTTCGGACACAAAGTGACCATTATGTGAAGAAAGGTTTTTAGTGCTTTATTTTATAAGATATAAAGTATTTTGTCCAGAACATGTACGAACTGTAACCAATATTAATAATCGTGAAAAGAACTGTTAAGTTATTGAAAATAGAAGAAACGAAATTGAAAATTTTAACCATCAACAAAACACTGTTAATGTATTTTTAAAAACATTAATCACGATTTTGTTTTTGTTTTTCTTTAAACTAAACACTATTTGTAGATTAAATAGAAGTGCATATGTAGGGTGGGTGGGTGGCCTCTATCCCACCCTCCAACCAGTAAAAAATCTTAAAAGGTTGATATGAAGTTTATTCATCAACAATTTTCTATTTGATCCTTATTCAAGAAAACTTCTTCTAAGAGAATTATAGTGTAAATATATTAAAATTAATTTTTTTAATTTCATTGCTTAACAATATTTCAGAAACTTTTACTCGAGCCATTTTTTTGTTTTCCAAATTTTCCTTTAAAAAACTTACGCCATACATATGATGTAATAATTAACTACCGTATAATCATCCCATGTCATAAATATAACGGTGATAAGTGTTATCGAAATGTAATTACCCTGAAATTGTTTATGGCAACAGCCGCACCATCCGAAAGTGTATGCAATATTGATAACAGTATCCAAATAAATTTGGGTCAACATGTTTCTTTATTGCCGTCTACTAGGGTGACGTAATTAATACTTTTAATTTCTAAATTTGTCTGTATAAAGTATGGTAACTAAGTATTGTGATTGTTTAAATTTTTGGAAAAAAAAGTTTATGAAATAATTGTTTAAAACTAGAAGAATATTATCAAACAGAATTAATATTGAAAACACAAAAATCATAAGTACGAATGAAGTATGTTAAAAAGGAGTTACTATTGAAGAATCGAAAAATATTAGCACTCTTTTTAGAAGAGTTTTTGAATGTTTTAGTAAATTATAAATTGTTTTTTAATACACAGTTTTGATTCAATTTTCAACTGCTTTTTATTATTGTTGTTAATTTCTAATGATCTTCAAACAATATTGTTTTTTATTTCCAATGTTTTTCTAGAAATTTACATGATCTTATATGACCGTCCAAGTGAAATGTTCCTTCGAAATTTGTAAAATTTCTTTCTTGGTTTATTATCTTATCGGAATTTTCTAGTCCTTTTTTTCGTTTCAATTAAGTGGGTTCAAAATTTTTCAGATATTTTTCTTTCAGATTACAAGAATTTCTTTCTTGCTTTATTATCTTATAGGAAATTTGAAGTTATTTCTCCTTAAAATTACATGAATTTTCTTTAAATGTCTACATTTCTTTCTTACTTTTTGATCTTATAGGACCTTCCATGTAAAATTTTCCTTCGAGATTTGTAATTTTTTTCTTGCTCTCTTATCTTATCGGAGTTTTTAGTTTAGTTTTCATTTAAATGAAGTGATTCAAGATTTTTCAGAAATTGTTCTTCTAGAATATTAGAATTTATTGCTCAAGGGTTATAAATTGTTTTTTGAGATTTGTAAAATTTATTTCTTGCTTTATTATCTTATCGGAATTTGGTAGTCTAGTTTTTGTTTATGGTGAGTCAGTTAAAGAAGTTTTCAGAATTTTTTTTCTAGATTATTAGAATCTTTTGCTTAAGGGTTTTGAAATTGTTCTTTGAGATTCGTAAAATTTCTCTTCTTGGTTTATTCTCTTAACGGAATTTTGTAATTTAGTTTTCGTTTAAATTACGCGGGTTTTCCGACTTTATTATCTTTTTGAAATTTTCTAGTTATTTCTGCTTTAAAAAGAAGTGAATTTTCTTTAAAAGTTCTAACATGTTTCGTCCAGATTTGTAGAAGTTCTTTCTTACTTTATGATCTTATAGAACTTTTCAAGTTATTTCTCCTTTAAAATATGTGAATTTTGTTCAAGGGTTTTAAAATTTTTCTTCAAGATTTGTAAAATTTCTTCTTTGCTTTATTATTGGAATTTTTTATCTCCATTTTCTTTAAATTACGTCAATCTTTCTCAAGGGTTTTAAAATATTTCAGAAATCTTTCTCTTCCAGATTTCCTGAAATTCCTCCTTTCTTTATTATCTTATCGGAAATTTCTAGCTGTTTATAATTTAAATTACGTGAATTTTCTTGGAATATTTTATAATTTCTTTCTTATTCTATGATTCTATGAGAATTTTCTGGATATTTCTTTTTAAATCGTGTCAATTTGGTAAAATTTTTCTTCGAGATGTCTAGAATTTCTTTCTTACTTTATGATCTTATAGGACCTTCCAAGTAAAATTTTTCTTCTAGATTATTAGAATGTTTTGCTCAACGGTTTACAAATTATTCTTTGAGACTTGTTAAAGGTTTTTCTTGCTTTATTATCTTATCACAATTTTATAGTCTGGTTTTCATATAAATTAAGTGAGTTCAAGATTTTTCAAAGATTATTCTTCTAGATTATTAGATTTTTTTGCTCGAGGGTTTTAAAATTGTTCTTCGAGATTTGAAATTTTTTTTCTTGGTTTATTATCTTATTCGAATTTTGTAGTTTAGTTTTCGTTTGAATTACATTTTTCAGAAATGCTTCTTTTAAATTACTAGAATGTTTTTCATACTTCATCATCTTATCAAAATTTTTAAATTTTATCTGCTATAAAAAGGAGTGAATTTTTTTTTGAGGTTTTAAAATGTTTCGTCCAGATTTGTATAATTTTCTTTCTTTATGATCTTATAGAACTTTTCAAGCTCTTTCTTCTTTAAAATACGTGAATTTTGTTCAAGGGATTAAAAATTCTTTGAGATTTGTAAAATATTTTTCTTGTTCTATTATATTTTTGGAATTTCTTATCTCCTTTCGATTTAGATTATATGAATCTTACTCAAGGGTTTTAAGATATTCCAGAAACTTTTCCCTTCCAGATTTCCTGAATTTCTTCCTTCCTTTATTATCTTATCAGAAATTTTTAGGTGTTTTATACTTTTTATTATTGTTGTTAATTTCTAATGATCTGTAAACAATATTTTATTTTATTTTAAAAAAGTGTTTCTAGAATCTCACTAGTTTTAGCAAATTCAAACAATATTTTTAATATTTTTGTTATAATTCAAATGAATTTACAGTATTTTTCGGACTCAAATTTAAAAGATGATTTTTAGAAAAAAATATATTTTAATATTACTTTCGGATCATAATTTTTATTTATTGTTAACATAACTCTTACTAGCAATATTCAGAAGATGAATTTCATCTTCACACTCGTCTCGTTAATGTCTTTCATCTGAACTATTGTTATCCCTCTTTTCAAAAAACTGTGTTATCTTCAGTACCTCCTATAGCATTACCTATTCTGCATTTTTTTTAAACTTTATAATCATCTCTTCTTACAGAGCTTCCGATGATTTTTTTACTTAGGTAAAAACTACTGTAATTGTTGATTGTCTCATACATCTTGTTGCAGTGATATCATGATTTGGCTTTTTCATCCAATTATTCCAATCCTTACAAATAAAATTTTTAGATGGTTTATTGATAGAAACATCTAAAGGTTGTAATTCACTTGTGATGCCTTCTGGAATTATTGGTATATCTGTATTAATAATAATAATAATAATAACTTTATTTACGGGATTCACCCTATGTACATTAGAAAAAGCAAAACAAAATAAATCAACATTGAGAGAAATAAATATATTCAATCCTTTTAAGAGATTCTTGGTTAATTCTGTTGTATGCGCTCTGAATTGATCCCACATTAACATCGCAGGCTTTTTAAAGAAACAATCGTTAATTGATTTTAAAGTTTTTTTAATTTTGTAAGCAGGAGAAGCGAAGCTAATAAAGAATGCACCTGAGCGTTTTCCTCAAATCTTTTCTATCCAAAATTTCATTCCCGTCTCATTCATCCAGCCTTTTTTTGAACGTGAATAATAATGCCACTACGAATTTCACCTTTTGATAATACTTTTGTCTTGAAGATCACAATGGGCCGCAGTTTACTTCCGTCCGAGCAGCAAGCTAAAACTAAAATCTGGTAAGGTTTTTTCATGATTTGTTGTTTTGATCAATATTGATTTGGTGCATTTTAAATTTACAGTCCGATTTGAAGGGATCAAAAGTTAGTGGCACCTCATCAATATTCGTAATTTTATTTAGCCAGCATTTTTTAGACTAGTGTGGTTTTTGTAAGCATACATAACCCTTGTCTTTTCATAAATCTAAAGTACCAAGACGATGATCCTGTAAAATCTAAAATTTAATTACCAGATCATGGTGTACTATAAACGAACCAGCTCAAAGCACATCAGAAGTTGAATTGCATCAGAAAAAAATCACGTTGTCAATCTGGTGGGATTACAAAGGTATTTTATATATTGAGCTGCTTCAAAGGGACGAAACGACCAATTCAGATGTGTACTGTCAACAACTCGCAAAACTAGACAAGGCAATCAAAGAAAAACGACTAGAATTGGTAAAATTGCAAAGGAGTAGTGTTCCATCATGAAAACGTGAGACCTCACACATTTTTGGCCACTCGTGCGAAATTACTGGAGCTTGGTTAGGAAGTGATATTACACCCCCCGTATAGCACTAATCTGGCACCATTGTATTACCATTTATTCCGCAGTTTGCAGATTTTTTTTATTGTAAAATTGTAAAACTTTTAATGACGAAAACCTTAAATCTCACTTGTCTCAGTTTTTTCCTGAAATGACCAGAGATTCAACGAGTGCGGAATCATCAAGTTGCAGAATATATCGTGGAGGGTCATTGAACAAAAAGGAAAATATGATTATGATTGATTTTTGAAGCAGTTACTTTGTGATACATCTTGGTTACGAAGGTAAAAATAAAGAAATAATAACACTAGTAGCTAGTATCACGAAACTAGCAAAGTGTTATTACTTCTTTACCTACTTCGAAATTACTTAGTTGCAAAACCAATGATTCTGGCCATTGCGAACGGAATTATTTTTTGTCCTTACTTAGCAATTTTAATTGTTCCTCTTGTTTTCTCCATTTCCTCTGTTTCTGGTGAACCAAAATGTCTATCTACTGCTCTTTTTCTATATTGTTTTGCATCATTGATCAGATTTAGTTTATACCTTGTCGTAATAAGAAATTAATTTACGCAAATTTGAAATTACTTGTTATATTATTAAGTTAAGCAAATGTTTGATTTTTATTTGATAAAGTAAACTAAGAACGTTAGTTTTTAGAATTCCCAACTGGTTTTACAATTTCTGTATTTCTAATGATTTTAATTTATCTGTTTTTACCAAAATTTCAATTATTTTTGATAAAATTATTTAAATAAGTTTAAAATGAATTATTAGAAAGTTTTAAACAAATTTCTACAAATAAAAAATAACGAAGTAAATTTTATAATGTCTTCTCAACTGATTGACTCTTTTAGTAAATTTTTTCTTTTTTAGGAAGCTAAATTCCGACTATATTCTAAACATCTTTTCCTCTAATATATTTTTAATGCTATATTTATAACAATACTTATCCATTATTTTAAAAGTTATCAGCTATTTATACTGAGCTGAGTCTTAAGTCATTTTGGTTTTTTTTTACTATAGTAATCAAAGGCTCTTTTTACAGAAAAAAAATCAGTTATGTAATGATCTTTTTGTTTCGATGACTTTTTGTCATCTACCCGAAAAATGGAAAGTCATCGAAAAAAAAAAACATCATGATGTCACGCTCAACGTGACTTCTGGCTTTTCTCATAAAAAAAAACTGTTTGACGCCATTGTCTAAATTGAATTGTTTTTCGCTTTTCTATTAAAACTTTCTACCATTGCTTTAAGACGACTACTGAATGGATTCACTTACTTGTTTTTTGAATTAGTTTCTCATGTAGCTCGTGATGAAACAGTGAAACAAACCAAGCGCAAATTGTATTATTTCTATTTCACTTACTTTTAAAACATTTTTTGAAGTGTCTCATGTCAGTGGTATTTATGATAGATGATTGGATTGTAGATAGTTGGTTAAAAATACAAGTGTAAACATCTATTGATCTGAAACTGAAATGACTTAAGACTTAACCCAATAAGTACCTTACGAAAATTTTAAAATAGTTTTTCTTTTCACTTTAAATTTTAAATTGCATTTTTTGCAATAATTTAACTTTCATAATCAATAATTTAGTTTTTAAAGCGAATATAATATTGGGTAAATTCTTTTTTTCTGATAATTCCAATTCCAATTTAAAACAAAATAAATGTATTATATTTATTAATATTATTATTCTTGTTATTATTTATATTATTTTTAGAGATCAGATAGCAATTGAATGTTATTAACTTATTATCTTTAATTTAATTTCTTATTTTGAACTGATTTAATACCATGAGTTGAATTAAATTAAATAAAATGATTTTTAGCAAATTTTAAATTGCGGTATTAACTATTAAATAGATAATAAAATAATTTTCAATATTTTTTTATTAAGTAAAGCAAATTTGCATTTTTCTCGAACTTTAATTTTCAACTATTTTTTTAAATAAATTTTTAACCAATAATTAAAAAATACGAAAACGTTTCGTAAGTCTACAACAATGAGTCTAACTAACATAAGACTGCAAGATTTGTTTTTCTGCATTTCTAATAATTATAATTTTTTCATTTGTTTTTACTAAAAATTCAATTGTTTTTGGTGATATAATATAACCGGTTGAATTCAATTATAAATGCATTAGAAAGCTTTAAACAATTAAAAAAACATAATAGAGACAAAAAACTGTCTTTTCAGCGGTTTCAAAATGTTTTCGATGTTTTTGATTCTTATCTAATGTTTCTAATATTTTGTAAATTAATTTTATATTTTTTAAGAAGCTAGTTTCGAACTCTATTTTTAATTGTTTAATAGATTGGTTATGCTATATTTCCAACGATCTTAAAACATGATTTTAAACATAATCACTTGTTTCTACAAAAGTTTTAAAATACTTTTATCTACGATCGTACAGAAAGCAGACGCCTTTTCATTTTTCATTGTAAAAGTGGCTTTTTAAAGCACTAGTGCTTTTTACGTTTTTATTGCACGGTAATGTCAAACTGTTTTTATTGCACAGAAATGTCAAATTTGACAGATGAATATATTATAGCACAAATTTTCGACGAAAAACTTAATTTTTTATTAATTGATACAAATAACTAATAAACTATAAATAAAATATATAATACAAACGAAATGGCAGATTTAAGAACTCTGAAGATTTCATTTAATACAAGTCGAAGCGATTACAATAAAGCGAACATTTTTTCCATAAATAATAATGGCGGCCGACATTTGTGCAACTTGTTTACTGGTTGCTAAGTAACGCTTTCATTAGTGCACTCCGGGTAAAATATGTTTTCATTAATTGAATTATTGAAATGGCATTAAAATATTACTCATAAGAATATATTCTTTGAAATCCTTTACGATCGAATATAAAATTTTGTAAGGCACACGTGTAAAAAGTTTCTTTATTGCACTCCTGGCTTTAAAAAAACTCGCTCGTTCCTCGCTCGTGTTTTTAAACGCCAGTTCGTGCAATAAAGCATCACTTTTTACACTTGTACCTTAAATAACTATTAATTTCTAACTTTTACTGTATGAAGTACGTTAAATAATTATTGTGATTGATGAAATCTTTGTATTTTTCTTTCAATGGAATATACGTATTTGATTCCTTTTAACAATTTTTGAAAGACATAGAGATCAAGCCTTTATATTATTTTCAGTGTATACAATCGTTGATTTCGTGTTGTTTTCCAAAATCATCAAAAATGTTATATAATTTTAAAATTCAAAAACCAATGTTTTGGTTTATGTTTCATAGTAAATGTAGGGTGGGTAGGTGTTTACTATCCCACCCTCCATTCATTATAACATAAACAACATATTCTCAAAAGATAAATTGTCCTTTTGAAGATAATTTGCAATTAAAATTTATGTTTTTATTATAAGGAATTTATAGTATAAATTCACGTGTACGTTTTAGAGATTGGAGGGTAGGTTAGAGGACACCCACCCACCCTACATATACAATTGCTAGTACCCACACTCTGTGATATCATTTTGGTTTCCCAAATCATCAAAAACTGCAAATGTTATGTAATTTCAAAATTTAAACTCGAGTTATGTTTTATTGTATATGTAGGGTGGGCAAACGGCCACTATCCCACCCTCCATTTATCATAATATAAACGAACTAATCTCAGAAATAACTTGCTCTTTGGGACATAATTTATAGTATAAGTTTATATTTTTATAATTAAGAATTTATAGTGTAAAACTCGTCTATAACTTTTGGAAATTGGAGGATGGGATAGTGGCCACCCACCCACCCTATATATACAATTGTTACTACTCACAATCATCGATTACGTGTTAGTTTCCAAAATCATCAAAAACTGTGAATGTTATGTAAATTCAAAATTCAAAATCGAGTCTTTAGTTTATGTTTTATTTTATATGTAGGGTGGGTGGGTGGCCACTATCCTACCCTCCATTTGTTATAACATAAACAACCTATTCTCAAATGATAAATTATACTTTTGAAAATAATTTACAGTAAAAATTAATATTTTTATAATGAAGTATTTATAGCGTAAAACTCGCGTGTGAATTTTAGAGATTGGAGGGTGAGATAGTGGCCATCCACCCTACATACAATTGTTACTACTCACAATCTTCGATTACGTGTTGGTTTCCAAAATACATAATCATAAACTGCGAATGTTATGTAATTTCAAAATTCAAAAATCGAGTGTTTTAGTTTATGTTTTAATGTACGTGTAGGATGGGTGGGTGGATTTTGAATCATTTTTACTAACTTAACTTTTTTTAACTTATTTATTCTTCTCTTCTTACCAACATTTCTTATGTTTTTGATGTAATAAAATAACAGTTTCAAATCAATCACAATTGAATTATTAGAAAGTTTTCAAGAAATAATCAGAAAAAAATACTATTAGAGGCAAATTTAGACTAACTTTTCAACTGTTTTAATTTTGTTTTAATGCTGACTCTTTTAGAAAGTTTTATATTCTTTATTAGGTAAATTTTCTATTATTTAGGAAGCTAGATTTCAACTATTATTTAAACAGTTTTTTTTCTAATATGTTTTTTATGCTTTACTTCTAAAGATCTTAAAACATTATTAAAAAAAGAAACTGTTTTTACCCACATTTCAATTGTTTTTAGTAAAAATCATTATTTTAAACGAATAGTTCTTTAATAAAACCATTTAAAAATTCGATTGCTTCTTTATAAAAAATGAAAGTGAATTCTACAACAATTTTTATTAATTATGGTTCCCAACAACAGCCACCTTATCAGCGCAGTGAAACGTTTTGTTTTTTTGATGAGAGGGTAGTGTCGGACTTCTGCCCACTTGAACTTCTCATCCGCGATCGCTTATGTCACTAGTCCAGGACCAATAGGTCTTTTCTAGTTGGGATCTCAAACGAAAAGATCTCTAAGATTTGGGGGGATCCGATCGTCCTGAGTGGTACTCTCCTCGAAAAGCCTATAGTAAAGCTTTGGGGGACTAATTGTGTACCAATTAGGATCATGGCCTTCAATGTTTGCTTTGAGCAGTGACATCGTATTTCGGAAATGTTATACCAGAGGAGGGGTCATCATCTATTTTACTGTAAAAGTTTACAGCGAGCTTTCTGATAAATTCCAGGATACTCGAATTCTTCTCTGTAAATCTGTGTATTTAAAGTAGGTCTACAGTAGCCCCAAATGGAAGTAACGTAGGTCAGCTGCAACCTAATCATCATAGCCTTTTTTCTACAAAAAAAACTTGATCTCGTGATGATGACGACCCCCAGCTTTGCCAAGAAAGCTCTGGTCATTTGTATTTGTTACGCAATCGTCTTTTCTGATTGAACAGAGTGAACAGAGCAGAGCCCAGTTGAACATCTGCACTCAACTTACGCTCGCTTGATAGTGTTTTGTTAATTTTGAATCGGAACTTGTCGAACGCTTGGCATGGAAACATTTTTTTACTTTCCCTATATAGAATATAGGGAAAGTATTGTTTTCGTGAATGAAATTAAACTTAAGGTTTTATCATTAAAAACTGGAACTGAAAAGTTTTTGGTGAACATCCATAAACCGGAAGTGGATGTTTTTTTTGTTTTGCCTCGATATTTAAAATCTAAATTTAAAAAAATATTACATAACTTTTCAAACAAAAATTAAAGGAAATGAGAAACTGAACAAGTTTTATAAAGACAGGTTTTTCGTTCTTAATTCGTGAGAAAAAAAATTAACTTTAGAATTTTTCAAAAATTTTTTTTAGATTTTTCTTTAAAGATTCTTGAAATTTCGGTAAAGTCTCCTACATACTTTTAGTTTTTATTCCAACTTCCTTTCCAAAGAATTTTCATCGAGAATTCTAGAATTTTTACAAGTTTAGCAAAGATTTTATTCAAGAGTTTCAACAAGTCATTATTTATATTTATTTATATAAACTTCTTCGAGGTCTTGTTCAACTTTTTCTATTAGAAAATTTTCTTCTAAATTTCTATAATATTCTCAGATGATCCATACTTTTAGTTTTTCTTTTCGATTGAGGTTTCTAGAATTTTTATAAAACTTCTTTTGAGGATTCTAAAAGTGTACACTAATTTCTTTTTTTACCTAATAAATAAATAGATATTTCTAGAATTTTTAACAAAGATTTTATTTGAGAGTTATAGATTTTTCAGAAAGTTCTTTCAAGATTTCGTTTAACTTTACAATTTATTAGGAATTTTTCTAGAACTTACTTAGAAGCTTCTAGAAGTTTTAGGAATTTCTTTTTTGCATCTTCCTTTCCAAAGAATTTTAATCAAGGATTGTAGAATTTTTCACAAGTTTTCCCTGTAGATTTCTAGAACTTATTTGGAGGGTTCTAGAAGTTAACAGTCATTTCTTCTTCATATTTCCAGAATTTTTAGCAAAATTCGAGAGTTCTAGATTTTTTAGAAAGTTCGTTTCAATTTTTTAGAATTTTCTTTGAGGCTGTTTTCAGTAATTTCTCTTCCAGATTTTAATATATATATATATATATATATATATATATATATATATATATATATATATATATATACAACATTTTTATTAACAGACAAACGTACAATAACAATAAATATAATACATGTATGGTAGATGATGTTAGTTGATTATTAGTCCGTTAACTGGCTATCGACTAGCGGTCTTTCAGCCCGGATTTGTCAGTCTTTATATGTCTCGTCAGTCTGTCTCTGATGGTGGTGATGATGATGATGGATGATGTGATTCGATGAATTCGAATGTTGTGAATGAAGGGGTTTTATATTTAGGGATTAGGTCAGGATTTCTGCGCAAGCAGTAAAGGGAAAGGATGTGTTGGTTGAAGGAGTTTTTGGAAAATTTTTCGCTAAGGTATAGAAGGCGTTCATTGATGGGAATAACAGAGGTAGTGTCGTATAGGAGTTGGTTAGAAGGATTATGTAAAGGATTGCTAGGATGGCGGATTTTTGTTAAAGCTCTTAGGGAGGATTGCTCGCTAACTTGAATATTATGGATAGTGGGATTGCAGGAGTTTAGGAAAAGAACATTACCATAGTCAAGTAAAGGGCGGCAATTTTTTTTGTAAATTTTAACTGCTGTTTTTATGGATATTCCGTTGTTTTTGTAGGCTAGATTCCTAAATAATTTGGCCCTTGTAATGATTTTAGCCTTATTTGAAGCTGTGTGACTTTTAAAATTTACTTTTTGATCTATGGTAATGCCTAGGTATTTTATGGACGTAGAAGGGAAAAAATTGGCTAAATTCTTTTATTCTAATAATTCCAATTCCGATTTAAAACAAAATACATGTATTATATTTATTATTATTAATCTAGTTATTATTTTTAGACATCAGATAGCAATTTAATTATCTTTAATTTAATTTATTATTTTGAACTGATTTAATACCATGAGTTGAATTAAAAAAATGATTAAAGCAAATTTTAAATTGCGTTTTAAACTATTAAATTAAACTCTCTTAGACAATGTTTGATTTTTTTTATTAAGTAAAGCAAATTTTCATTTTTCTAGAACAATTCTTCAAAATAAATTTTTAACTGATTTTTTTTTAACCAATAATTAAAAAATACGAAAATATTTCGCAAATCTACCACAATGTTTTTTTTCTGCATTTCTAATAATTGTAATTTATTTTTTCATTTGTTTTTACCAAAAATTCAATTGTTTTCAATTCAATTATAAATGTATTAGAAAGCTTTCAACAATTCAAAAAAAAAACTAATAGTGACAAAAAACTGTCTTTTCAGCGGTTTCAAAATATTTACGATGTTTTTGACTCTAATAGATTGGTTATGCTATATTTCCAACGATCTTAAAACATGATTTTAAACATAATCAATTGTTTTTACAAAAGTTTCAAGTTTGCTTTTGGCAAAATAAATAACTATCTCAAGCAAGTTTTAAAATACTTTTCTAAACTATTTAAAAATTGATTGTTTCTTTTTTAAACTTTTTTAAATTGTTTAAAAAAGTTTTAGAAACAATTTCGATTATTAATCAAAATAAACATCTTTATTTACAAAACAAAGAAAATAATATACATCTAGATAATACAATTAAAATAGTGTTAAGGGTTGTTTATAGAAAGGCATTTGGTTGGATTCACAATTTTAAAAATTAAATTAATAATGTTTCACCACGTGATAAACGAAAATCAAATTCAACAAATATTAAAATAATGTATGACAATTGTTTTTTTGTTGTTTTTGTTCAATCGACCAGCGGCCTTTCAGCCTGAATTTATCTGTCGTACAAACGTTATCATTGCTAATCTCGAACGGAATTAACGCCTATTGTTCTTCAAACATGATCACTTGCGAAATGAAGAAATGAACTGATGAATGGTGATTTCTGTGTATTTGTATTGAGGTGTTATTAGAGGAATGCGAGGGATACACATATGGTTAAGGAAGTCGTGATTTTTGTTGATGTGTCTTGATTTTTATAGGTGAGGCTTCTAAAATTCCGAGCTCTCTTCTCGACACCCACTTTGAGGTTTTTGGCGTGTGATTTAAATGTTAATTTGCGGTTAAATGTTCTGTCAATGTTGAAAAGGAATTAGGAGATAGAATTTATTAGGATTAATGGATACTCTTCATTTTGCAAACTATAATTGCATCGTATCGATCAGCCTTTGTAAGGTGGTAAGTTCTTCTTGTGAGGTGAGGGCATGTACTACTAAGGTAGTATCGTCTGCGTATAGCAGTATGTACGATGAAGGATTGATGTAATGTGGGTCAGGGTTTTAAATATTATAAACATAAATGTTGTAAAGGATTGGTGATAGAGGAGTTCCTTGGGGGATAAAAGCGCGTGATAGGGTATTTCGGATTTTAACTCGTAGAAGTCGATTGGATAAAAAAAACTGGAAATTAAATTAAGGAGATAAGGTGCTTTTAAACAGCAAACTGATTCTAAAGCTTTTTAAATATCTAGTAAGACAATTGCGGAATTTTGGCGTTCGACGTGTGCTGTTTGGTAGTTGGAAGTAAGGATTAAAAGTAGTAAAGAAGTGGAACGATGTTCAAGGAAACCAAATTGGTAAGGAGGGATTTAGTGTGATATATGAAGCATTAATTTGATCTTAACTATGTTTTCGAAATTTTCTCCGATACTGGAAGAAGAATAATCGGGCGATAACTTAAGAAGTATGATGTGTTTTAGACAGTTTTGGGGTATACATAATGCTCTTCTTCCACTCTTTGGGTATGGTCTGGGAATGGTATATATGATTGAGTATTTTTAAGGTGTATTTGTGGATATTGTCAGGAAGGGATTTATGAATAGCTCTAGAAATTTTATCATAACTGGGGGCCGTATTTTTACCTTTATGTGGGCAAGTATAAGGTATTTTTAAAATTGACGTGTTTATTGTACTAAAAAAGCTGTCGAATACATCATTAACTATCATGGTGTAAGTGCAAAATGGTCTGTAAAGGCATTTGCTATTAATTGTACATACCTAATTTAAAATTTCGAAATTGGGTCCTATATTTTCTGTTTTTCTATATTTCAGTTTTTTAATTCCATTCCATCCAGTATTGTTTTCCTTACATGTCGTAGTTCATATGTTAGTCTTGTATTCTTTTATCTTTGTATCGTCTTATTTAGGGCATTACATTTCTGTTTTAATTCGCAATTATTTATCAAGCATATGTCTCTTTACAGTTGTCTCTTGTATTTGATTAGTCTTAGGATGAAATTTAGGAGCGGATACGTATATTCTTTTCTTGTATATGTGGGTGTGTGTGTTTTAACCGAGTCTGATAATTAATTGAAAAATATGGAAATATAGGATGGGTTAACGTTGATAGGATGCAATGACGCCATTAAAGTATTTGATCAATGTTACAGTTTTTATGTCTATACATAATTTTTGGAGGACCTGGGATAGCAGGTTGTTATAGGATGGTAATTGAATTGACAAATGGTCTGAACAAAGATGAAAGATTAAGACAACATTTTGGAGAAGGTGTTGGATGTTGTTGTACACAAAAGGATGTGGGGAGTAGTAGATTGATTTCGGGACATGATAAATGTAGGAATAGTATTGATACGCACAAAGTTTTAGTTCGATATAATAGTATAAAAGAGGAAAGCTGCCTCGCTTTTGTTTTATTGATGTTGAAATCTCCGATTATGACAACGTGATCGTATGAAGATGCTTTTGTGAGGAGTATATCTTCAATAGAGGAGGAGGCTTGGATATAAATTAGGAAAAATGGAGTCTGAAGAATTGAAGTTCAATAGTGCAGTACAGGCATTCATTCATTATATTATTTTAGGGGGTTGGCTTTCCCTAGTTTACTTCCTGGCCTGGCTACTACTATTGAACCACCACGAATATTTTGGTTAGGAATAGAAGACAGTATTTGGATTGAGGACCAGTTTTTAAAGGAAAAGATTTTGGTGGTTTTCGTTTCTACCATTAGGGACAGGAGATGGAATTTTCTCGGTAATGAGTTGATGTTCGTATATATGACATTTATGCTAGCCATTTCTTACCACCTTGATGTGACCTAAATGGACAAATTAAATTATCCACAATATTCATTCTATTACCTGAAAAGTTTATATAAGTGTCAATAATAATTTTTTAATAAATAATTTATTTAAAGCAATTTTTTATTGATTTTGAATTGTGTAATAATAAAGTAACTCTTTTGAGGAAATATAACTTTTTTAAAGATAGTTTTCAATCGGTCCAAATAAATTTTCAATTGTGTTTTATATTAAATTACATTAGAGTGTTCCTTTTTAAGAATTGAACTTATTTTACAAACATTTTAATAGTTTTTGGAAAATAAAATTTTAAACTAGATTTTTAATTTTTTTGTAAAAGTGTGAGTGATCTTTTTTGAAAGAATAAGAAAAAACTGTTCTAAAAAAATGTAACTATTATTAATTGTTCTGTTCTGGAAAATTTAAACATTATCTTTTTGACATTTTTTTAAATGAATTTTTTTTGATAAAATTCCAACTATTTTAAAACAAATAGTAAAAATATGTTTTTTTAAGTTTTTATTTTTTTCGAAAATTTTCACTGTACATTTTTAATTTTTTTGTAATAATTTTATAATCAAATTAATATTTTCTACAATTTTGTATTGTATGAATTTTTACCACGATTTTATATTGTTAGTATTTAATTAATTGTTTTACCAAAATTTTAATAGTTTCTGGAAAATAAATGTTTTTTTAAGTTGTCTGCAAAAGTATGTCGTTTGGAGTAGTTTCTTATACAAAATTTTCATTGAAAATGAGTTTCTTTTAATTCACCTAAATCTATTTTTGTGTTGTCTTTTTTACTATATTTATAATAAAGTTTTGACAGTTTTTACAGTATTTTAAATCTATTTTCAAAGCATTCTCTACCCCGAATTCAATTTAATTTAATCTTTTAAGTATTGAAATGACCTTTTACTAAAATTTTTAGTTTTTAGAAAATAAAACTTTAAACATAAACAAAAAAACAATTTAATTTTTTGACAGTTTTTAATAAATTTTTAATAGGTTTTCATACAATAAAAATACAAGAAAAAACTGTTTTTAATCTATTTTTCATACATTTACAAAAATACAAATAAAATTAAGGAAACAAAAACTAAATAGCTCTCACGAATTTTGAAAACAAGTGACAGTTGTCATTCAGTATCTTGATTAGAAATTATGTTCCTGTCATATTACTTTTGCAATGCTCTCAAAAATTTTGCGACCTACTCGAATAAACTATTTTTTAAAAGGGGAAATGAACTACCACATATTTTATTTTCAAGTAACTTTTTAATAAAGTTAAAAAAACAACTTGTGCTTTTCCCTAAAACCATCATATTTATAAAAAAATGTTTAAATAAATATTGTTCAGTTTTTTATTATCTGTACTTTTTATTTGAAAGATTTTGTTTTTATTCTAAGGAATTATTTGTTTTTACGAATTCTAAAAGCAACAAACGAACTTCTTTTATATAACTTTATTAGAAGTTATAGCTACTGTATTAAAATTATAATTATTGTAACGAATAATAAAATGAATAATTAAAACGATTGTTATTTTTCGTTCATTTATTTCATTCAGTAATCATAAAATCATCACGAAATTCGATTCCCAGTATTGAATAAACAAGGCAATCAGTTTAAGGTTCAATTGCATCGGTGATATCATGTCCAGGTAAAAGTTCAACAACAATACTGATAAGCGTGACGTTTTCTATTTACAATAGCGTTTTTGTTTACAATGTTTTTTTTTAATTCAAAAGGCTATTTCTTCATATGGTACTTTAATTTAAAAATATTACACCGAGTGAACAGTTCAATCAAATTGGAATTATGATATTCAGGTAACGAAATATTACTTAACTTTTAGTAGCTTGATTTAATGTTTCGATTAAATATTATTATTTGTTATGACGTGATTTCCCGTGTATCAATTAGAGCCGTTGACGTCATTCGCATTTCAAAAGTGCAACAACCAGAAAATGTATGTGGTTAAACTAGAGGAGCGGAAAAGCCGTGACGGCAATATCTTTCTCTCGCCTATTTGAATAATAAATTATCGCAAAACGAATTCATTTTTTGCTTATGGTCGTAGGTGATAATTTTTTACAGGCCTCGTTCTCGGATGCAAAATATTTACTTTTCGTGAATGGTTCTGCTAAATGAATTTCTAAATTGATTAGTCAATGACATTCATTAGAATGTATTTTAAATGTAAGTTTAGTATGAGAAAAGTCTTAAACGTATAAATGATGTAATTTATATCGTGAAATTATAATAAATATTGGAAAAACGAATTCGTTAATATTATTATGGTTAATTTCTCTTCTTTTTTTTTCTTTTTCTGAAATAATAATTGTCATTAAGTATTTTAACTAAATACTTAAAAAAATGTGTATAGGTGTTATGAATGTTTCGTAATGACATCTAATTTTGGTGCTTTTAAAGATATTAGATTAGACATCTCTCAAAAATTTTAAGTTTATATCACTTTGTGTTTCATGAAAACAAAAACTTTTAAGAATAAAAAAAAATGAATTTTGGAGGCGTTTACTTCGTGGTACATTTTCGATTTTTAAATTAACTTACCTTTTTTATACCACTTATATTTTTTACTTCTCGTGACTAGTTTCAATTACAAGGTAATCATTATCAGACTGCTTTTTATTTAAAAAAGAAAACAATTTTAAACTAATCACTGCAAATAAAGTGTATAAATGGTATAAAAAAGTAAAAGTGTTTTCTTTATTCTTAATATCGAAGTGAATGCCTTTAAGTTCTAAGGACAAAAACTTAAATATGTAAAATTTTGTATTACTAAGTGGCATTTAGTAAAAAAAATAGTGAAGAAAATGATATATATATAAAAGAGCAGTTCAAACACCTAAGGGTTTTTGATAATCCTGATTAAAACAAAATATAATAAATTCATTAATGTTGTTAATTAAACAAAAATAACTGCAGAAATTCATGTTTATGTTCCACTGATTGGATTGTGGGTTAGAGAACACCCACCCACCCTGCATATACATTGTTTACTTAAGTTGTAAACACTGTTTTCATAAAAAGTAATCAACAATAAAAACAGAGTTGTAAATTTTAATAAATTTAAACAAACAACAATTTTGATTTTATAAAAATTGTATATGTAGGGTGGGTGGGTGGCCACTATCCCACCCTCTAATCTTATAACACACGCAAGGGTTTTTGATAATCCTGATTAAATCGAAAAGAAATTAATAAATTCATTAATATTGATAATCAAAAAATATAACTTTACAGAACCCATGTTTATGTTACACTGATTGGATTGTGTGTTAGAGGCCACCCACCCACCCTGCATATACAATTATTACTGCAGTCATAAACACTGCTTTTATAAAAGAAATAAACAATAAAAACAGAGTTGTTAATTTTGATAAATTCACATAAACAGTGATTGTGATTTTATTAAAATTGTATATGTAGGGTGGGTGGGTGGCCACTATCCCACCCTCCAATCAAAGAACATACTCTAAAGTTTTGATAATCGCGTATTAATTTACACACAAAGAATTTAAAAAAAAATGTTTGTATTGGCTACTATACAACCCTCTAATTATTTTGTAACGATCTTATAATAATGATTTAATGAAAATCTTCGATTATATCCTACAGATAAACTTATACGTTGAAGACTAACAATTTACCATTCATTTACACCTTACATAAATATTATTTAACAACAAACAAATTTTTAAATGGGGATTGAAAATTTTCTGAGCAATAAAACAACCAAAAAAATTGTTTCGATCTAGTTTGAACAGTTGAAATTTACAATAAAAACAATTGAATTTTGAAAATTTCTAAAACTACACATTAAATTGTACTTAAATCGTAGAATGTTTTTTTTTTTTAATCCAAATAGTTAAATTTAGTTAAAAATTTATTGCTCTAAAAGAATTTTGAAAAAGGATAATTAGAATGTGCTAAGAAATTAGTTTGGGTTTTAAATAATCAAAAATGTTTGCTTCCCTGTCAATAACAACTACGGACCGGTTACGACCTATTTGTGTCTCATCAGAGCAGCGCAGTTGAAGAGGGGAAAACGGAATGTTACTATGGAGTTTATAAGACTCCTGTTCTCCATTAAGGTGACATCTATTATCTAAACTTTGCACTGATTTTCCTGAGTAGATAAACCACCGACAAGAAGGGAATTGTCAATTAAAATTTCTTTAAAAATGTTTTAGATCATTTGTATAATTTACAAACATATACATACCAAATAAAAACAATTTAAAATCTTTTACAAAAAAACCTTGCAAAAACTTGAAACAGTTCTTAAAAGGTAAATTAGAATTTCCAAGAAAAGAAAAAATAACTAAAAACTTTTAAACAAAATAAAACATTTAAAATGTATTCCATAAAATAATTTATATTTTCTTTCTAAAAAAACATGTCTTATCTAGCATTAAAATTAGCATTAAAAACTGATAAAGAAAGCATTTTAAAACCTGCTTAAATATCGTTTAAATTATATCAAAACAAAGAAAATTAGTTTTAAATTTAGTAATTTTAAAGAAAAGAAAAAAGAAGAAAAATTTGCATTCAAATAGTTGTAATGAAACAGTTTGTATCATAAAAGCTCATTAAAAAAATTACAATTTGTATATTATATTATATATTTATAATTTCTCATGTTTAGTTATTATATTAGGATTAGTTTTACAAGTCTATTATGTATGACGAGTGTAATGTTTGTAACACAATAAAATTCTATTCTATTCTATTCTAAATTTTCTACATAAAATTTAATTTGCTTAAGAAGAATTGAAATTAAAAACTATTAAAATTTGACAATAAAATAATTAAAAACTTTAAGACAAAATAAATGATTTCGTTTTTCTGAGTAGAAAGTATGTCTAAAAACAATTGAAAATTTTACAAGAAAGAAACAATTTCCAAGAAAAAAAAATAAATTTAAATTTTAGAAAAAAGTTAATAATTTTATACATAAAAATCGTTTCAAGAAGAAACAAAGTACGACATTTTTTAAACAAAAAAGAAAAACTAAAAACAATTATTATTTTAATCATAATAATGGTTGCGACCGTTACTATGTGGTAATTCATGATAAACACTAAAATAAAACGTATTTTATATATTTTACAATAAATTTTAGTGGTAAAAACATAGTAAGTCTTTTATTTTAGTGTTTAATTATTATTTTGTTCAAAAAAATTAAAAGAACAATTAAAATTTGACAATAAAACAATTGAAAACATTAAGAAATAATAAATGATTTATTGAGTAGAAAATTTGTCTAAAAACAATTGAAAATTTTACAAGTAACAAACAATTTAAATTTTAGAAAATATATAGAAAATCGTTTCTAAAGAAAAAAAAAAAAACTATATTACAGTTGAAATTTCACAAACAAGAAACAAATGCAATTTAGAGAGAAAAAGGGGTTGAAACTTCTCTAAGAAAATAAAGCTTAAAAGTTCTTAAACATGGTTCACAATTTTATTTAAAGTAATTGAAAATTTAACAACAATAAAAAACAGAAAAGTCGTTAACAAAAAGAACGCTAAAAAATTTTCAAAGAAGAAAAATTAACATTTATTAAGAAATAACTTAAATTAAAGAAAAAAATTTAAAACTCACTTGAAAATAGTTTTAAAATAGGCAAATTTTTAGCAAAGAATAAACAAAACCACAGAAATTTTCTTAACAAAAAAATCTAAGAATTCCTTGTAATAGTAATCCATTATTTACTGGGTAAAATTATTTTATTTTAGTAGAAGTGTGACAAATAATTACTTTAATCGTTACACCTCTACTAAAATTTAAACCAGTTAATATTTTCATAATAATGGTTGCGACCGTTACTATGTGGTAATTCATGATAAACACTAAAATAAAACACTTACTATGTTTTTACGAAACTTAAGTCGTGTGTTGTTGTAACTTATTTTATATATTTTACAATAAATTTTAGTGGTAAAAACATAGTAAGTGTTTTATTTTAGTGTTTAGTTAATATTTTGTTTAGAAAATTTGTTAGAAACAGCTAAAAAATAATAGAACTTTGTATCAAACAACAGTTGTAAACTTTCTAAAAATACACATTAGACTAATAATTAGCTAAATTTTATTTGTTTTCTTTTTCTGATAATCTTCATCTTCTGTCCTTTTTTACTTATTAAATTTATGATAACCGGAAAATCCCGTTTACTGAAAATATTAATAATACAGTTAATCAAATAAAATTAAAAGAAAACAAAAGAAATTTTGTATGAAAAAGAGTCGATTCCAAAAAAATATATTTTAGTTTTGCTTGAAAATTGTTTAAATTATACCAAAAGAAACAAACAGAATTCCCTAACCATATATTAGACAAATAACAAAAAAGTTTAAAATTCTTACAAGAGAAAAGCATCGAATTTCTCAAAGAAAATAACTTTTTAAAACACTAGAAATTTTACGAAAAATCAATTGAAATTTGCTAAAAATAAAAACAATTCAAACGGTCACATCTAAAAGTAAATATTTCAGACAATAATTTAATTTGTAACAGTTATACCAAACAGAAAAATAATAATTGAGATTTACCAAGAAGAAAATAGAACTGAAAACCAAAAAAAGGCAAAAATTAAAATCCATGGACTTTTCTAAGAATATATTGTCTTTTAATCAGTTTTGAAATATAGGGCGGACAAAATTATCCATAAAAATTAAATATACTTTTATCAAAACACTCGCGTATATTTTAGAGATTAGAGCGTGTGATAAAGAACACCCACCCACCCCATATATTCACTTTAATATCCATCGCTATCACTCTTTTAATATCCTGAAAATTATTGCATTTTCAGGATTAAAACTATTAAATTTTTTTAAATCCAAAATCTATTCCAATGTTAAGATAAATTTAACATAAATTTCTTTTTATTTTCAGGATATTAGAAGAGTAAAAATAATGAAAGTTTGAATTTATATGTAGGGTGGGTGGGTGTCCACTATACCACCCTCCAGTAATTAAAACAGAAACAATGATTTCTCAGTAAGAAAAGTGTAAAAAAGGGCATATTTCCAAATGAAACTTTTTTAGAATACAAAATAAAATCATCAAAACACTCGAGTATGTTTTAAAGGTTGGAGGGTGGAATAGAGGCCACCCACCCACCCTACATATATATTCAAACTTTCATTACTTTCACTCTTCTTATATCCTGATAACACATACAATCTCATTGTTTGAAATTATTTAACAAAAATCAAAAAATTTCTTTCGGTTTTGATGTAATTTCAGAATGGATGGGTTCCACGTGAACTTATAGAAATTCATATCCATCAAAAGAAGGTTATGCTCTCAATATATATAAAATAGCATATGTTAATAAACATATAAAACAATTGGTGTCGCTCAATTAAAAATAAAACAACAGCGTTTAAAACTAGAGCAGAACAGAATTGTTCTCAGCGGTTTAAAAAATTCCAAAGAAAAATCAAGCGTAGAATTTCGCTAAAAATTCTTGAATTATTATAGAAACAATGTATTTTTATTAATATACTAAAATAATTGTTATATTTCGTCTGAAAACAAAACTATTGCGTTTGATACTTGAACTGTGAAAAAATGAAAAAATTCTCACGAGCGTTTAAATAATTATAAAAAATAATCACCCGTGTAAATCTACTGAAATTTTTAGAATCATTACATAAATAGCGTATAATAATAAATACGTAAAACAATTGCTGTCGCTCAATTGAAAACCAAACCACAGCGTTTGAAATTTGAGCAGGAGAAAACCGAAAAATTGTTCTCGGCAGTTTAAAAAATTACAACACAATAATCAAGCGTTAAATATCGCTGAAAATCCTTAAATCATTACGGAAATAATGTACTTTAACTAATATGCAAAAACAATTGCTATAGTTTAACTAAAAACAAAATTACAGCGTTTGAAACCTAAATTGGAGAAAACTGAAAAATTGTTTTCGGTCGTTTAAAAAATTACAAAAAAATAATCACCCGTGTAAATCTACTGAAATTTTCGTAATAACTGCAGAAATAGCGTATAATATTAAATACGTAAAACAATTTCTGTCGCTCAATTCAGAATAAAACCACAGCGTTTGAAATTTGAGCAGGAGAAAATCGAGAAATTGTTCTAGGCAGTTTAAAAAATTACAAAACAATAATCAAGCGTTAAATATCGCTGAAAATCCTTAAATCATTACGGAAATAATGTACTTTAACTAATATGCAAAAACAATTGCTATAGTTTAACTAAAAACAAAATTACAGCGTTTGAAACCTATATTGGAGAAAACTGAAAAATTGCTTTCGGTCGTTTAAAAAATTACAAAAAAATAATCACGCGTGTAAATCTACTGAAATTATTTGTAATAACTGAAGAAATAACGTATAATATTAAATACGTAAAACAATTGCTGTTGCTCAATTCAAAACAAAACTACAGCGTTTGAAATTTGAGCAGGAGAAAATCGAAAAATTGTTCTCGGCCGTTTAAATTATTACAACACAATAACCAAGCGTGAAATACCGCTGAAAATTCTTAAATCATTACAGAAATAATGTACTTTAACTAATATGGAAAAACAATTGCTATAGTTTAACTAAAAACAAAATTACAGCGTTTGAAATCTAAATTGGAGAAAACTTAAAAATTGCTTTCGGTCGTTTAAAAATTTACAAAAAAATAATTACGCGTGTAAATCTTTCAGAAATAGCGTATAACAATAAACACGTAAAACAATTGGTGACGCTTAATTCAAAACAAAACCACAGCTTTTGAAATTTGAGCAGGAGAAAACCGAAAACTTGTTCTCGGCAGTATAAAAAATTACAACACAATAATCAAGCGTGAAATACCTCTGAAAATTCTTAAATCATTATAGAAATATAGTATTTTAATTAATATGCAAAAACAATTGACATCGCTCGACTGAAAACAAAACTACATCCTATGAAACTTAAAGTGGAGAAAAATGAAAATTTGCTTTCGGTCGTTTAAAAAACTACAAACAAGTAATTACGCGTGTAATTCTACTGAAATTTTTGGAATCATTGCAGAAATAGCGTATAATAATAAATACGTAAAACAATTGCTGTTGCTCATTTCAAAACAAAACCACAGCTTTTGAAATTTGAGCAGGAGAAAATCGAATAATTGTTCTCGGCAGTTTAAAAAATTACAACACAATAATCAAGCGTGAAATATCGCTGAAAATCCTTAAATCATTACGGAAATAATGTACTTTAACTAATATGGAAAAAGAATTGCTATAGTTTAACTGAAAACAAAATTACAGTGTTTGAAACTTAAATTGGAGAAAACTGAAAAATTGCTTTCGGTCGTTTAAAAAATTACAAAAAAATAATCACGCGTGTAAATCTACTGAAATTATTTGTAATATCTGAAGAAATAGCGTATACTATTAAATACGTAAAACAATTGCTGTCGCTCAATTGAAAACAAAACCACAGCGTTTGAAATTTGAGCAGGAGAAAACCGAAAAATTGTTCTCGGCAGTTTAAAAAATTAGAACACAATAATTAAGCGAGAAATATCGCTGAAAATCCTTACATCATTACAAAAATAATGTACTTTAAGTAATATGCAAAAACAATTGCTATAACTAAACTAAAAACAAAATTACAGCGTTTGAAACCTAAATTGGAGAAAACTGAAAAATTGCTTTCGGTCGTTTAAAAAATTACAAAAAAATAATTACGCGTGTAAATCTACTGAAATTTTTGTAATAACTGCACAAATAGCGTATAATATTAAATACGTAAACCAATTGCTGTCGCTCAATTCAAAACAAAACTACAGCGTTTGAAATTTGAGCAGGAGAAAATCGAAAAATTGTTCTCGGCCGTTTAAATTATTACAACACAATAACCAAGCGTGAAATACCGCTGAAAATTCTTAAATCATTACAGAAATAATGTACTTTAACTAATATGGAAAAACAATTGCTATAGCTTAACTAAAAACAAAATTACAGCGTTTGAAACCTAAATTGGAGAAAACTGAAAAATTGCTTTCGGTCGTTTAAAAAATTACAAAAAAATAATCACGCGTGTAAATCTACTGAAATTTTTGCAATCATTGCAGAAATAGCGTATAATAATAAATACGTAAAACAATTGCTGACGCTCAATTAAAAACAAAACCACAGCGTTTGAAACTTGAGCAGGAGAAAATCGAAAAATTGTTCTCGGCAGTTTAAAAAATTACAACACAATAATCAAGCCTGAAATATCGCTGAAAATCCTTAAATCATTACGGAGATAATGTATTTTAACTTATATGCAAAAACAATTGCTATAGTTTAACTAAAAACAAAATTACAGCGTTTGAAACCTAAATTGGAGAAAACTAAAAAATTGCTTTCGGTCGTTTAAAAAATTACAAAAAAATAATCACGCGTGTATAATATTAAATACGTAAAACAATTGTTGTTGCTCAATTCAAAACAAAACCACAACGTTTGAAATTTGAGCATGAGAAAATCAAAAAATTGTTCTCGGTTTAAAATTTCATAGTTTTATTGGTTGTTTCATCCTTTTTACAAGACGTAACTATTGTGTATAATTAAGAAGTACACTTTTTTTATTTTTCAATTCTGTACGCATAAAATAATCTCCTTCACCTGATGATCGTTCATTACAACGATAATATTTTTATCGTCCTCATGAGGTACAGTTATTGCATGCACAGCTCGTATTTCCTGCCAACCGGAATCCAAACGTGCTACGTCACAGATAAAACGAGGGCTCGCCTCGTTGTGTACACATTGCGATAGCGATAACAAAACGTGCCGAAAGTCCTTGGGTTTCGTAACAGCAGTAATAATCACATTTTTTTTCATTCGACCAAATGTCTGCTTAGCAACTTGCGCTTAGCAATACCGAAACCAATTGCATCAGCCGGGCAGACACACCCGCCGCGTCGACCAATCAGCGGCCGAGTTCGGGTCGAGCCCAAAGTATGATGAAACCGTGCGTCGCACTGAGGAAGGTCAAGGACCACGAAACCGCCGGTTTCGCTTTTCTTCCAATCCCGTACACCGACTGCCGTCTCGACTTGTTTTTTTATTATTATTCTTTCCTCTGCTTCGCCTCTTTCATCTCCAAATTCAAAACCAAACCGGTTGAGGATTTTTGGTGAACGGATGGCAATTTGTCGGATTCAAAGGTTATTATTACGGCCGATGCCTTTCTCGACGAGTTACGTCGTGCTACCTGGTTTCGTATTCACTTCATGTTCCAGTTCTCGACCGTTGCGGACCCACAGCGCTCATTATGCTGCAGAATATGAATAAAAATTTCTTCTCGAAACACCCATGGCATAAATTGCTCTATCGAAAGTATATAACGTTCGATCTCGTATCTGGGGCTTAGTTGATTAGGAGAAATTTTACTAGGTGTCCAAATTGTTGATATGCACAGGCACGTGTCTTGGCCATGTTTCTTCGAATATTAACTAGTAGAGGACTGTAAGTAGGAAAATTAATTAATATCCATATTTAACAGTGCATGCATAATTAGATCTTAAAAACTAACAAAACGTATAAATTACAAATGTATTTATTTTTTTTTCTTAATCGTAGGTATCTTAATTATTCTCTTTATCTATACACTTTAATATTAATAATTATTTAATAATAACTGATTTTAAATGAATATTCAGATGTATTGTATAGTGGGTTTAGAAAATCATGATTTTAATAGGATTCTACACCTCATTTCAAGCTTGGAGGCTGGATAGACTATAGAATAAGGTTATATCGAGGTATTCAACTTATTTATGACCACTGACCAAAACAAATAGATTTGGTCATCGTATCCAAATTATTCAAGACATTAATTGAATAATTTGATAACTATTTCTGCTACAAGAAGTTTGTATAAAAAATTAGTAGATGATAAATAGTTAGTAGCCTTCAAAATTAAGAGAATTCAACGGAGGTCGTATCGTTAGTTTGCTCGAAGGTGGTTTTGTGTCAACAGATATTCTATTGAACAGTCTGTACATCAAACAGTGGTGATTTTAATATAGGGTGTTATAACTTATAGAAGTAGGTCTTGTTTGGTATTCATCCAAGGAAATATGAACTCTCAGCGATATGTGGATGAGATGATAGAACCCCATATTTTTCTATTTCTTCATCAGTTGAGAGGCCCACTTTTCCAGTCAGAAAATACCCGTCCCGATATTGCAAGAGTTTCTTTGAATCAATTTGCGGAAGATAATGTCAACTTACAACAGCCTCTGCAGATGCTACAAGATCCTAAGCACGAATTACAAGCTGATTGAAATACAATACTTTAAAAGATTATCGACCACCCTCTAGCACTCTAGCATCGATGCTACTAAGAGTAGGTTAGTGTGTAATCAATACAGACCAATCAACTCATCATTAATAAAAAACAAAGTACGTTTTGTTCCTTTTCTTTCAAACTTTAAAAAATTACTATCCTTTAATAGTCTGAATAGTTTAATTGCTTTACAAGTTTTGCTAAAAAAATGATAGAAAATAAAATACATTTATAATAAGTTTAAAATTTTAACCACAAAACTAGAAGGCTGTGGTGCACATTGCAATTCCCTTTCACTAAACCAATTCCTTCCTAAAGCTGACGTTGATTACCAACAAGTGATTCTTGCCATTGAAGCATTGGTTGCCATTGCTAGCACATTGTAGTTGCCATGTTTGGTCAAAAATTTCCTAACCTTAATGCTGGTGTTGCGATTTTTATGTCACTAAGTATACAACTATTGACAAATTTTCGGCAATGTAAAAAATAAACTGATGGTTATATATTTTCAATACACACTAAAAGAATGTTGCAATATTTTCGCTTACAATAACAATTTCTTTATTCATTTCTGTGCAAACTGAAACACAAACACGATCAGTAATTGAAGTTAATATGTATATATAGGGTGGGTGGGCGTTCACAACTGTTAATTGTCATTTGTCAATTTGCAAAGGTCATTTGTCAATTGTCGTTTGTTAACCAATTCTCGTTTGTGAACCATGAATTGTTGTTTATCAACTATCAATTGTAATTTGTCAACTGTCGTCTGTCAACCATCAATTGTCATATCATTTGTTATATGTCACTATTTTTTCATGTATATATTGCTGCTTTTTTGTCAGCTGTTGTCTAAAACTTATTACTTCGACAATCTGTCATCTATCATCTAACATCTTGAAATTGCCATTAGTCAACTAGTAAGCTATTGTTTGTCAATCGTCAATGGTCGTTTGTCAACAGTTGTTGGTTGTCAACTGTTAATTGTCAATTATCGTTTGTTAACTGTCAATGCTAATTTGTCAACTGTCATTTTTCCATTGTCAACTGGCATTAATATTATTATTATTATTTGCCATCTGTCGTTTGTTATATGTCAATAATTTTTCATTTAAAATTTGTCATATATGGTATACATCGTCTATAATCCATTTCCTATCATCTATCTTTTTCTCGATAATATGTTATCTAACATCTATCATCTTGTAAGTATCATTAGTCAACTGTCGATTATTAACCACCAATTGTTGATTGTCAAATATCAACTGTAATTTGTCAATTATCAAATGGCATTTGTCAATTGTCGTTTGTGAAACATCGATTGTTGTTTCCAGTCTCAACTGTAATTTTTTAACTGTTAACAATCAACTGTTAACTGTCGTTTGTCAAATGTCATTTGTCAATTATCAAATGTCATTTGTCAACTGTCAACTGTCGTTTGTCAACTATCAATTGTTGTTTATCAATTATCAATAAACTCTAATTTGGCAACTGTTAACGGTCATTTTCAATTGTCGTCTGTCAACAGTCAACTGTATATTAATAATAATACTTTAATAATTTGTCATATCTGGTATACCTCATCTATAACCATTTCCTACCATCTGTCTTTTGTTACCTATTATCTAAAACTTATTATCTTGATAATATGTTATCTGTCATCTTGCAATTGTCATTTGTCTGTCAACCATCAATTGTCGTTTGTCAACTATCAACTGGAATTTTTAAACTGTCGTCTGTTAACTGTCGTTTGTTAACTACCAATTGTTGATTGTCAAATATTAACTGTAATTTCTCAATTGTCAACTATCGTTTGTCAACTATTAAATATCGTTTGTCAACTGTCAACTGTGTCAATTATCAAATGGCATTTGTCAAACGCCGTTTGTTGTTTATCAACTCTCAACATTAATTTGTTAACTGTTAACTGTTGTTTGTCAACAGCCATTTGTCAATGATCAAATATCATTTATCAACTGTCAAATATCGTGTGTCAAGTACCAATTGTTGTTTGTCAACTATGAACTGTAATTTGTCAACTGCCAACTGTGGTTTGTAAACTATCAATTGTTCAAATATCAACTGTAATATGAGAACTGTCATATTACTGTTTGTCAACTATTAACTATCGTTCGTCAACTATCAACTGTCATTTGTCATCTGTCAACTTTTGTTATTAACTGTCATTTGTCAATTATCAAATGGCATTTATCAAATGTCATTTGTGAGCCATCAATTGTTGTTTATCAACTCTCAACTGTAATTTTTCAACTGTTAACTGTCGTTTGTCAACTGTCATATATCAATTATCAAATGTTATGCGTCAACTGTCTTTGTCATTAGTGAATCTGTCTTTTGTAACCTGTTGTCTAAATTTTTTCTTGTAATTGTCATTAGTGAACTGTCAACTGTTGTCTGTCAACCATCAATTGTCGTTTGTCAACTATTAACTAGAAATTCTAAACTATCGACTGTCAAATTGTTAACCAGCAATTATTGAATGTCAAATATCAACTGTAATTTGTCATCTGTCAACTATCGTTTGTCAACTATTAACTATCGTTTGTCAACTGTTAATTGTAGTTTGTCAACTGTCATTTGCCGATTATCAGATTTCATTTGTCAACTGTCAAATGTTGTTTGTCAACATCAATCAACTTTAATTTGGCAACTGTTAACTGTCATTTGTCAATAATCAATTGTCGTCTGTCAACAATTAACTGTAAATTATTAACTATACAAATTTGTTTGTCAATTGTCGTTCATTAAATGTCGTTTTATAATTGTTAGTAATCGTTTTTTAACTGTCAACGCTAATTTGTCAACTGCCAACTGTCGTTTGTCAACTATCAATTGTTCAAATAACAACTGTAATATGTCAACTGTCAACTATCAGCTATCGTTTGTCAACTGTTAACTGCCATTTGTCATCTGTCAACTGTTGTTTATCAACTGTCATTTGTCAATTAACAAATGACAGTTGTCAAATGTTGTTTGTGAATCATAAATTGTTGTTTATCAACTCTCAACTGTAATTTATCAACTGTTAACTGTCGTTTGTCAACGGTCATTTGTCAATTATTAAAAGGCATTTATGAACTGTAAGTATAGTTTGTCAACTATCAATCGTTGTCTGTCAACTATCAACTGTAATTTGTAAACTATCAATTGTTCAAATAAGAACTGTAATATGTCAACTGTGAACTATCGTGTGTCAACTATCAACTACCGTCTGTCAACTATCAAGTATCGTTTGGCAACTGTCATTTGTCATCTGTCAACTATTGTTTGTCAACTGTAATTTGTCAATTAACAAATAGCATTTGTCAAATGTCGTTTGTGACCCATAAATTGTTGTTTGTCAACTCTCAACTGTAATTTGTCAACTGTTAACTGTCGTTTGTCAACCGCTATTTTTCAATTATCAAATGTCATTTATGAACTGTCAAATTTCGTTTGTCAACTATCAACTATAATTTGTCAACTGCCAACTGTCGTTTGTCAACCATCAATAGTTCAAATGCCATTTGTCATCTGTCAACTGTCATTTATCAAATGTCGTTTGTCAACCATCAATTGTTGTTTTTCAACTTAACTTTAATTTGTCAACTATTAACTGTCGTTTGTCAACTGTCATTTGCCAATTATCAAATGTCATGTGTAAACTGCCCCTGTCATTTGTCTATCTAAAATCTGTCATCTTGAAATTGTCACTTTTAACTGTTGTTTGTCAGTCATTAATTGTCGTTTGTCAACTATAAACATTAAACTGTAGTCTGTCAACTGTCGTTTGTTAACCAATTTTTGATTGTGAAATAACAATTGTAATTTTTCAACTATTAACTATCGTTGTCAAATAATAACTATCGTTTGTCAACTGTCAACTGTTGTTGTCAACTGTTAATTATTGTTTGTCAACTAACAACTGTAAATTGTCATCTGTTAATTATAGTTTGTCAAGTAACAACTGTAAATTGTCAATTATCAAATGTCATTTGTCAATTTTCCCTGTCATTTGTGAATCATCAATTGTTTATCAACTATTAACTGTCATTTGTCAATTATCAACTGTATTTTTTCAACTGTCAACTGTTAATTGTCATTTTTCAACTGCCATTTGTCAAATATCAAAAGTTATTTGTCAACTGTCAACTGTAGTTTGTCAACGATCAATTGTTATTTGTCAACTATCAACTGTAATTTGCCAACTGTCGTTTGTCAACTATAAATTGTAATTTATCAACTGTTAACTGTCATTTATCAACTGTCATTTGTCAATTATCAAATTTCATTTGTCAACTGTCCTTGTCATTTGTTTATCAACTTCAAACTGTCATTCGTCAACTGTCATTTGTTAATCACAAATGTCGTTGTTATTTATCCACTATCATATGTAATATTTCAACTATTAACTATCAAATGTCATCTGTCATTTATCAACTGCTATTTGTCAATTATCAAATGCTACTTGTCAATAGTAATGGTAATATTAGGAAATCCACTACAAATCGTCCATCGATCGTCATTGACATTCCATCAACCATCCGTCCAGTTACCAAGTCTCCAGCAGCTGAAGTATTATCTGATAAATTACCGGAATCTGTTTCATCTAATAAAAATCTCAACTCCAAATCTGTTATCAGAGGGACTGCTGAAAATTTAGGTATTCAAGCAGCTCAACGACGTACATTTTATCATGTTAATAATTGTGCGCCTTGTACTACAGTCGACGACGTCCGTAATTTTTTCCGGAATAGTCTTGGTATCAGCGATGTTACTTGTTTACCGCTTACCAAAAACGAAGTCTATACTTCTTTTAAAGTTGGTATAATTACTAGCGCTACTGACGGCATATTATTAGCTGATAAATGGCCAAAGGGTGTTTCCATACGTGTTTTTATAAATCGAAGGCGTAAACTCAACCCATCTAATGCACCAAGCGACGTTAACAAATCTACTTTTTTACAAAGCCCGTCAGTTCACCCAGTTCAAACTCCAATCTAGCCCTGCCTTCTTCATCTCCATCACCCTCGTTAGTCCATATATCAGTCGATCAACCTACATACCCTTCGTTGAGTGTATATTATCAAAACGTTCGCGGTATGCGCTCTAAATTGTTCGCATTAAATACTGCTTTACCTTTATTTGAGCATGACGTTTTTATATTTACGGAAACGTGGCTGACGGGTTCAATATCTAATTCCGAATTAGGATTCATTAACTGTAAAGTTTACCGATGTGATCGGAATTGTGTTGCAACGTCTAAATCTCGTGGAGGTGGAGTTCTAGTTGCAGTATCTAATAGATACGCATCCTACGAAGTTCATAGTCATAGCAATCTCCATGAAGATATTTTTGTTTGCATTCACATCGGTAGCTGCAAAATTATACTCGGAGCTGTATATATACCACCTAACTCTGATTTAGCAGTTTATCAAAGTCACTGTGAGTCTGTGGAATTAATTTCTAACTCTAATAAGCTGTACATGTTCGGCGATTACAACTTGCCATCCGCATCTTGGATTAATGATGAATTCGGTGTTAGAACTGATTCGACCTGTACTAAAACCTCCTTAGTGTCCAACACTTTTGGTTATATTAACTCTCACCAGATAAATTGTGTTTATAATTCGAATTCAGTTATGTTAGATCTTATTTTTGCGCCATCTGAATTAGCATCCAATTTAAATCTCTCCGAGTCGACGTCCTCTATTTTACCCTGTGATGCCCACCACCCACCATTAGATATTACTATTAAATTAGAAACTTCACTTGGCAATGTTTGGCTAGGTAATAAGGATGTTCTTGTTTACGATTTTAAGCGCGCGGATTATACATCAATCAACAATGCCCTTCTTAATGTGCGGTGGGATGCTATATTCGAGGGTTGCAGCATCGATGTCGCCTGTGATTTATTCTATTCCATTACATTTGGGATAGTAGATCAACATGTACCTAAAATAAGTCCGGTCCGCAAGAAGACCTCGCGTTTCCCTAATTGGTTCAGTACTGATTTAAAAAGTCTTGTACTTTTGAAGAAACGATTACATAAATTATACAAATTATCTCGGTGCCCTTCAGATTACTCTAAATTTTCTATTATTCGTGACCAGTGCAAGAGGTTAACACAGGAATGTTATTCTAACCATATTAATAAGGTAGAAAATTCTATTAAAAGTAACCCAAAAGCCTTTTGGGGTTACGTTAATCATAAACGCAATTCCAATCATATTCCTTCGATCATTGTAGATGGTGACACAATTATTTCCAGTGAAGAGGGAATAGTTGACCAATTTTCACAATATTTTGGAAGTATTTATCGACCTCCAACTATCACCAATCAAGCACATAATAGTCCGAACATGAACACTAATATTAATGAGTGCATTCCTCCTGTTCTAAAAATATCAGATGTTCTGAATGAGCTTCTTTCCTTGAAGGCTAATAACTGCCTTGGTCCTGATGGGCTGCCCGCAATTTTTCTTTATAACTGTGCTTTTGCACTTAGCCGTCCTTTATGGTTGTTATATAACCTATCTCTTTCCACGGGAACATTTCCAAAATGTTGGAAGAGCGCATTTATTACACCGATCCACAAATCTGGCGAAATAAAACATGTTGGTAATTATAGGCCTATATCTATTCTATCTGTGGTACCTAAGATATTTGAAAAGTTACTTACTTCACACTTAACTGCAATTTGTCAATCTTCAATCTCCATGCACCAACACGGCTTTAGAACAGGAAAATCGACTTCGACCAATCTTTTGGTTTATGAATCATTTATTGTCGATGCTTTCGCAGACAGTTGTCAGGTAGACTCTATCTACACAGACTTCTCGAAAGCGTTCGATACTGTTGATCAGATGATCTTGCTTGATAAATTGCGTTGTTTCGGAATTGACGGTATCCTATTGGACTGGCTAAAATCATATCTGACCGACAGGACTCAATATGTTCGTATTGGGAACTGTGTTTCTCGTCCTATTAATGTAACATCTGGTGTTCCGCAAGGTTCCCATCTAGGGCCCCTGCTCTTTAATATTTTTATTAATGATGTAGTGAACTGTTTTTCAAATGCAAAGTGCTTACTATTTGCGGACGACATGAAAATTTTTATGAAAGTTCGATCAATGGAAGATGCGTCATTGCTCCATTCTGACTTACAGACATTTGGGCAGTGGTGTAATGAAAATAAGCTGGCACTTAACCTCAAAAAATGCAATGTGATAACCTTTTCTAGGCGTCAATCCACATTGCTATATGATTACTCTCTTCTGGGTGTACCTCTATCACGAGTCAACTGCATTAAAGACCTTGGCGTTACCTTTAATACCACCTTAAACTTTTCTAATCATATATCTAATATCGTGGCCAAATCCTACCAGCTTTTGGGGTTTATTAAACGAAACGGGATAGATTTTCGTGACTATCGCACACTAGTCCTGCTTTATAACGCTCTTGTTCGCCCACAGCTGGAGTATTGTTCCAGTGTCTGGTCTCCACATACTAATGTAGATATTGGAAAAATTGAGAAGGTTCAGAAAAAGTTTGTACGATTTTTATCATTTAAGTGTAATGTACCTTACAGCTATCAAGATGGACTCTCGACCTTCAAAATTACTAGTCTTGAAACCAGAAGGTTTAATGCAGATGTAATGCTTGTACACAAAATCGTTCAAAACAACATCGACTGTCCTGACCTACTCAATTTAATGGGCATTCATGTACCTCCTCGCCGCTTACGTGATAACACCACATTTTATATTCCCTTTCAAAGGACGGATTATGCCCGGCATTCAGCCGCAACGCGAATTTTAAGAAACGCCAACAAAGTCGCCAATTTTGATTTTTTTGTTGACTCGTTAAGTAGTTTGCGTCGGTTACTTAATAACTTGTAATGTGTTTGTTTTTATCAGTAATTTTTAATTATTTATTCTGTATTTAGTATTTAAGGATCGTTTGTACTTGTACTCTGTAAATGGCTTCCGTTAATAAATGTATTATTATTATTATTATAACTTTTAACTGAGGTTTGTCAACTATCAATTGTCAACTATCAAATGTCATTTGTCAATTGTCAAATGTCGTTCGTCAACTATCAATTCTTGTTTGCTAGGTGACATCTGTAATTAGTCAACTGTCAACTGTCGTTGGTCAACTATCAAGTGTTGTTAATCAATTGTAGTTTGTCAATTTTAAACTGTCGTTTGACAACTGTTACTTGTCAATTATCAAAAGCCATTTGTCAACTGTCCTTGTCAATGGTATTTTGTCAACTATCAACTATAATTTGTCAAGCGTCGTTTGTCAATTATCATTTGTTGTTTCTCAACTATCAATTGAAATTTGTCAACTGTTAACTATCTGTCAACAGTCATTTGTCAATTAAAAAATGTCATGTGTTAACTGTCCTTGTCATTTGTGAATCATCAATTGTTTAACTATTAACTGTCATTTGTCAATTAAATAAATAAATAAATAAATATATTATTAAATAACATTTACCAACTGTCGTTTGTTAATCACAAATGTCGTTGTTATTTATCAATTATCAATTGTCATTTTTCAACAGTTAACCGTCAACTATCTTTTATCAACTGCCATTTATCAATTATCAAATGTTACTTATCAAATATTGATAGTCGTTTGTCAACTATCAATTGTTGTTTACAAACTATTAATAAACTGTAATTTGGCAGCTGTTAACTGTCATTTGTCAATTATCAAATGGTATTTGTCAAATGTCGTTTGTGAACCATCAATTGTTGTTTAGCAACTCTCAATTGTAATTTGTCAACTGTTAACTGTCAACTGTTAATTGTCGTTTGTAAACTGTCATTTGTCAATTATCATATATCATTTGTTAACTGTCAACTGTCGTTTATTAACTATCAATTGTTGTTTGTCAACTAGCAATTGTTGTTTGTCAACTAAAAAACTGTAATTTGTCAACTGTCAACTGTCGTTTATCAATTATCAATTATTGTTTGTCAATTATAGTTTGACAACTTGAATTGTCGTTTGTCAATTATCAAATGTCACTTGTCAAAAGGTGCTTGTCATTTATGAATCATCAATTGTTTATCAAGTATTATTAACTGTCATTTGTCAATTTACAAATGTCATTTGTTAACTGTCGTATATTAACCACCAAAATGCCGTTGTTATTTATCCACTAACAACTGAAATTTTTCAGCTGTTAACGGTCAACTGTGTTACGTCAACTGTTATTTGTCAACTGTCAACAGTCGTTTGTCAACTATCAATTGTTGTTTATCAACTGTCATTTGTCAAAGGTCGTTTGTGAACCATCAATTGTTGTTTATCAACTTTCAACTCTAAATTGCCAACTGTTAATTGTCGTTTGTCAACGCTCATTTGTCAACTATCAAATGTCATTTGTCAATTGTGAAATGTCGTTTGTCAACTATCAATTGTGTTTGTGAACTAGCATCTGTAATTAGTCAACTGTCAACTGTCGTTGGTCAACTACCAATTGTTGTTATTCAACTATCAATTGTAGTTTAAAAGTTATTAACTGTCATTTGACAACTGTTATTTGTCAATTATCAAAAGCTATTCCCTTGTCATTTGTGAATCATTAACTGTTTATCAACTATTAACTGTGATTTGTCAATTATCAAATGTCATTTGTCAACTGTCGTTAACTACAAATGTTGTCAACTGTAATTTATCAACTGCAATTTGTGAATTATCAAATATTTGTCAACTGCGAAATAATTAATTGTTGTTTATCAACTATTAATTATTAAATGGCATTTATCAAATGTCGTTTGTTAAATGTTAACTGTGAATTATCAATGGTTGTTTATCAACTCTCAACTGTAATTTCTCAACTGGGCACTGTCAACTGTTAAGTGTCGTTTGTCATTTATAAATTGTCAAATGTCATTTGTCAACTGTCAAATATTTTTGTCAACTGTCAATTGTTGTTTATCAATTAGCAACTGTAATTTCCCAAGTGTTATTTGTTAATTACCAAATGTCATTTGTCAACTGTCCGTGTCTTTTGTGAATCATCAATTGTTTATCAAATATTAACTGTCATTTGTCAATTATCAAATGTCATTTGTCAACTGTCGTTTATTAATCAGTAAAATTCCGTTGTTATTTTTCAACTATCAACTGTAATTTTTCAACGGTTAACTGTTAAATGTTAACAGTCATATTTCAACTGCCATTTGTCAATTATCAAATGTTATTTGTTAACTGTCAACTGTTTATCAACTATCAATCATTGTTTTTGGCAAGTGTTAACTGTCATTTGACAATTATCAAATGTTATTTGTCATTACCATAGAACACTGGTTTCAGTTACGTAATAACATTTCCGCTGTAATTTTTTTTGGTAAATAAAAGCAATGATGTGTGTAGAAGTTCAAAATCATACGTAGGTTGGGTGGGTGGTCTCTAACCCACCCTCCAATCAGTAAAACATACACTAGAGATTTATTGAATTAATTGTTTTTTGTAAGAAAATTTAAATTTTCTTTATTGAGCATTTTTCTCTGCATGATTTAAATTTATATAATTCCTAGTTTGTGTTTTAATAATTGGAGGGTGGGATAGCAGACGCCCACCCACTATTAATATATTTTTAAAGTCACCGTCACCATAAAACCCTGATTTTAGTTATGTAATAACATTTACGCTGACTTTGCTGTGAATTTTTGTTTGGGAAAATAAAAGCCATTATTTTCATAGAAGGACAAAAGTATATTCAGGGTGGGTGGGCGTTCTCTAACCCACCCTGCAATCACTAAAACATACACAAGAGATGTATTGAATAAAAATTTTCGTATAAGAAGAGTTATATTTCCATTATAAAGTATTTTTCTCTGCATGAATTAAATCTTAAATAAATATATATTTCAGTTTGTGTTGGAGGGTGGAGTAGTGGCCACCCATCCATCATACATCATACATACTATTAAAACTTACCATAAAACAAGGACTTTAGTTAAGTAATAATATTTACTAGATTAAATACTTGATTGTAGAGGCTTTAACTTTGTGATAAATATTTTATAAGTTTAAATAAAATAATTATTTTATATCACACATATGTGCTATATAAACAAAGTTTATTTTATATCATTTAAAATTTACTAGATTAATTATCGATCACAGTATTTTTGTATTTAGTACAGTTACTTTTTACTTTTTTACGTAAACAGGTAGAGAAAATCAATCCAAGCTATTTTCTGAGAGAAAATCTTTAGGTATTAAAATATATAATTTAAATTAACTAATACTATTTTAATCATTGTGCAATGAATGAAAATATTAATGCAAAATATTATACTTGAGTATTTATTGTTGAGATGCACTGTGATGACTTAATTTACGGTGAGGAATCCAATGTTTGCAAAATCTATTCGAGATTATTTATCTTATCCATTTGAGTGGGTTTCAAGTGCAAGCCCTTGACAATGTGATCGTGCGACGTTGTTCAATATCGCTAAATGGACTCATTGTTGCAAATAATCTCTATTCATCATCATCATCATAATTGTTTCGCATTTCTCAAAATTAATTAAAGTGTTTACCTTTCCATCAAATTAACCATAATGTATTTATTAAACAATTATTATTAGTTTCTGTTTATTTTAGAAATTATCAGGTAAATTTTAGAGAAGCAATAAATATTCGCTTATTCAAAATACTTTTCGTTTGATGTTTGTTTTAGATGGTTAACATGATTGTTTGAATTGTATACGCCCTACACCGAAAAGTAGAAGGGCAAATGATTAAATAAATAAATTAAATGTTTGAATTGTATAAAATGTACTCCTGTAATTATTTGTATTTGTCTGTTTAACAATAATCCTTACATTCAAGATTTTTAACATTAATTATTATTATTATGGTTATCCTTTCTAAATGTTTACATAAGGATAATCTTTATTAAATAAAATTAATGTCGACAATCTAATCATTAACATTTAAAATGGGTAAATAATTTATTTTGTTCCAGAATGTTAACGATTTTTATCAAATTAATCAGTTAATCAAATTCGTATCTATAAGTAGGATCGGGTGATTTTCAGTTTCTTAATTATAACGATGGTTATATTTGCTGCAGAAATAAGTACATATGTTTGTGATTAATTTTATTTGCTATTTGATGATACTGAAAAATTTCTGTTTGACGAAGTAAATAAATACAGAATGGTTCTTTCCATGTTTGACGTTAGTGATTAATACTTTACTATCTTTAGGAAATTAACAGTCGATAAGAAAGTGCACGGTTTGTAAATAAACTTGTTTAAATTTGTGTTTATAAACATTTCCAGTCATTTGTTGTACACGTGAGATAATCGTCCGAATATTCCGAACCGATCAGAACTGTTGTTTATAAACAAACAACAGAAAAATTTTATCAGAGAGAAAGTATCCTGCATATAATATAATGAGATTGGAGAGAAAAAATCAGAATAGGTATTAATTATTAAAATAAAATAATAATTACTTTCCCTTGTCAATTTTTTTATAATTAATTTTTATTTATTAGTTATTTATCAACTATCAAGTGCATTTTTTTTTTAAATAAAAGCAATGATGTGTGTAGAAGTTCAAAATCATATGTAGCGTGGGTGGGTGGCTTCAAACCAACCCTCCAATCAGTAAAACATGTACTTGGGACTTACTGTATTAATATTTTGTTGTGAGAAGATTTATATTTTTCTTTTAAATTAAATAATATAGTACTCTAATTTAAAAATACGAAAATGTGATTTCAAGTCTATAATAATTTGAAATTCTATTCTTATTGTGGAATAAAAATTATTGTATTTATAAATGTTATAATATTTCCCGGTTTCTAATTATTAATCTCTTATTGTTTTTGTTTTGATTTTCTAATCGTGAACAAGGACAAGTAAATCGATTATAAAGTGAAGTGTAAAATGTCCATATAATTACCCAGTTTTTACATTCCTTTGTTTCTGTCCAAAATGAGCGCTTGTTGCGTAACAGTCTTGGTCTATAATGAGCCTATCCTAGTTTTGGCGACAGACGTTTGTGTATTAAAAAATGTTTAAATGTTAATGCATATTAATACCGTTCCGCGTTCAAATACGTAATGGTAAGAGGAAGGCCATCTAAAAATATATTTATAGCTACAGGTGCTCATATTCAAATCATCATCATATCTTTCGTTATATTAAAAAAAAAACTAATAATCAATTCCTATTACTTGATTAAAACACTTAATTATTTGTAACCAGATGTACACATCTCACACAAAGTATATCAAATCATTGATAATGATCACTTTGTGTCCAAAATGTACATCTGGTTACAAATAAAATAGAATAGTCAATTAATCCAAATAGCATTTTAATTAATTGGTACCTATATTAGAATCATTTAGATAGAAAGAAATAATGAAAATTCACCTGAAGTTTTTCCTCTTCGTTTTGTCTCTATGTGCTACAGCATTTTTGCCAAGAATATAGAATTACGCTTAACAGATATTTTGAAATAACCATTTACACTTCTTGATATTTAATAATGACCAATAATTAAATAGTGTAATACATTACGTAAATCCGATGAATTGGACACAAGCACTTCTAGATAAATCCACTTACAGATCCAATGTCTAGAAAGGTTTGAGTGGAAACCAGTTCTTGCGGGTTCGATTTATCTATGCTGAGTTTTATTCTAAACTGTACCAGACACGACAAAGACACGTTGACCTGGACTACTTGTGATGAACGGGCGAGGCGAATACCTTGATAAAAAAAAAATACAACACTAATTGAATTTTTCATATTAATAAAAGAATTATTAATTAGTGAAACACCACCAATTGCTTAATTAATCCTTTTATTAAAATGAAAATGTTACACCATGTTAAGTGAATTTTTCATTTTATAAAATTAGAATCTTTAAATTGTAAAATTAATTATATGACGATTTAATGGTAAATTATAATTTAATAATAATATAATACAATTTTCTGGTTTTATCAACAAATATAATAATTTTAGAATTAATTATCAGATTAACATTAACTTTTTAGAATCTTTTTTGTAATAGGGAAATAATATTTTTTTTAATGTTCCTTGCCAATATTTAGTGGTGTGACTTAAACTATCGGTATATTAACATTTCCTCCTTATTCTTCACTAAGAACAAGTTATGATAATGACGTATCTCGCGATGTCAGGTGATTTGAAACATAGAAAAATGAAATATCAAACCGACCAATTGATTGGTGATGTTGAAAGGAAAGGTGTATTTCTAGTTTTCTTTTTTTTACTTCTTTGGCGGTGATTGTTGTTAATGAATATGGTAGAGAATCTAAATTGTAAATTCATATATTTTCATCGATGAATAATTAATAATTTTAATTAAATCCCCGAGCGTATTACAAAAGCAATTGAGAAAATTTGTTTAAATGAAAATTAAAAATTTGCAACCTTATATTCGTGCTAAATCAAGTTTTAAAATATGTAAACAATTCTGTAGCATTAGAAATTACTTTAGGATGCTTTTAAATTAATTGTGTTTATAGCTAATTGAAAAAAATCAAATATTATTTCAGAAATTTTTGAGAAAATCACGTGAGAAAACAGCGGTTGTAATTTAAGGTTACGCTTTTTTAAAGTCGATTAAAAAAATATGTTAACAATTGCCTAGCGTTAGAAATTACTCAAGAATGCTTAAAATCAATTGTGTTTATAGTTAATTAAAAAATTTCAAACATTACCTCAGAAACTTTTGAAAAAATCACGTGAGAATACAGCGGTTGTAATTTAAGGTTACGCTTTTTTAAAGTCGATTAAAAAAATATATTAACAATTGCCTAGCGTTAGAAATTACTCAAGGATGCTTAAAATCAATTGTTTTTATGGTTAATTAATAAATTTCAAACATTACTTCAAAAAATTTTGAATAAATCACGTGAGAATACAACGGTTGTAATTTAAGGTTACGCTTTTTTAAAGTCAATTAAAAAAATATGTTAACAATTGCCTAGTATTAGAAATTACTCAAGAATGCTTAAAATCAATTGTGTTTATAGTTAATTAAAAAATTTCAAACATTACTTCAGAAAATTTTGAGAAAATCACGTGAGAATACAGCGTTTGCAATTTAAGGTTACGCTTTTTTAAAGTCGATTAAAAAAATATGTTAACAATTGTCTAGCGTTAGAAATTACTCAAGGATGCTTAAAATCAATTGTGTTTATAGTTAATTAAAAAATTTCAAACATTACCTCAGAAAATTTTGGGAAAATCACGTGAGAATACAGCGGTTGTAATTTATGGTTATGCTTTTTTAAAGTCGATTTAAAAAATATGTTAACAATTGCCTAGCGTTAAAAAGTACTTAAAGACGCTTAAAATTAATTGTGTTTATAGTTAATTAAAAAATTTCAAATATTATTTCAGAAAATTTTGAGAAAATCACGTGAGAATACAGCGGTTGTTATTTAAGGTTACGCTTTTTTAAAGTCGATTAAAAAAATATGTTAACAATTGCCTAGTGTTAGAAATTACTCAAGGATGCTTAAAATCAATTGTTTTTATTGTTAATTATAAAATTTCAAATATTACTTCAGAAAATTTTGGGAAAATCACGTGAGAATACAGCGGTTGTAATTTAAGGTTACGCTTTTTTAAAGTCGATTAAAAAAACATGTTAACAATTGCGTAGCGTTAGAAATTACTCAGGGATGCTTAAAATCAATTGTGTTTATAGTTAATTAAAAAATTTCAAATATTATTTGAGAAAATTTTGAGTAAATCACGTGAAAATACAGCGGTTGTAATTTAAGGTTACGCTTTTTTAAAGTCGATTAAAATAATATGTTAACAATTTCCTAATGTTAGAAATTACTCAAGGATGCTTAAAATCAATTGTGTTTATAGTTAATTAAAAAATTTCAAACATTACTTTAGAAAATTTTGGGAAAATCACGTGAGAATACAGCGGTTGTAATTTAAGGTTACGCTTTTTTTAAGTCGATTAATAAAATATGTTAACAATTGCCTAGCGTTAGAAATTACTCAAGGATGCTTAAAATCAATTGTGTTTATAATTAATTTAAAAAATTTCAAATATTATTTCAGAAAATTTTGGGAAAATCACGTGAGAATACAGCGGTTGTAATTTAAGGTTACGCTTTTTTAAAGTCGATTAAAAAAATATGTTAACAATTGCCTAGCGTTAGAAATTACTCAAGGATGCTTAAAATCAATTGTGTTTATAATTAATTAAAAAATTTCAAATATTATTTCAGAAAATTTTGAGAAAACCACGTGAGAATACAGCGGTTGTAATTTAAGGTTACGCTTTTTTAAAGTCGATTAAAAAAATATGTTAACAATTGCCTAGCGTTAGAAATTACTCAAGGATGCTTAAAATCAATTGTGTTTATAGTTAGTTAAAAAATTTCAAACATTATTTCAGAAAATTTTGAGAAAATCACGTGAGAATACAGCGGTTGTAATTTAAGGTTACGCTTTTTTAAAGTCGATTAAAAAAATATGTTAACAATTGCCTAGCGTTAGAAATTACTCAAGGATGCTTAAAATCAATTGTGTTTATAGCTAATTAAAAAATTTCAAACATTACTTCAGAAAATTTTGACAAAATCACCTGAGAATACAGCGGTTGTAATTTAAGGTTACGCTTTTTTAAAGTCGATTAAAAAATATGTTAACAATTACCTAGCGTTAGAAATTACTCAAGGATGCTTAAAATCAATTGTGTTTATAGCTAATTAAAAAATTTCAAATATTATTTCAGAAAATTTTAAGAAAATCACGTGAGAATACAGTGGTTGTAATTTAAGGTTACGCTTTTTTTAAAGTCGATTAAAAAAATGTGTTAACAATTGCCTAGCGTTATAAATTACTCAAGATGCTTAAAATCAATTGTGTTTATAGCTTATTAAAAAATTTCAAACATTACTTCAGAAAATTTTGGGAAAATCACATGAGAATACAGCGGTTGTAATTTAAGGTTACGCTTTTTTAAAGTCGATTATAAAAATATGTTAACAATTGCCTAGCGTTAGAAATTACTCAAGGATGCTTAAAATCAATTGTGTTTATAGCTAATTAAAAAATTTCAAATATTATTTCAGAAAATTTTAAGAAAATCACGTGAGAATACAGTGGTTGTAATTTAAGGTTACGCTTTTTTAAAGTCGATTAAAAAAATTATGTTAACAATTTCCTAGTGTTAGAAATTACTCAAGGATGCTTAAAATCAATTGTTCTTATTGTTAATAATAAAATTTCAAATATTACTTCAGAAAATTTTGGGAAAATCACGCGAGTATACAGCGGTTGTAATTTAAGGTTAAACTTTCCTAAAGTCGATTAAAAAATATGTTAGAAATTACTTAAGGATGCTTAAAATTAATTGTGTTGAAATTAATTTAAAAATTTCAAACATTATTCGAGAAAATTTTGAGAAAATCGCTTAAGAATACATAGGTACTAATTTAAGGTTACGCTTTTTAAATCACAGTTTACAACAGATAAAAAACAGAAATAAAAAAAAACATTGAATTTTGTTAGAAACAACAGTTTAAAAAATTTATAAAAATATAACACTGAAAAATGCTTAAATAGGAAAAAATAGCTTAAAAGGCAATGCTAAAAATTGAGTTTAAGAAAAAATGATATTTATTAAATATTTTCTTAAAAATTCTTACTGTGAATAAAAAAAGCATTTTCTAAGAAAAATACAGTTAAAAACAGTTGAAATTAAAAAAAAACACAATAGAATCATATTTCAAACAACAATTGTAAACTTTCTAAAAATACATTACTCTAAAGCTTAAAACAATAGAAGAAATTTAATAATTAGCTAAGGAAAAACAGTAAAAAAATGTTAAATTTCATGAAGAACAAAAAAAAAACAATTGAAAACTAGTAGAAATTCTCATATAAAAGAAATTCTTGAACCAATAGATTCCTATAATAAAATATACAGGGTGAGTTTTTTTCGATATTCTCTATGGGGATCTCGGAAACTATAAGAGATAGAAAACGTTTGAATGGGGAAAGAAGTGTAGATTTACAAGACGAATAAAATTCTACTTTCAAAGTTTTCAAAAAGGGTAACTAGATATTTTGAAAAAAGGTGTCAATTTTTTCAAATCAATATATCTCGGTTATTATAACAGATAGAAAAAAAACTGTAAAAAGCAAAGTTTTAGATAATTTTATGTAGATTAATAAAAAATATTCAGAATTTTTTAGCGCCCATTTTTTTAATAGAAACTATAGTTGGCTATGGCCTCAATTGCTAGATTATTTTTTTCTCTTTAATCCAATATAACATATGACATAGTTATTTCTAAAAATAAGTGAGTTGTAGTCATTTTAACTTTTATTATAAATAAAAAAATAGGTAGCCATGAAAAAGATGAAAATAAAACAATTGCAGTTGTTTATAATAATAGCAATTTATCACTTATAGTTTCCAAGATTCCCATATAGAACCGAAAAAAAATATACATGAAGCAAAAACATAAAATTCGGGATTTTTTTTTTCAGTTTTCAGCTATAACTTTCACAATAATGTTTAAATTTTACAAAAAATCATGCACCAATGAATTCTTGTAATCAAATTTATTTGAATAAAGTAAAAATCTATAATTGGAACTTGAATAGTTTTTCAGTCAACTGAAATGAATTTTAAAATAGGTTTCAAAAATTTTTAAATCATTTTTAATTGTTTTTGGTAAAAATTCAAATAATTTAAGCTCTCTTTTTTTGGTTTATTTAAACGAACGTACTTTTGAACGACGACAATAAACTATGCGTTAACCTAGCGCCTATTTTCCCACTTAAACTCCAGCGTACTCTTGACCTACCTCAACGTATAATTTGTTCGTGCGGGTCAGGAGTACGAGAGGTCATTGCATTGTCTGTTGAGGTAGGTCAAGAGTACGATAGAATAAGTAAGAATCGAAATTACAAGGTTAAGTTAATATTGTGTTTATCATAGTTTATTGTTACGATAATTATAATATCTAAAAACTAACGTTAACAAAGTTGACATTGACAAAAGCGTTAAAACAATCGAATGTCTCGACAGTAAACAAATTTAAATTACATCAAACTTCAATTTAAAAATTTTAAACTGTTGACTTAAAAAGAGTTTTTTATTTTTTTATTTCTAAAGAGAATTACAAAGTTTTCCGAAACCAAAAACCATTGCAGTTTTTAAAAGATTTTTTAGAACTTTCGAAATACATTTTTTAAGACGACGGGTATTTTAAGACAAGTATTGTTTTCGTGCATTAAAATAACCGTGAGCGCTGTGTCTCAAAATCATCTATTGAGATGAAACTTTAAACTTACGGTTTTATCGTTAAAAATTAGAACTGAAAAGCTTTTAGTAAACATTCATAAACCGGAAGTGGATGTTTACTCGACGCGTTTTTTAATTGTTTCTCGATATTTTTCTAAATTTGAAAAATGTTACATAACTTTTCAGACATAAAAATAAAAACAAAATGTTTTTCATAAAGTTCTTAACTTGCAAGAAAAAATTTAAAAAAATGATATTTTTTGCCTACTGCTATTAAACTATATGAGTTACATGAAATTTATTTAACATTGTAAAAAATCCAAAATTGAACAAATTATGTATTAAGAAACCTCATAGTTTTCGAGAAAAATGTAAAGAAAATACTATGATGACCACATCACCATTTTTTATATTTCTTTATATTTTGCAACTTTTAATTAAAACCCTCCCTTATGATTTACTAATTGGAAGGTGGGATAAGGGCCAAACACCCACCCACCCTACATATACATGATAACTTTAAATACTATTCGTTGATGATTTTGGTGCAAAAATAATAGAATTTTGTATGTAATAAAAAATAAAGCATAATCCAAATTTAAGTAAATATATAAAATAAAAGACCTTCTATAGCTAACTTATCTAATTTAAAGTCTGCCCACCCATCATGCATAAACATTTTATTAATTTACTCACTCCAAAATTTTACCTCTTGAATTTCTGTTTTATTCAAAATGTTTTATAATTTTACTCCAAACCGCGAGACAATCAGTAATTGTAATTTATATGTATATGTAGCATGGGTGGGTGGCCTCTATCCCACCCTCCAATCAGTAAAACATCATCAAAACTTATTTAAAAAGTTTGTATGAATAAATCTCTAAAAATTGCAATTATTTTGTGGTTATTTATATTTTACCACTTTTAATTAAAACCCTCGCTTATGTTTTACTGATTGGAGGGTGGATAGAGATTTTAACTGAGGTCCCCTGAGATCATTCCGCTAATATCTGGAAACAAAATTGTGTCTGTCTGTCTCTGTATTTGTGTCTGTCGATGGGCGCTGTATCTCAAAAACAAATGATCCTTTTGAGATGAAACTTTGAAGGTTTTATCGTTAAAAACTGAAACAGAAAAGCTTTTGGTGAACATTCATAAGCCGTAAGTGGATGTTTACTTGACGCCTTTTTTAATTTGTTCTCGATATTTTTCTAAATTTGAAAAGTTTTCAAACAAAAGTTAAAGAGAATGAGAAACTGAACTAGTTTTATTAAAACATATTTTTCTTAAGTTCTTTTGCCTTTTTTATTGCCAAAATTGAGCAAATTATTAAGAAAAACCATTTTGCGTAAACCTCATAGTTTATGAGAAAAGTGTGGGGAAAGTATTATGATGGCCACATCACCATTTTTGATGATGTTTTACTGATTTGAGGGTGGAATAGAGGCCAAGAAAATATTTTCTTCACCGGAAGAAGCCACAGTATGGCGAAACATATGTAGTGTTTACAATAAAACCAATTTGAAACTCTAACAGTTTTGTTATCTAAATAGTGAATATGGATTTTCAACACTTAAGTGCCTCAATAATCAATCGAAAGTCATTTATATTTAAACGTAAATTTTGATTGTTTTATTTTTTATTACATCGAGGGTTTGATTGTTTTTAGAAGCAAAATCGTCAATGATTAGCTATTAAAGTTATCATTAATATGTAGGGTGGGTGGGTGGCCTCTATCCCACCCTCCAATCACTAAAATATAAGCGAGAGTTTTAATAATAATAATATTTATTAATGTCCACAGGTACATAAGTCAGACAAACATAAATGTACTAACATAAGAAATGGAAATTTAAATATTCTTCCTTTGAATAAAAAGCCTTAGATACTAAAAACGCTTTAACATCTTTCTTAAATGTATTTATAGTTAGTTTTTTGAAGTGGTCAGGTAATACATTATACATTTTAACACCAAAATAGCGAGTGCTGTTTTGCGTGCGTTTGAGACGGTTATATGGAGGTCTGAGTAGATTTGCACTTCTGGTAGTAGTAAATTTATTAAAGTTTTTGTCGTAGCGCTCAATGTTTGCATGAACGTATGTTAAACATTCCATTATAAAAATGCAGGGGACCGTCATAATTAATAAAATACTGTCTACAATCTTCTGTAAAGGCCAATTTGTTTATAATTCGTAAACCTTTTCTTTGCGTTGAGAAGATCTGGTGTGCTCCTGCTGAGTGACCCCACAGAAGAATTCCATACCTAATGTGTGACTCTATGAGTGATGTATACGTTGTTCTAAGAATTTCTGGTGAAACAATCTTTGTTAGCTGACGCAATAAAAATAAGTTTTTATTAAGCTTTTTATCTATTTCCAAGTTAATTTGGAGTCAACATGAAATCCTAAGAACTTAGTATCACTAGTAAACCCTGGATTAGTATGCCACAAACTAAATAGCATCTTTATAGATTTGCTATCATTTAGTAAAAATTTATTAATTTTAAACCAATCCTCGGCTTGTGCGTTTATAAGTGAGTGATAATTATTTACTTCGTGGTACAACTTTCCTCGACATACTAAAGTGGTATCACCCGCCATATGTTATTTTCACCAATATAATGACACAGGTCATATATGTACAGTAGGAACAGAGTTTGACCTAGTTTAGAACCTTGATTGTCTTCTATTTGATACATATGATATTCTTAACTTACAGCTTAAAGGATGAAAAGTATAATTTTTGTAGCAATATATCGTTGCCTTACGCAAATCTAAAAATGTTGTTTGAACGATTTCATTGAAATTAAAAGCATCAAGGCGTTTTTCTATCAAATTCAAAGTAGCGTTTGTCGTTTATCGGGCATGTCGAAAACAATGTTGGCTGTTTGATAGAATATTTGCTCCATTTATGTACTAGAGTAGGTCTTCAAATATCTTAGAAATGACTGGTAAGATTGATATGGGCCGGTAGTTATTAGGTTCGTTGCTAGAGCCTTTTTTAAATTGGTATAATAATGGCCCGTTTTAGGCACGATGGAAATTCGTCACTTGAAATAGCTGAATTAAATAATTTAGTCAAGGGTTCTATTATCGATTCTTTAACAGTTTTTATTTAAGTCTGCTGTGCATTCGTAGATATCCCTATTATGGCTATGTTTTAGCTTCATAATGAAAACTCTAACATTCACACTTGATACGTTCTTAAATTTAAAATACTAAAAGATATAGTGGGTAATAATATATTTGATGGGTTAGGTAGAGACTGTCGTGTGTTTGAAATATTATTTTTATTTGTAGATATTGAGGTAAAGTGCTTTACAAATTCATTTACCGCTGGGGTGACTTCGTTATAATTTCGTTTTGTTTTTGTTTGTCGGTAAGAATTTATTGCATTCCAAACTTCCTGTTATTTTTAGATGAGTTAATTTTTGCATCATTTAACTTACGTATCTCATTTTCAACTACTTGCTTCTATCTCTGTCTCGTATGGTCTCTACGTATTTTATTTTGAGTGGTTTTGTTTTGTTGATCCGCTCCGTCCACCAACTCCAAAGTATTTTTCATATGCATAATATTGGCATTATATCTAATTGGTCGATGACGTTTTGGTTTATGTCTTTTTATAGGAAATACAGTCAATATTGCTGAATACAACGTGTTAATAAATATATTAAATTTTTCATCCAATGAGTGGATATTATTTTCTATAATGACCAATTGGTGTTTATTAGAATGTTAAATAAGTGATATTTTCCTAACATTGTGATGGGTCTACTTAATAGAATTTCATCTCGTTTATGTTCATTTATAAATTTATATTGGACATACAATCCTACATGATCGGACAGGCCTGTATATAGAGGATTCAGTTTTAGTTAAAAGTTGTAAAATGTAAACAAACATAAAATAATTGCATTTTTTAATTGATTTATTCATACACATGTTTCAAATATTTTTTAATGATGTTTTACTGACTGGGGATGGGGTAGATTATTTTATTATTATTAAAAGTTATCATGTATATGTAGGATGGGTGGGTGGCCTTGATGCCACCCTCCAATCAGTAAAACATAAACGGGGGTTTTAATTAAAAATTGTAAAATGTAAAATGGTGATAGTACTTTCTTTACATTTTTCTCGAAAACTATGAGGTTTACTTTAAAAGGCTGTTTTTAACAATTTTCTCAATTTTAGATCCTTTGTAATTATTTGTTATATAAATTTCATGTAACTCCTTGAGGTTATTAGCCATAGGCAAAAAATATCAAAAGTTTTAATTTTTAATTTTTTCCCCCAAGTCAAGAACTTTATGAAATATGTATTAATAAAACTTGGTCAGATTCTCATTCTCTTTAACTTTTCTTTAAAAAAGTTATGTAATATTTTTCAAATTTAAAATATCGAGAAAAATCAAAAACATGCACTTCCTGTTTATATATATATGGAATGTAAACATATAACACGTGGGAATACAGCGGTTGTAATTTAAGGTTAAGCTTTTTAAAAGTCCATTTAAAAAACTTGTAAACAATTGCCTAACGTTAGAAATTAATTATAATATAATTATGTTTATTATTAAATACAGTTTTTTTTTAGAAAATTTTGATTGTAAATATTTATAAAAACTGTTTCATTGCATCCATTTTTAACTTTTAAAAGATAACAATGTTATTGTTTATAATTGTTTTACATTTACGTAAAGGAATTAATTCCGCGGCTATTTATACTTCCTTATTGACACACAATTAAGTTCGGCGGCTTTCGATTGCGCATTAGGAAATATTCTCAAAACCGAAAATCTTCCGCTTTTGAGTTAATCGATAACCACTTGTCCGATGGAATTTTTTTTTCCAAATTCATTATAGATTTTATCTAGATTACATTAAACCAAGCAACCTAATCACTGTATGAACTAGATTTTCTCTATAATTAACTTATTCAATATGAAATGGGTAATTATATAATGATAAATGTTTAATTTAAATTTAAACCTAAAAACTGAAACTAGTTTAATCCAATTTATATTTAGATATTTATAATAGGTAAATAGGTAAACGGTATTGTAAAATTTTCTCTCACTGAGCTAATCGACTGGTTTTGTAATTGAATGTTTATTTTGTGTATTTTTGATATCTAAAGAAACCAATTTATTCTTGGATATTGAAAAAATATGTTTATTTCACCTATAAAATAAAATAAATTTAAGTTTTATCAATTTCTAAATTAAAAATATGAAAACGTTTTATAATTCGTATTAAGCCTACAAAATAAAGGTTTTCGTATTTTTAATTTATTACTTAATTTTCTACAACGACCTAAAGGATTTTAATATTATTTTATTATTAATCAATCCAATTACTCTATAAAAAAAATATTCCATCCAACCAGAGTTTGTTTTCTATTTTAGTTTAGGCTATACTCATCTAATTTAGAATATATTAAATTATATATATACAGGGTGACTGACGAAAAACCTTTGGTGCTGTATCTCGCTTATTTTTGATCCGATTTGAATAAATAAAACATCAAATTAAATGATTTTTAAAAGACTTTAATATGAACTGTACTGATATTTTTTCTTGCATCCAGTTTTTGACAAAAGACGATCAACTTTTTTTTTTCAAATTGCACTGTATATATATTTTGTACTGATCCGCAAGGAGATTTTTTTTCTGAATCTAAATTTGTAAACGATTTTATCCATTCATCAAACCAAAGTCGAGAAATTGAGGATTAAAAAAAAAATAAAAAATCAAATACCCATAGTAAACAATATACAGAGCCTATTCGAAATGTCAAAAGTGACAGTGTCAGTCATTGGTACAATACTGCAATGATGTTTAATAATTTCATAACAAAAATGTTGCAAGATTTCAAAAACTGAAAAACGATTTCTGTAGAAGCACAAAATTCTAGTAAAGTGTGAAATATTGCAACATTTTAATTATGAAATAATTAAAAATCGTTGCAGTATTGTATCAATGGCTGTCACTGTCACTTTTGACATTTAAAATAGGGTCTGTATATTGTTTACAATGGATACTTGACTTTTATTTATTTTTTTAATCCTCAATTTCTCGACTTAAGTTTGATGTATGGATAAATTTGTCTACAATTTTATATTCAGAAAAAAAATCTCCTTGCGAATCAATAAAAATATATATACAGTGCAATTTAAAAAAAAATGTTGATCGTATTTTGTCAAAAACTGGGTGCGAGAAAAAATAACAGTTCAGATCCTATTAAAGTCTTTTAAAAATGGTTTAATTTGATGTTTTATTTATTAAAATCGGATAAAAAATAAGCGAGATACAGCACCAAAGGTTTTTCGTCAGTCACCCTGTATATAAATAATTATTTAAATTGGAATATCTTGTTTTTAATATGATGCAATATTTGCATACTAAATAAATACCACATTTAAGCATTATCGTGCCATTTCCAATGCGCCGACATTAAAATTGCATGAAAAGCGAATTATCTAACATAATTGCAATATTATGTTCTGGTCGCATTTGTAAACAAAACCGTTTATTGTCGATTATATTCGTATGACTCATTCAGTTCGTATGCAAATAATGCTTCTATTATTTTTACTCCAGTGGGAAAAGTAAAACTAAAGCACAGAGTTCGCATATTTCGACACTGAATTCAGTTATATAAAGTAAAAATTGTGTGAATTTTTATTTTACTCCTCAGAAAATGTATGAAAATTTGTTTCTATCACTGCAAATAAAATTGATTAATTTATAATAACGTGTGGCTCATAAATTAAATTTTTAAATCAGTTGTCTTCCAGTTAACAACAGCCTCAAACCGTTTTTGATCTACACTCGATTTCATATGAAATGCACCACCCAGAAAGAATAATATGATGTGAAACTTGGTGAAAATAATTGTTTATTCTTTGGTACAAAATGATTAAACTCTCAAAAGAAACAAAAACTTTAATTTAACAGAAAAACAATTAATAATGAGTTATGCAAGAATTTACCCTTCTAGGTATACCTAGAATCAAATGGTGTATATCTGCTTGAGGCATCTCATTCCAAGCAACTTCTAACTAAAGCCTAAGATCATCTAAGTTGTCAGGAGGTCTAGGCATGTTGCGAACTCTTGTACCATTATCTCACAGATACGCTCCATGGGGTTTAAGTCGGGAGACCTTGCTGGCCCAGGCAATATTTGCAAATCCACTTCTTCCAAGAACACCCTTGTAATGTATCCATGTCAGTCATCTAGGCGTTCGTACAGCGATTCCTGTTAAAAAACTACACCAACAAAAGTTTAACTATTAACGCTAGAAAATAAACGTCAAACTCAGTCTCAACAAATTCGACAGATAAGAAATAATCAATCATGGGACGTACTCAAATGAAATCAACGTTTAAACTGTATTTCTTTGCAATGCCTGCACTTACCTATTGTTGGTGGATAACATACGTTCTTAGCAATTAAAACATTTTCATTTAAAATGAAAGCTTCTACTTCGTTATACATCATTAATTGATAATTGAAATATAGTTAAAACCAATAAAATTGAAGTAAGGAGTAAACTGTAGTGTTATTTTAATTTCTCATTAAATAAATTGATTGATAAAACGCAAGCATACATTTAAATCGAAATAAACAATAGTGTTATCATTTATTTTTTTTAAATTGATTAATTCAAGTCTTTAATCCCGAAACGAAACTCCGCCGATAAGGATTTCGACGTCACCGAATAAAAACACATGTTTTTCTTTCCGCAGAGTGCTCGAACTGTTGCCGACTCTCTAATCTTCACTGATAAAAGGTTGAGTGGCGTTAAATTGGCCGCGGACAAATTGTGCCTTCGCGGGGTCACTGCGTCCTTATCTCTTTTTTTCTGGTGGTTTTTAAGGAACGCAGCAACTGTTGCTATCGGTGATTCCGACCTCCTATCAAGATGTAGTATTTTCTTGTGTTTGAGTTATCGCCACGATTGCGATATATTTTCGTTGAGATAATTGATTGCTAAATCAATCTGAAAAAATGCATGTTGTAATTTATTAATAACTGATTTACTTTGTTTTAAATAATATTGTTTATAGAAACAGGATTGTAGTGACCGTTACTATGTGGTGTTTCATTTTCAAATATAGGATGAAATAAAACACTATTTTCTATGTTTTTTTACCACTGTATATTAATGATTTTTACAACATTAATAAATTATCTACGACTATAGTTTCGACTCTTTCAAGTCATTATCAAGTGAATTGATTTACGAATTACAAAGGGTATATATAGGTGCAGGTAACAGGTAGTTAATTAGGGTGGTG
>OZ018387.1:9247592-9430169 GCA_963969525.1 Ontholestes murinus
ACACCCTTGTAATGTTTGCCATATGGGGTTTAGCTTTATCTTGCTGGAAAATCCCCTTAGGTAGCGTCTGCATAAATTGCACCGCAACGGGATCCAAGACATTATCAATATATTGACGGGGGTTTAATGTACCTAGAATGAACCCCAAAAGTGATTTTCGCCCCCAACTGATTGCACCCCACACCATGACACCCGGTGATAAAGCTGTATGGCGTCTTTGAACAAACTCTAAATTTCTTCATTCTCCTCGATATCGACGCACCCTTTTACGTCCATAATTCTTCCATAAACAAAACCTGGATTCATCATTAAACGCGATGTTGTTCCATTCTTCAACCTAACCCTGCTGAGCAGCTATCTTAGGTAGAGTTAGTGAAAGACGTCTAAATGGAGACCTAAGAACATAATTCGTCAATAAATGGTCTCCATTAAAATCTGGCGATTTACAACTCTTACCCAATCATTGACAACAGATCTAGTTGTTTAAAATCGGTTCTGTGTGGCCATTCGTCTCAGATGGTGATCTTCGCGGGTGCTGCTAGTACGTCGGGGAGGACTTCTGCTGTATGCCTTCTTCTGACCAGAAAGACCATATTCTCGCCACAGTTGTGTGATCTCGATTCATTCTTCTGTCAATTTCGCGGAACGATAAACCTGCTTCTTTCGTACCGATAATTAAACCCCTATGAATCATTTGAAAGGTTTTTCTATCAAGAACATTACGGTCAAGAAATCGTTCAATGTACAACCGCCTAATTCACCAACATTGTAATGGATTACCATCAGCAAGTCCTAAATGAAATCCATGTCAGTCATCTAGGCGTTCGTATAGTGATTTCTGTTAAAAAAAAACTTCACCAACAAAAGTTTAACTATTAACGCTAGAAAATAAACGTCAAAATCAGTCTCAACAAATTCGACAGATAAGAAATGATCAAATGAAATCAACGTTTAAACTGTATTTCTTTGCAATGCCTGCACTTACCTACTTTGGTGGATAACATACGTTCTTAGCAATTAAAACATTCTCGTTTAAAATTAAAGCTTCTACTTCGTTACACATCATTAATTGATAATTGAAATATAGTTAAAACCAATAAAATCGAAGTAAGGAGTAAACTGTAGTGTTATTTTAATTTTTCATTAAATAAATTGATTGATAAAACGCAAGCATATATTAAATCGAAATAAACAATCGTGTTATCATTTATTATTTTTTTAAATTGATTAATTCAAGTCTTTAATCCCGAAACGAAACTCCGCCGATAAGGATTTCGACGTCACCGAATAAAAACACATGTTTTTCTTTCCGCAGAGTGCTCGAACTGTTGCCGACTCTCTAATCTTCACCGATAAAAGGTTGAGTGGCGTTAAATTGGCCGCGGACAAATTGTGCCTTCGCGGGGTCACCAAGTTCTTATCTCTTTTTTCTGGTGGCGTTTTTAAGGAACGCAGCAACTGTTGCTATCGGTGATTCCGACCTCCTATCAAGATGTAGTATTTTCTTGTGTTTGAATTATCGCCACGATTGCGATATATTTTCGTTGTGATAATTGATTGCCAAATCAATCTGAAAAATTGCTTGTTGTAATTTATTAATAACTGATTTACTTTGTTTTAAATAATATTGTTTATTTTAATAAATAAATTATTCATTTTATTTTGAATATATATTTTTAAAAGTAAACAATTTAAAAAGGTAAATGAAAATAATGTTTAAGTTTTAATACCACTATTTATTGTATAATATACACAAACAAAGTTTACAATATATTATAAATTTTGACACAACTATAGTTTCGACCTTTGCAGGTCATTATCAAGTGTTTTTCATAAAATATGCTACTCTACAATTTTATTATAAGAAAATTTTAGAAAAGAGAATTTTAAGCATTAAATCTTATGATAAAATCTGCTTGCAATGAAAATTTTTATTCAGTAAAACACTTGCGTATGATTTATGGGTTGGAGGGTGGTATAGAGGCCACCCACCCACCCTACATATATTTTGATACATTTACCTCTTACTGTTTCAGTTCCCTAAAACAAAACCAGAAATTGTGCGGATGTTATTAAGATGGTATAAGCACTGTTGTGGCTTAAGTTTCTAGGTTTATGTAGGGTGGGTGGGTGGCAACTATTCTACCCTCCAGATATAAATAACAAGCGACAAATTTATCAAAAGAAAATTTTAGAAAACAGAAGTTTACGCGTTAAATCAATGACAAAATCTACTTGCAATGAAATTATTATACAGCAAAACACTTGCGTATGATTTATGGGTTGGAGGGTGGGATAGAGGCCACCCACCCACCCTACATATATTTGGATACATTCACCACTGTTACTGTTTTAGTTCCCTAAAACAAAAAGACAAACTATGTCGATGTTGTTAAGATGTTATAAGCATTATTGTAGCTGAAGTTTCAATGTATATGTAGGGTGGGTGGGTGGCCACTATCTCACCCTCCAGATTTAAATAACAGGCAACAAATTTAGTAAAAGAAAATATTAGAAAAGAGAAGTTTACGCTTTAAATTCAAGGCAAAATCTACTTGCATTGAAATTTTTATTCAGTAAAACACTTGCGTATGATTTATGGGTTGGAGGGGGGATATAGGCCACCCACCCACCCTACATATGTTTTGATACATTTACTACTGTTACTGTTTCGGTTCCCTAAAACAAAAACAGAAATTATGCGGATGTTCTTAAGATTTTATAAGCACTATTGTAGCTTAAGTTTGAATGTATATGAAGGGTGGGGGGTGGTCACTATCCTACCCTTTATTCCAAATTCTGAAAAAATACTATAACTATGAATTATATTTTTGGTTTAAATTTCAAGTTGAAAAATGCATTTATTTAGATTTTTCTTCTTGAAAATTAAATTATTTTTTTATGGCAAATCTAAAACTATTTTAAAATAAACATCAAATATGTTTTTTTTATAGCAACACACTTGTTTTCTTTTCAGCTGTCACTGACACTTATTTCAATCAGTAGCAATCAATTTCAAAGTGTAAATATTAAAATTCTAAAAGTGTTTAAGTAAATTTGAAAATATTTTAAGAAAGTTTTGTTTTAACAAATTAACAATTATTTTTTTATATATAAAATTCCGAATAATTTAGGCTGTTTTTTGTTAGAAAATTCTTTTGGTGAATTAGAATTTATATTTAACTTGTTTTTATTTTGATGAAATTCCATCTATTTTAAGCAAATAATAAAGTGCATTTTTTATTTTATCAAATAAAAATATGCTGGAAAATTCTCCAGCATTTTTGTCCAGATTACTACAATCTTCTTTCTATTTTTGGAGAAATTTCTAATAATTCTGTAATCTTTTTTTTTAATTTTTGAAAAAATTTCTAACACTACTTGCTTTATATCAAGTGTAGAAATTTCCAGTATTTTTTTCGAGATTGTTACAACGTTCTATAATCTTTTATTTCTGTAGTTGACTGAATTTCTCACAATTTTGTTACCTTCATTTTAGTTCTGGAGGAATTTCCTATATGAAATGTAGAATTTTCCAGCATTTTTTTCTATATTGATACAAACTTCTTTAATCTTCTACTTTAAATTTTGAAGAAATTTCTAACAACTATAGAATTATGAGGGCACATTGGATAAATAAATAAATACAAATACAAAATTTTCTAATCAATTTTGGAGACATTTCTAACATTTACATAAGTCTGTAAAATAATAGAGGTCTTCGAAAATTGGATCTAAATATAATATAACGAAGTAGAAGCCTCCACCGTTAACAAATATATATTTAGTTAAATATTAACATTATAATAATCTGCTTAAGTTTAATGTTCGCAGTGAGATTGAAAAGCATTAATAAATACATTCGTAAGGAAATGGAATTGACACGAATAAATAAATTAATCAATAAAGATTGTAGCAAACTGAAAGAAAATGTTACAAAGTTCTAGATTTAATATAAAGCAAGTATTATTAGAATATTCTCTAAAAAAGAAGATAATAGATATGGAAAAAGAAATTTGTAACAATCTGAAAAATTCTAGACTTAATATAAAGCAAAAATTGTTTCTTAAAAAATAATTAGAAAATTACATAATTGTTGGAACTTTCTCCAAAATTGAAAATTGAAGATTATTGAAGATTGTAGCAATCTTTAAATAAATTCTAGATTTCATGTAAAAAATGCTAGGTTTTAGACTTGACATAAAGCAAGTACATTTTTCAAAAATGAAAAGATTTCAGAATTGTTCTAAATTTCTTCACAATAAAAGATAATAGGAGACTGTAGGAATCTGAAAAAATAAAAGAAATTTCTCCAAAAGTGATAAGAAGCTTACAGAATTGTGGAAAATTTCTCCAAATACGGAAATAGAAGATTACAGAAGTTTATAGCAATCTGGAAAAGATTCGGGAAAATTCTGGATATTTTCCTTGATATGAAGCAAAGTATTAACATAGTTTAGTTTATTTATTTTACAAGATCTATAAAAAAATAAGACCAAAATACATACATAAATATAATTATTCACTTTGAAATTTGGAGCACAGATCTTGAAAGCGGAATTCACAGTTTCTCGTGTTCTTCCACTCGACCCATTACACTTATTAGCTGCTGATGACGCTTACAACGCGATTGTAGCTACTGAGGCAATATTTATACATTATTCTTCACAAATAAAAAACTTTTTAACTTTGCTTGTATAACACTGACTTTACTTAGTGACTATAGTTTCGAAGTAACTGTAGTTTGTCGAAGCTATAGTCACTAAACAAAGTCAGTATTATACATATTATATAAACAAAGTTAAGAAGTTTTTATTTGTGAGATATATACACCTCACTCTTCACACCTTCAGAACACTCATTGGTTTGTCTATCGATCAACACGTTTATTTTTTTCATTTTGATATCGAAGTTATTTATGTTTTACGTGAATAAAACATATTTTGTTAATACACTAATAAAGAATTGAAGAATTAGAGATTGAAGATCTTCCCTTTCCCTTCATTGTGAAATTTCTGTAATCTTTTTTATTTTTTGGAGAATTTATTGACAATAGCTTCTTTATATAAAATCTAGAATTTTCCACCAAATTACTAGAATCTTCTATTTCCATATTTAAAGTACTTTCTAACAATTTTATAATCTTCTTTAAAGAAATTTCTAATCATTCTTGTTTATATCAAATCTATAATTTTCAATTTAATTTTTTGGAAAAATTTCTAACAATTCTGTAATCGTTTTATATTTGGATAAATTTCTTCCATTTTTCCAGATTCCTACAGTCTCCTATTATCTTTTATTTCTATTTGTGGAGAAATTTAGAACAATTCTAAAATCTTCTTTTCATTTTTGAAAAATGTACTTGCATTATATCAAGTCTAAAACTTCCTAGCATTTTCTTCAGATTGCTACAATATTCTATTCCAATTTTTGGTGAAATTTCTAACAATTCTGTAATCTTGTTTTTATTTTTGAAGAAATTTCTAACAATAGTTGCTTTATATCAAGTCTAGAATGTTCCAGAATCTTTTATTAAGTTTGAGTCTGTTTATTTTAATATTTTTTGTTTTGAATTTTTTTTTATTTCCATTTTTAGAGAAAATTTTCGATACTCCTATTTAATTTCCAATTTTAATTTCGTAAAAATCAAAGTTAATAAAACATTTATTTTTATATTTCAACTGTTTTATTCTTACAAAATTTCAATATTTTTAATAGTTTTTCATGCCATAAAGTGTTTTTTTTTTTGTAAAATTATTTTGTGTTTTCAACTAAAAAATACCTGTTTTTTTAAACAAATTTTTAATTCAACTGTTTTTAGGCATATTAAATTTCTCTTAACAAATGTAAATCGTGTTTTGCTAAAATTTCTGTTGTTTAAAGCCCTTTTTGGAAAGTGATCAATTATCTTTGTTTCATATTTTTGACAAATTTTCAATTGTTTTTTTAAGGATTTACGCGTTAAATCCAAGAAAAAATCTACTTGCAATGAAATTTTTATTCAGTAAAACACTTGCGTATGATTTATGGGTTGGAGGGTGGAATAGAGGCCACCCACCCACCCTACATATGTTTTGATACATTTACCACTATTACTGTTTCAGTTCCCTAAAACAAAAACGAAATTATGTAGATGTTGTTAAGATGTTATAAGCACTATTGTAGCTTAAGTTTCAATGTATATGTAAAGTGGGTGGATGGCCTCTATCCCACCCCCCATAAATAATTGGCAAGTGTTTTACTTTGTCTTAGATTTAAAACGTGAAGTTCTCTTTTCTATAACTTTCATTTAATTAATTTGTCGTCTGTTATTTGAATCTTGAGGGTAGGATAGTGGCCACCCTCCCACCCTACACATGTTTTGATACAATTATCACTGTTACTGTTTCAGTTTCCTAAAACAAAAACAGAAACTATGTGGATGTGGTTAACATGTTATAAGCACTATTGTAGCTTAAGTTTGAATGTATCTGTAGGGTGGGTGGGTGGCCACTATCCTACTCTCAAGATTTAAATAATAGGCGACGGATTGAAAGAAAATTTTAGAAAAGAGAAGTTTACGCGTTAAATTTTAGGACAAAATCTAGTTACAATGAAATTATTATTCAGTCAAACACTAGCGTATGTTTTATGGGTTAGAGGGTGGGATAGAGGCCAACCCCCCGCCCCTATATTAGTTTGATAAATTTACCACTGTTACGGTTTTAGTTCTTTAAAACAAAAACAGACATTATGCAGATATTGTTAAGATGTTGTAAACATTATTGTAGCTTATGTTTCAATGTATATGTAGGGTGCGTGGGTGGCATCTATTCCACCCTCCAATCCACAAAACATATTAATTGTTTAAGTTTTAATTCTTTTAGTTAGTCAGCAAATTTCAATTATATTTTATTAAAATTGTTTAAAGCAACTTTTTTAGAAAGTGTTCAAAATTCAATATCATATTTCAGCTTAAATATATATACTTAAAATTGTAAAAAAAAATCGACAATAGTACTCTTGAAGTTTTGCTAAAGTTAAATATTTAAACAATTTCTACGCATAATTAAGGTAAAATAAAATATATCGAATTCGATCACAATAATAAATGAAATTTCAAGGTTATATTAAATAGTAAAACCTATTAAATCAGGTATTCAAATTTTGACAATTGTTAAAAACGGCATAAGTTCGAACACAGAATCTAGAAGATTCGAGGACAGATCAAATATCTAGACTCCAGACACGCTTATTGCATGATCCGACACATGCAACTGTATAAGTCTCCCCAGCTGTTAAATCTCGGCCTTTCTAGAGACTAAAAGAAAACACAAATAATCGCACACTTTTAAATATTAAAATAAAAGTAGAAAGAAATAAAAAAACAACTAGACAACAACAACTTTTTAGAAAATCTAGGAGTTTATATTTTATCTCCTTGATTTTCTAGAAAAGAAAAAAAATACAGACAAAAACCATCAAAATTACAGAAAATGCTTAAAAATTAATAATTAAAAACACAAATTATAATCCAAATTATAAAAATGAAATATTTTAACCAGGTTAACTTAGAAATCATAAAATATTGTAACAATTAATTCTGATGCAATAATAACGACAAAGAAATAAGGCTATTATAATTCGAAATTATTACCATGCACGTTTTTCATTAAGCAAAAGCGATTATTTACACTGATTTTGAATGTTATTATTTAATAATTGCAAAATTTTAAAACAAATTTTGCTTTTGTTAAATGTTGTTTCAACGAAATAAACTACATTTACATAATATAAAAAAAACACCAATAATATAAATCAATATAGATTCAACAAAATCATTAATAATAACAATCGATTGGTTGCTCAAAATTTCACCGTTGTTTTTCGAAAAACCGACGCAATCCGGATTTTATTGAGAGAAAAATTATGCGACCCGACATCCGATTGCAATTGACGAATTGTCGATAATAACAATAAACTGGAGGAGGAACTGATAACAAATTTTCACTCCTCCCCACCAAACGGTACGCGTCCAGCCCGATCCCCTGTATATAAGCGCCGCCGCGGCCGTCTAAAATCACTTCAGTTTAGTACATAGAACTGAACGCATATATAGAAAAAAACCTTTTTCTATATTTTCAAGTAGTCAATTTTCGAAAATACGCTGGCGCACGCAAATTTCAAGTTAGTCCCTAAATACCACAGGACCAACTGTTTCGTGTCCGGCTTCAAGCAGCACTATTTAAAATTCATCTTCGGGTTCTATTCTATGTACCACAAGAGTTACACTTAAAAATTTTAAGGTTGTAACCACGACACAAGTATTCAGTATTTTTTCCGCAAGTATTAAAATAATTTATTGATCGAGATGCCGGACTTCGTCGACAAGAAGAGTAGCACGTAAGTTTATTTTTGTTTGCTTTTATTTGACGCAAGGGGAAGCTGTAGAAATTTACAACTTACTAGGAAATCAGGGTGAAGGGGTTATTTTTAGATGGTGGGATTCGGCGACCCGGTTCTTGGTAATTTCAGATGATTTCCGAGAGCCGGTGCCGAATTTCACGGTCGTCTGGTGTCTCCTCGTACTCTAAAGATCAAGTTCAAGTAGAGTTTGTACGTAATTGAAATATTAATATGGTTTTTAATTTACCGTAAAGGTATTAGTTTAATAAGTTCAATTTTAGCTTTAAAAACCTATACAATTATTAAATAATTGATGATATAAACAATAAATGTAAATAACATTAATAATGAGAACAACTGAATAACTGTTTACATTATATATAATGTAAAACATTGGAGCAGAAATGCTCATAGAAATTAATGTTTCTCATTATTAATGTTATTATTAATTCTGCACTAGAAAATCAATATTAATCAATATGTATTTAGTGGTAAAAACATAGCAAGTATTAAAGTTTGTGTTTTTATAACATTAGTTTAATACTCCATATATTTTATTACATTATCCTTGGTAACAAATACCAAACATAAACTTACAAATAATAATGTTAATTATTTAAGTCACCAATTAAAAATTTCCACATTCTAATATAACAAAAATTATTTATTTTAAATAAAATAATTTTAAAATGTTGCAAATCCTTTTTAACAAACTATTTTTCTAAATTATTACAGATTAACCGTTTGTTTCTAAGCATTTTTTTAAATGTTTCAAGCTTTGTATTAAATTGTTTTCAACTCAACAGTTACTCTTATCGATTAACAACTTTCTACGATAATCCAATAATAAAAACTATCTATTGAAACTTTAGAATTATGTTACAATCAGTCATCAGCATAACAACCCAATATTGTTTAATATTAATTTAAATTTAAAGCAGAAACTAATAATAGTAGATAACTATGGAGGTTTTTACCTGGTGATTAATAATATATATAATTACCTTAAATTACTGGCTAATCATGTATAGATAATTCAAACATTCCCTTTTAAGTGTTTTGAAATGGGCAAAAATACTTATTGTTTTTTTTCTTCCTTTACAGATACTCCACTGAATTTGGCCGTTTCGCCAAACAATTGGCCCATCCCAATGTAGGCCTGTTCAACCACTTGAGAGGAATCAGCGTGGTGCACGGGGACCTCAAAGACCTGTCCCCGAAGGTGCGCACCTACATCGAGGCCAACGCTGACCTCTGCCAACCCGAAAAGATTCACATCTGCGATGGCAGCGAGACTGAAAACAACCACCTGCTCAAACTCCTCCAACAACAGGGCACCATCATTCCACTGCCGAAATATGAAAACTGGTAAGTTAAAATAATTGAAACAATTCAAACATTCACAATCGGATTATTCTCATTTTTGTATTAAGTACCTAAACAAAATTGTTAATTATTTAATTATTCAAACACACAACGCTTTCAATCTTATTTCTCTCAGCTGGTAACTTATATTCCAAGGATTTTATGCTGTAAAATGAAATATTAATAAAACGAAACACATATAAAAATTGTAGTTGGTAGTTTTTAAGTTCTATATAATGTAAAACTGCAGTGCAGAAACGCTCAAAGAAATTAATTCTCATTACTACATTTATTTACATATAAAAATGATTCAAATAACATGTACTTACACTTGAAGGTTGTTTTATAAATCCACACATTTGCTCTTGCATTGCTTTTTGTTTAGAAACATATTTAACCTAACTTATGATTGAATTTGAAATTTACAAATTGTAAGTATATTAAGTTGCCTAAATTACCAAAATATTTTCTACATTTTCTAAAATCAAAATTTCTCTTTATGTTTATTAGACGGCTTCATATATTAATAATAATTATTATTATATAGGTAAAACTATTTGCAGTTTATTTTAAATAAAACAATTACTTTGTTAATATCATACAAAATAAAATATTTTAACTATGAAAATGATAAACTATTGATCGAAATTTTTATGTTTGATTAACTATTCAACATGTTTTACAAAATTAACGTTTCAACCAATCACAAATCTATTTGATTTGATTTGATGTTTCTTTAATCTACTATTAATCATTGTCTTTAAGTTAAAAAAATATAAAACGAATATTTAAATAATAGAATCAGTGTTAATGAAATAAATACCTTTAAAGTAACAAGCTCATTTACACACACACACACAAAATACACAAATCACACGGCGGAAGGACCACGTGGTTGATAGACAAACACGAATACTACTACTGAAATAATTAAAATAATTACTTTTTTTTAGCTGGTTAGCAAGAACCAACCCAGCAGATACAGCTCGTGTAGAATCCAAGACCTTCATCTGCACCGAACGCAGAGCCGACACCATTCCGACCACAAATGAGGGCATCAAGGGCGCTTTAGGCAACTGGATGTCCCCCAGGGACATGGACGAAGCCGTCAAGGCCCGCTTCAACGGATGCATGCGCGGCCGCACCATGTACGTCATCCCCTATTCCATGGGACCTGTGGGTTCACCCCTCTCCAAAATCGGCATCGAAATCACCGATTCCGCCTACGTGGTCTCCTCCATGAGGATCATGACCAGGGTGGGCAAAGCCGTTTTGGACCACCTCAATCAAAAAGACGAATTCGTCAAATGTTTACATTCCGTGGGCACGCCCGCCGGTGGTGTTGTAGAGATGCCCAGTTGGCCCTGCGATCCAGAACGCACCATCATCCTCCACAAACCGCAAAACAACGAAATCGTCTCCTACGGAAGTGGATACGGTGGAAATTCACTGCTAGGAAAGAAATGCTTCGCTTTGCGTATTGGATCCACAATTGCGAAACGTGAGGGGTGGTTGGCCGAACACATGTTGATTCTTGGCATCACGAATCCGAAGGGTGAAAAGAAGTACATCGCAGCTGCCTTCCCGTCCGCTTGTGGAAAGACGAATCTTGCCATGATGAATCCCACACTTCCGGGTTACAAGGTCGAATGCGTCGGCGATGATATCGCCTGGATGAGGTTTGATGATAACGGCCAGCTCCGCGCCATCAACCCAGAAAACGGCTTTTTCGGCGTGGCTCCGGGAACATCAAACTCTAGCAATCCGAACGCGATGAAGACCATCTTCAAGAACACGATGTTCACTAACGTCGCGCACACAAGCGATGGTGGTGTATTCTGGGAGGGTATGGAGGATGAGGTAGATTTCAGTAAGGTCAAAATCACCGATTGGTTGGGCAAGCCGTGGGTTAAAGGAGAGAGCACGAAACCAGCCGCTCATCCCAATTCAAGATTCTGCTCACCCGCCGACCAGTGCCCCATCATTGATCCTGCTTGGGAGGATCCAGCTGGTGTTCCAATCTCCGCCATCCTTTTCGGAGGACGTCGTCCCACTGGAGTTCCTTTAGTATATGAGGCTAGAAATTGGCAACACGGTGTCTTCATTGGAAGCGCTATGAGGAGTGAGGCTACAGCAGCTGCTGAACACAAGGTAATTATTACATCATAATTAAATAAATTAATTATATCATAATAAAAATTTAAAAAAACGTGATCTTAGTGGTTTAATAAAATTAATAATTATTTTGTTTATTTTTAGGGTAAAGTAATTATGCACGATCCATTCGCGATGCGTCCATTCTTCGGCTACAATTTCGGCCACTATTTGGACCACTGGCTCAGCATGGAGCAGAGGTCCGCCAACCTACCAAAGATCTTCCACGTGAACTGGTTCAGGAAGGGAAGCGACGGCAAGTTCCTCTGGCCCGGTTTCGGGGAGAACTCACGCGTTCTCGACTGGATCCTGAGGAGGATCGACAACGAAGACTGCGCCAAAGAAACCACGATCGGTTACGTACCCAAAGAAAACACGCTCAACCTCGACGGCCTCAAGGAATCCATCAACATGGAGGAGCTGTTCGACATCCCAAAGAACTTCTGGATGGAGGAGGCGTACGCCATCGAGAAATACTTCAGAGAACAGGTCGACATGGACTTACCACCACAGATCGAAGAGGAACTTAAGAATCTTAAGAACCGCGTGAATGCCATGTGAATGACGAGGGTGTAACCCAATTTGTTTTTTTTTTGTAATACTCCACTCATATTTATGACAGTATATATTTTTATATGTAAGCTAATGTTAATGTGATATATAATTTTAATTTTATTGAAATAAATGTTTTTTTTTTATATAAAACGTAATTTTTCTGTACAAAAACACTGCACAAATAACCGCAGCAATTACACGAGGACTACTTTCAAAATTTATTTACCAATAAACCAGTTTAAAATTACTTTATTTAAACAAACACTTTCTACTTTAAAATAAAAAAAAAACTGTAATTGCATTTGCGTTACATTACCTGATGTTTGCAAACTGTTTGATTGGTTTCATTAGATAACTTTACGGTGGCTTATAAGTTTTTCGAATTTACACAAAATAATGTGCCATAACATGTGGTGATATTTGTGCAGTTGTTTTCTTCATTTTACTAATTGTATCACGTTATAATTGGCATTTCGTGGAAAAAATAAATCCTGCCTTTCTCTGATGTTTGTTTTTTATTTTTAATTCTAAACTACTCGAATAAATAAACAAAACAAAACTATTATTATTGAATATTTCAATGTCAGGTTTAACCAGACTGAAACTAGGAAATTAAATCTTATAAATAAGTTGAAGGGATTTGGCTTAAAACTTAATTTTGCCACAAGATTGTAAAATATATTCAGCATATCTTTTCTGCTTATTAATTTATTTATTCTTAGACCAAATTCACTTCAAATTAAAATTCTTGTTTAGTTTATCCGACAGAAATAAATACTTCTGTGAGAATGTTGAAATACACGAACAAAGAGTATAATTAATATTAAAAGTTTAAAATACGTTTCTTCACTATGGTTACTTTAAACTCTAAATGTACATTTTGAACACAATTTGTTTATTATCAATAGTTAAGTGTCTCTTTTAATATTAGAAATAAATACTGACACGAGACGCGTGGGGGAAGGGATTAGTCATCGACGTGCCGACTGGATCGAAATAAAAAAACAAGTGTCAGATAGAAATGTCAGATAAATACGTGTTGGTAATATTAATTGACTTCAATAAATCATTTGCAATTATTTACACACCCGTATAACGTGCAAAAACGTTACATTGGTGTCAGGTGTGGGGTGTGAAAAATTGCAAACAAAATGGCGAAGTGCGTTACAATAACGGACCTAAAAGTGGCTGAATTAAAAGTGCAACTGGAAGAACGGGATTTGGATACGAGCGGCAAGAAGAGTGTGTTACAACAGAGACTTCTAGGAATATGGAAGAAAAATTAACGGAAATAAAAAGAAATTTCGGAGGAATTGAATTAAATGACATAAAAAATTATCCTGTCCACTCGATAAAAATGAAACCACCTAATTTTGATGACCAAACTTCTTGGAATAATTTCTTTAGACAATTTGAGGCCGCAGCATCAGCCAATGGATGGAACGCAACAGAGAAGGCTATAGCTTTAATTCTAACACTGCGTGGGGATGCAACAAATGTCTTGCAGAGAGTGTCCCAGAGTGAGATGAATTACGACCAATGAATCAAGCATCTGGAAATAAGGTATGGTCAAACACACCTTGAACACGTTTACCATTCACAGCTTAAAAATCGCTGCCAGAAATCTGATGAGAGTTTGCAAGAATTTGAAGCAGATATAGCTCGATTAACACGACTGGCGTATCCTGGTGCAACAGAGAACATCTTGGAAACATTAGCTGTGCAGGCATTTTTAGATGGATTGAAGGATAAAGACATACATCAGGCATTGATACTCGCTCGACCAATTAAATTAGTAGACGCACTGTCTCGTGCGCTCGAGATAGAAGCAGCGAAAAGTACAGTTAGGAGTCAAGGCCGTGTTCGGAAAATGGAAGATTCACGAGAAGGATTGGATGATCTTAGAAAAATGATACAAGATATCATCAAGGAATCGATAGCAAACAGGAAGAAAGTGGAATGCTGGAAATGTGAAAAACACGGTCATATACAACGTCGGTGCAGAGAAAGATCAAATAATCGCACCAATGAAAAGTCGGAAAACTAGAACAAGCCGACCTCAGGGGGTGTCCGTCGGCTAAAAAACATCAAGCCCCTAGAAAAACTGCAAAAGTAGCATACTTGTCACACCACGTCGATACGGTTTTTGTGGATGGAAACATTGATGGAAACTCTTGTCGACTGCTACTGGACACGGGTGCTATTAGGACAATTATAAGACCTGATATTGTGTCAAAACCGCAAAATGTACGACTAACGACCTGGAAATTACTTAAATATTCATGGTGAAATAAAATCCACGATTACCATAGGGAACACATCATTCCAACACCAACTCATGGTAGCTGACATTGAAGACGAATTAATTCTCGGTATGGACATCATGAATACTAGAGGCTTCCTGTTGGATCTTAAGAATGGAATCCTAAAAGTTAATGGAGAGGAGGTGGTACTCCACAGACGGAATATTGGTAGAGTCCGGGTAACCCTTCCAACGGAAACATCAGTTCCGGAGAGAAGTGAGGTAATTATTGAGGGCCAATTGGAAGAAGCATCCCATCACAAAAACATTATGATCTTTGAATCTATCGTTGATGACGATAAACTGGGACGAGGAGTAACAATAGGAAAAACACTCGTTTGCACCGATAACAATGTATTAGTTAGAATAATGAATACTAACTATTACTCTATTCATTTGAGGAAGGGAGTGCTGCTAGGACATTGTTCTGCTGCTTCATCGATATTGCGGAAAACCACAGCAGAGAATAAAAACAATGAAATGAGTTACCCGGAACTAGAAAAGTTGATTTCCCTTTCGACCCAAGATTGTAATCCAACTAAAAGAGAAAAAGTAAAAAAGTTGATCATGGAATATCAGGACGTATTTGATATTGGACAAAAAGGAAGAACCAATATCGTTCAACATAAAATTAATACCGAAAATTCTCGACCGATTAGGCAGACAGCCAGAAGACTGCCACTGGCGAAGCGGGAGGAAGCTGATAGGATTGTGCAGGACATGGGGAGCGAGGGCATTATAGAACCATCTAGTAGTCCGTGGGCCTCGCCAGTGGTATTGGTAAAGAAGAAGGACGGATCAACTCGCTTCTGTGTTGACTATCGTCAACTAAATAATGTGACCAAAAAGGACAGTTATCCTTTACCCCGAATTGACGACACATTGGATACCTTGGCTGGATCTACTATTTTCTCCACACTGTATCTTAAAAGCGGATATTGGCAAGTTGAAGTAGCTCCCGAGGACAGAGAAAAAACAGCATTTACAGTAGGCAATGGATTATGGCAATTCAATGTTATGCCATTTGGACTATGTAATGCACCCGCGACGTTCGAGAGACTAATGGAGACGGTACTAACAGGACTATCTTGGAAAACATGTTTGGTTTACCTCGACGATATAATTGTAATGGGAAAATCCTTCGAAGACCACATGAAGAACTTAGAAGAGGTGTTCCGACGATTAAGGGATTCTGGACTGAAACTCAGCCCGAAGAAGTGTCACCTTTTCAAGAAAGAGGTGCAGTACCTAGGACACATTGTTTCAAGCCAAGGTATTGCAGTCGACGGCCAAAAGATCTCAACGGTGAGGGAATGGCCACTTCCAAAGGATTTACACCAACTCCGGAGTTTTCTTGGATTATGCATGTATTACCGTCGTTACGTTGCGGGATTTTCAAACATCGCTAAACCATTAACCCGCCTCACTGAAGGAAAACAACGGTTCTTCTGGAAAGGGGAATGTCAGGAGGTGTTCCAAAAACTGAAAAACACACTTACCAGCGCACCAGTTCTAAGTTATCCGTTGTCAGAGGGAAGGTTCTTGTTGGATACCGATGCAAGCAATGTAGGAATTGGAGCTGTTTTATCACAAATACAGGATGGGTAGGAAAAAGTGATCAGCTATTTTAGCAAGACTTTATCCAAACCGGAGCGGAACTACTGCGAAACGAGGAAAGAGTTGCTTGCAGTAGTCAAATCAGTAGAAAACTTCTATAAATATTTATATGGAAGGAAATTCTTATCATGCTGCTCTTAAATGGCTTCTTCAGTTCAAGAATCCGGAAGGACAAGTCGCAAGATGGTCGGAAAGACTTCAGGAGTTTGACTTTGACACTGAACACAGAGCTGGAGCGATCCACAGGAATGCAGATGCTTTGTCGCGAAGGCCATGCCCAGAAAACTGTAAGCACTGTAACAACGCAGAATCAAAGGAAAGTCAAGTACTCCGAACAGCTGTAGAAAGCGATGACCGGAATTTAAAAGAAATCCGGCAGGATCAAGACGACGACCTTGTTCTAAAGCCCCTGATGACATGGAAGGAAAGTGGAACCAGGCCAACATGGGATGAAGTCTCCAAATATTCGCCTGAATTGAAGTCATACTGGGATCAGTGGGATTCTATTGTATTGGACAAGGGACTGCTTAAACGCATATTCAAAGATTCAGAAGGCCGCGAAGAACGAACGCAGATTATAATTCCAAAGAGTAGAATACCTGAAGTGATGAAAGAGATTCATAGTGGATCTTCCGGTGGACACCTGGGTATGTCAAAGACGTTAAACAAACTTCGGGAGAGATTCTACTGGGTGAACTGTAAGGTAGACGTCAGGGAATGGTGCAAGAAATGTGTCATTTGTGCAGCAAGTAACGGTCCACAACGACGAAGGAAAGCACCTATGCGTCAGTACAACGTTGGTAGTCCTTTTGAGCGAATCGCAATTGATGTCGCTGGGCCATTCCCCGAGTCTCACCAAGGAAATAAATACATCGTGGTGGTAATGGATTACTTCAGTAAATGGGTGGATGCCTATGCGTTACCAAACCAAGAGGCTTCAACAATAGCGGAAGTACTAATTAAGGAGTGGATATGTCGTTTCGGCGTTCCCTTAGAACTACATTCTGACCAAGGAAGAAATTTCGAAACGAATCTTTTTCAAGAGGTATGCAAAATCCTTAAGATTCATAAGACAAGGACAACAGCTCTGCATCCACAATCAGATGGTATGGTGGAACGAATGATTAGGACCATCAATCGCTATTTGTCAAAAGTAGTCTTTGACCATCAAAGAGACTGGGACCAACATCTCCATCTTTTCTTGGCGTATCGATCGGCTGTACACGAAACAACCGGGCAGACTCCACCGAGCATCGTCATGGGTCGAGAGCTACGACTTCCATGTGATTTAAACTTCGGCTGCCCTCCGGGAGAAGATTTGGCAGGGGAAGACTATGTGAGCGACCTGAGACGAAAAATGGAAGAAATCCATAATCATGTGCGATCCAACATCCAACGTGCTAGCGACCGAATGAAAGAGAATTATGACCTAAAAACGGATCACAGTGGTTATAAAGATGGAGATATGGTGTGGTTATTTAACCCACAAAGACGCCGAGGTCTCTCCCCAAAATTGCAAACATCATGGGATGGACCATACCAGATAATAGAGAAAATCAACGACATCGTATACAGGATTCAAAAACCGCCCCGAGGAAAACCAATAGTTGTCCATTTCAATCGTCTGACCCCTTATGCTGGCGAAGAAGATGGCGCAGCGATTCGTGCGGTGGTTGAACAAAGCGACGAGATAGCATTTGAAGACTTCATGGTTCAGCACTCTGATGGACGTAAGAGTCGTTTTGATGTAACGAGAGAAGAACAACGAGATCTATTCCAAGTACCTTCGGACTATTGTCTTGCCCATTGTGTGGCCCAGGATTTGAAGATGTCACGAGGAATTGCTAGCGTCTTCAGGAAGAAGTTTGGAAGGTTGGAGGAACTACGCACTCAATGTCCTAAAGTCGGAAGCATAGTCCACCTAGATGCTAGTAGCCACCTACCGAAAAGGATCATTTACTATCTGGTAACGAAGAAATACTTTCATCAGAAGCCAACCTACAGGGATGTATGGCTATCATTAAATGAGTTGAGGGATTCACTTCTACGTGAGGGTGGGTATCAAGAAATTGGCAATACCGAAACTAGCTTGTGGGTTGGACCAATTGGACTGGAGAACAATCAGAAGCATGGTGGAAGTCCTTTTTGCCAATTCTGGGATCGAGATTTTGGTATGCTGTTATAATTCCAGTGGTATACGATATGAGAAGCCCATAGACTGCTATTTCTTTCGAACGTCAAAATGTACAAAGGGGTCCCAGTGCAGGTATCGTCATAAGGTGCCGGAGGACTCATTTCGGGACGAAACATGCCTAGGGAGGGGGCAGCGTCACGAGACGCGTGGGGGAAGGGATTCGTCATCGACGTGCCGACTGGATCGAAATAAAAAAAACAAGTGTCAGATAGAAATGTCAGATAAATACGTGCTGGTAATATTAATTGACTTCAATAAATCATTTGCAATTATTTACACACCCGTATAACGTGCAAAAACGTTACAATACGTTTAAACTTGCTTGAATAATTTTGCCAACCGCATGTTACAAAGGATTACTTTGGTATAGTTTAATATCTCCGGTGGTATTGGTATTGGCCAGGTAATTGTTTAAATAAATAATTTTCTTTTAGTCTCATTGTGACTTACGAAATATTTTGCATGGTGAAATGATTAGCTTAATAAATGTTTACCTTTTTATATATTTCTACTCATAAGGAACTATCTGAAGAATCTATTTTGGGGCCTTTCTGTTCCTTCCTCACCTTTCTTGCCCTCAAAATCACTACGCAAACGTATTTTTCTTTTTAACTCATATCTTAACTCATCTTCATCTCAGCATGATTATTTGCATCTTTAATGGTGATCTTGTGGGTGTTTTCTCATTTTGTAGGCCTAAAATATGTCGTAAAATTATTGATTTTTTAGATAAATTTATATTGTGGTTGTCCAAGAACCGGGAGGATTTTAAATAAAAAAATCAAAACTGCTGTGGGCTTATACAGTCAAACAATTCTGAAAATTCAACATCATTGGTCTGAGTCTGCTGTGTATTATGTTAATAGTATTATTTACTTATGTAATTAATCATTAAATAATAAAAAAATCATTTTCACACAAATTACGGATTAAGGAGCATGGGATCGATGACCATTCATCACTGAAGACAAAAAACTTCTTTCTTTCTTGCTGAAGGGAACAAATCTTGTTAACAGGAATCTCAGTAAGTCACTAGAATTAAAATACTTTTAATAAATAGCTCATAAGCAATAAATATAATTATCTCTATAACGCGCATTATATAATAAATATTGATTAATGTAATACTATCAATACATCGCATTGTAGCCTTGTAGCAATGTTTAATAGCAACAGTATCATGTAATAGTCAAAACAGAACCACTCAAGTGCTGTAGAGTTCAAATCTAGAACAAAATAAAGATATAAATATAAATAAAAATAAAATTCTCATTTGCTCGTTTCATAAATGATTATTATGAAACAAGCAAATAAAATTTTTAATGTAATTTTATATCTTACAGCTATCAGTAAATTTTTGATTACTTTAATAATAAAAACTGACTCCTTAAAAAAAAAGAGAATAATATTGATAGTTACTAATTCCTTAATATATAAATTCAAGAAAAAAACAGGATAGCAACGATAGTTACTAATTTGTAATTAATTTTTCAGTTTAAGACATTTTTATTCAACGATTTACTGATCGTACTTTATGTATAATTTATACTTTTTTGAAAACATTTACTGATGATAAATATTTATTAAATTCTATATTAATTATAACCTTTGTGTGTCAACGTTTTTCATAACTGATCATTTATAAGGGTTATTAACGATAGCTAAGTGATAAAATGAACTAATTTTGAAGTGAGCATTTGAGAAATTACTTTAAAAACTTTGTTTTCCTCTTGTACACAGTGTATACTGTAAAAAACGTTTTTAAGGTGTTTTTGAAGTACAAAAGTTCTTAAAGTGTAAAAAGTCATTAAAATGTTTTTTCAAATCCTCAAAAACTTTAGGCGCCTGAATTTATTTCCAATATTTTTTTATACAATTACTCACTCGGTAGTAAGCTATCAAAAATAATTTTTAACTGGTTTAATTTGGACCCCAAACGTCTAATTTAATTAGCTTTAGATCAATTTTAGTTCAGTATATACACTTTGGTTGGAATAATTTGTTTGAATTCTGTAGTATTTATTCTTAATATGAGTTTGTTGTAAAAATATGATTGCCGTTAATTAAATCGTGTAAAGAAATATTCATAATATGCAAAACAAGTCAAATTTGTTCTTCAACTTTTACCAATGTGGTATTTAAATTTTTACCAAATTAATCATATGATTTCTTATTAAAAAATAAAATTACTCTATCGAAGCACTTGAATGGTTAACTAAAGACAATTTCCGCGAAATTATCCGGTGTCCTTGGAGAGCACCTTGCGACCCATGGACAGCTGAGGAAAGGTACTCTTGCTAGGCGGCGGATTCAGTTTGCTGGTGAGGTACACAAACGATTCGTACAGGGTGTTCCTCTGCAGGGCCGACGCGCAAAAGTGCTTGATTTTCTCCCGGCTGCACCAGTTGACGGCCCTCGTTAGGGTGGAATCATATTCGTTGCTGTCAATCTCCTTCGTTTTATTTCCAATCACAATTATTATCACCTAAAACAAGCACAACATTAACTACATATAAACTTTACATCATTTTATTCTTGATTGATGTACTAAAGAGTTTAAAATAAAAAATCTATGCAATAAATATATCATAAATCTATTATAAAATATATATAAAACACTTTTGTGTCCATCCCATAGGTGGCGGTGTGAGCGCAAAAACAGTTTTTAAGGCCTTTTTTAAAGAATGTTAGGATGTAAAAAACTGTCTTGCTGATGATCTTCACACAACGCAGGATCATGAAATCTTCAAAACAATTACAAACATGGCAGCCCATATTTATAATTTCACAATTCTTTTTTAACTTTACTAACTCAGTAATGAGCAGTTATAGAAGGTGTTTATTAAAAACAGGTTTTCAAAAATCATTAAAAGACAAAATATTCTTAATAACCCTTTGGATTTTTGCCATATGCATAATAACCACCCTCTATAAAACACAGATAATTGTTTTACACTGTTGTATCCTTTCTTCACACTTTATTTTCTATGCTAAGCGCTCATTATCAATAACATATCGAAATATTTATATAGTAAGTAAGTAAATAAGTAAGTAAGTAATATATTTGGTGTCAATACAATCAAAGTTACAAAGGTCAATTGGATACATAAGTAGATGATTTATTTCATATGTTCGATATGTTATTGATAATGAGCGCCTAGCATAGAAAATGAAGTGTAAAGAAAGGATACAACAGTGTTATTTATATTGACATACTCTTCATGAAACCCAAAAACAAACATCGATAGATAATTGGGTTTGATTTAGTCTTGAAAATGAATTACCACATGGTAACGTTAACCAATATTATATTATTTCAAAGTAGTTTTTTAAGGATATTGATTGCAAATAAACAATTAGTGAATGAACATCAAATAATATAGGGCTGTTACATTTGTAGTATTTATCATTAATAAACTTACTTCTTTTTTATCCTTATTCTTATCAATATCTTTTTTAAGGGACGCAAGAACGTCCAGAGAGTCCTGTTTGTCAGTGTCGTATACTAGGATGTAACCGTCGGCTAGAACCAGGTAGTGTCGTGGCAGTTGCTGATTTGTCGTTCCGTTCGCGGTGCTCGTTTGGGACTGTTCGATCCCGGCGGTGTCGTAGAACCGAAGCTTTTCCTTCGTCCCTCTATCGGATTCAATGTTGGCCACGTAGATGTCTTCAATCGTGGGATAGAAATCCTAAAAGAAGCTTAAAATTAATTTGCAGTTAGCACTCAAACTGTTTTAACAATTTTGGCGCTTTGTCAAGCTTGTTGTGTAGTCCGAAGCTCCTGCAAGACATTCTGAAGGCAAAAATATTCAGGACTATTCTTGAAATTATAATATCCAGAGGGTCAAATAAAGAGCAACCACAAGAAAAGTTGCTGAACAATTTTAGAACCTTCAGAAAAAAGTCTTGTTATTATGTAAGTAGAAAATTCTAAAAAAAAAACAAGAAATATATAATTGCCGAAAAGAATTCTAGAATCTTCAAGGATTTTTTTATGAGATGTCAACATAAGAAATGGGAAACGTCCACAAAATCTTAAGGTAAAATTACAACGAATTAGTTATAAATATGAACAGGAAAATTAAGACTATTAAACAAAAAATAGAAGAAATTCACTGAAAGGTTAGAAATATTTAACGGATTATTATGTTCACAGGATTAAAATATAATCACTTAGATCAACTTTCTTATGAAATCTTGGACGAAAAATTATAGAAGCCTTGATGAATATTCTAGAAATTAGGTAAGAAAAATTCTAAATCCCTAGAAAAAAATGGCTGGAAGGACGGAGAAAAGTTGTTGAGGAATTATAGAATTCTCGCAATGTTGTAAATAATTTCCTGGTAAATTCTAAGAAGATATAGTTCTATAAATCTAAAAGCGAAATTTATGGGAAAATCCAATAAAATAATTAATGCCAAAGGAAAGGAAGGATAAGTACTGAAACCTAGAATGTTTGCACTTTAGGGTAAAAATTGGTTGAAAAGTAAATTGAGAATGAGTGACGAGAATATTTTGGAATTTTGGAAAAGGAGTTTTAAGGAAAGTATAGCAAAATAAGGAAATAAATAGTAAATTCTACTCATTTAAAAAATATATATAATTCAAAACTCAGGAAAATTACGAGATTGCCGAACCAAACACAAGAGGGCAGAGGAATTCAATTAAAAAAAAACTGGAAAAAAGCTTGCTGCAAAATTATGAAAATCTTGAAAAGAATTCTCAGAAATTGGAAGAACAGTTCTAACTATTGATTGTATGATAATATCCAGAGGGTCAAATAGTAAACACACAACCATCCTACGTGAGAAAAATGCCTGGAAAATTCCGATGAGAATAAGCAAGAAATTGTGGAAACCAAAAGTAATCAGAAAGACAAGTTTTTGTATTCCTCCGCTGCTAGTGTATTGAGATACGTAATCTTTCTTTCCTGCAAATGTCCTTTTCTTTTTCTCCAAAAACACATTCTTCAATTGACGATGAATATGGCAAGGTTGCATATTTGTCAAGTTCAGAAATCTAATAACAGCCCTAAATTCACAGTTATTTGTTTTCTTTTTAACATTATAAACACTCACATAAACAGTACAGTCAATAGCAGCGAGACGTAATTTGACACACAGACAGCTGAAACACAACTGAACATGTTGGCACACATCCGGCAGCTACTCTATTCGCCAGCGCCCCGCACAGAGCAAACAAGTAATACTTTTCTACTATACCTCGTATTTAAACACATAACAATTTATTGAGTAAGGTCATGAGTGCGATACGTCAATGTACAATTTGTTAGGATAGGTCAAGAGTACGCTTGGCCAAATTAATACATATTAAGATAGGTCAAGAGCATGCTTGGTCAATTAATAACTTATTGGAATAGGTCAAGGGTACGCTAGGACGATACATAATTTATTGAGATAGGTCAAGAGTACGCTAGAGTATTAAATAATTTAAGGAGTTTGTTATTCATTTTTAAAACTTTATTCTCTTAAAGCAGATTATCATCTGCATCATCGTATTCTTAATTTAATGTAAATTAAATTTATAAAAATTGAAATATACAATTTAAACAGAAGAGAGGAAAAATTCAACAGAAATATTTACATTATTAGCGCCTTGAATGCATAATGTAACATAATTTTTGAAATATTTTGTTAGAACAAAGTACAAAGATGCAATAAATAAATAAATACGTAGTTTTTATAAATATTTGATAAAACAGTTGAAAAATCAAAGAAAATAAAAACAAACACAAATAACAAGCGGAAGGACCACGTGGTCTATAGCCAAATAAACCCCAACTACAACTAAAAACAAACTCAACTAAAAACTCTTTGGGTTAACCATCATTGAGATATTACCATAAGGGTGCCATTTATTGTCTAAATGTTACGCTATTTCCCTAAAAGGAATCTTGGCAATGGCGACAATTATTTACGCTGATGAGATCCTAATTGATCGAAACCGGTCCATGGCTGTTATTGACAGGGAATAATTATTAACTTAAAAGGCTGTTAAAAAAACATTTCGTCAAAGTTTGCAAAGAAAAGTCTCAATTAATAAAACACGTTAGAATTCTCTTTCTTCACAATTTAACTTGTGAAGAAAGTGAATTCTAACGTGTTTTATTAATTGAAATTTCTCTTTACGTAACTCAAAAACCAATAATTTAAATAAAGAAAAGTCTGTTTAAAAATAATTTTAAAAGATGGAAAATTGTTCAGAGAAAAAAACTTAAAATGAAAAGAAAAACAATTTTTCATAAAATAAACAAGTGACAATTAAAAAATGTAATTTGAAAGCTTCTCAAAAAAAATTCAAAAATCACTTAAAACTGTTAAGAATCGTTGAAAATATTGAACATTATTAAAAAAAAATAAGAATTAAAAATGTATTTTAAAAAACTATTCTAAAATATATATATATATATATAATTCTAAAAATTTGTATTAAAACAACTGAAATTTCTTAAGAAGCAAAAACAATTGAAAAGAACAGCTAAAAATTTAAAAGCATAAAATTTTGCTTGAAAACCGTTTTTCAAAAAACTTTGTAAAAACGGATAGAAAGAGATGTCTAAAAAAACAATTGAAATTTGTTACAACAATTAAAAACCCACAGAAAATCTTTTGTTTATATTACATAACAAATAAAACATTTTTTAATTTTTTTACTTTTGTTAATTTGTATTATTTTAAAAAGGAGACCGAAGATAAATAAATAAATAAATAAATTGATGGAAATTTTATCACAGAAACAGTTAGAATAAAAAAACAAAAAAATTAAACAATTGAATTATTATTATTTTATATTGTTTTAATACGTCAAACATCATGTGGAACCTTTCTAAAAAATAACTTAAAAATATGAAGAACGAAAAATTCTTGTAAGAAAAATGTTCGAAAAATATTTGGAATTTTATTAAAACAGAAACATTTAAAAAAAAAAACTGTGCAACAGTTTAAAAAAAGAACAATTGAAGTTTCTTAATTGAAAAATATATCAATTATTGATGTTAAAAAAATAAATAAACAGCTCAAAATTTTAAATATAAAAACTGTTTAAAAAAATTCTCTCAAAAACAGGCTGAGAAAAATTTTACGAAATTAAAATTTTCCTAAAAAATGAAGTATTGGAAATGTTTTCAAAGAAGAAACAATTGATTAAACGAAACAGTTAAAAAAGTTTGCAAAAAATCTCTTAAAAAATATTTTGTAGACAGAAATTTAAAAAAAGTTATAATTATAAAAACAAATAAAATCTTTGAAAATACGTAACTTACCAAAACAATTTAAATATAATTTGAAAACTTTCTAAAAAATGCATTTAAAACGATTTAATATCACTTAAACATCATCTGAAAACTCTATAAAATTCACATAAAACGAAAAAAATAAATAATAAATTTAAGAAAAACTGTTGAAAATAGTTGAAATTTTATTTAAAAAAACAATTGTTGAAAAAAATACCAAACATTTTATTTTAAAACAGTTTTTAAAAATTTCTTACCTTAAAAGTTTCTTAGGGAGAAAATAATTGAAATATTTATAATAGTTGAAAAAAACTTCTGAATATTTTTTTTTTAAATTCAAATTTGCTAAAAACTATTTTCTAATAAAATTACAGTTGTTTAAAACACAGTTTTTTAAAGAAAACAATTGAAAACCTGCAAAAATTAATATTTACAAAAGCTGTAGAAAGTGTGTCAAAATAAAAAAAAAGATTTACTAAGAAAATGTGTTGCAACTTAAAAACTTTCTAAAACAAGACTAGATTTTTTTCTTAAAAACAGTTTTCAACAGTAGAAATTTAGAAGAAAAAAAACCATTGAAAATATTTAAAAACACTTTAAATTGAGACAAAATACAATTAAAAAATTGTTTCAAATTTATATATTTTAACAAAAAAAATTCAACAAAATTTGTAAAAAAAGGAGCATAGGTTGTAAAGAGATGGAAACGTTATCAAAAAAACTAAAAACTTTCTAAGAAATGGATTTAGAGAAAGTCCTTGAAAATAATTGAATTTTTATTAGAACAAAGAATAGAAACAATTTGTTGAAAAAGTTACTCTAAACTATTTAAAAGCAAACTTAAATTTTGGGTTTAAAGCTAAATTTCAGGTTTCACTAAGCAATTAAAAATTGCTGAAAATGAATAAAATATTTGAAAGTGTATGTAATTAAGCCAATTTTTGTTTAAACATTTAAAAAGTAAAAGAATAGTTTAATCCTACAAATAGTTGGAATTTCACAAGAGAAATCAAATGAATTCTTTCTTAAAAAAACAATTGATAAAATTTGCAAAATAATCTGTTAACAATTATATAAAAGGAGATTTTTTTACAGAAAGAAAAGATTAAATAAAAAAAAAACAATTGAAATCTTTCCAAAAATAGACAATTGACATCTGCTAAAAAAATACCATTTGGAAACTTTGGACGAAAAGATAGTAAAATTCAATTTAACTGTCAAAATGAAAAAAAATATTTAATTTTAAATAATTGGTATTAAATTTTAGATAAAAAATTGAACAATTGTTGAATAAACTATAACAAATCTAAAAAAAAAATAAAATAATATAAATAATTGAAGTTTCTTAGGAAGTATAAAAAAATTTCAACTCTTTTCTAACAGATTCACATTGTTTTTTTTTATGATTTATTTTTAATCAATTGTCTTCTGTGTTAAAAAGCTGTATTTCTTTCTAAAACAGCTTTATCTTAGGAAGCAATTTAAATATATATTTACATCGTTAGGGCCTTGGATATCTGGAAATAAGTAGTGTTCGATTTCACTGAGGCAAATACCCAACACAAAATTTATATACACAATTCTAAAAAACATCTCTCAAACTGCTGTCAAGTCGACAGGCCTATATTTAAAATATTAACTAATTGTGTCAGATAAGATCAAAAACATAAGTGTGCCAATTGATAAAATCTCTCAAGGATAACAAATACATAATATAGTGTGTAAAGTGATGGGGTTTCCTATAGGGAAAACTTTTTTAATATGAATTTTAGGAAAAAAACTTATTCTTTATAAAAAATTTTGCTTGCTTCGACACCCCTTATGGTCAAAGAAAATTCCAGTTAACACTTAAGATAAGATAATTTTTTTTACACAACCTCAAAACCGATATTTCTACTAATTCCTCTATACTGTATGGAGATAAAACAAAGGGAAATGTTTTATCTCTTTTTCGACATCTTCTTCAACAGAATTCTCCCAATGTTTTTTTGACCATCCAATTAACCTTTTGCCTTCCATCTTGCACTTGTGCATAATATAGATAAACAAAATTATGTATTTCATTTATTTTGCTGTATTTTTGAATATAAATAAATATTGTTATATGATAATCCATATTTACAGTGAAGAGAAATTCTTTTGTAATTTTCAATTCATTATTCTTTGTTAGTTATACCACACCCAATACTTATTCTGCATCTTTAATTTTATTATCAATTGACAGACACCTGCTATGATCGTTTACAATCATTTTTAATTATGGAACAAAACAAGTGTTTCACTTCAACCATTTTGTAAATAAAATTACTTGTTGCATCGAAGCAACAGCATCGACCGAACAAAAATGTAAAAAAATAAATTTCATCAACTTACACTGTGTGATGTTACGTTTCCATAGATGACCTGCTCTAATATCATAGTCTTTCCAACACCCTTCATCCCGCAGACAACCACCTTCGAGCACTTGCCCATTTTCACCACGACTAATTGACCTGGCCTAGTTAGAACCTATCCTCATCCTCGTGATTTCACGCATTTTAGAACCGCTCAGCTCCTATCAGTGCGAAACGTAATTTTAAATTCAAATCGAATCTGCCTTTTCACAGTTTGTTTATGTTGACATTTTCACCTCTGGAAACTGACACATCACCTAACCTCGAAATTATCGCCGCCGACATGGCAGACAGTAAAGCGAACAAATATTCTATATTATTGCCTACCTACAACGAGGTTCAGAATTTGCCCATTATAATATGGCTCATTGTAAAGTACATGGATAAAAGGTGAGTGGTTAATTCGTTTTGTACGTAACAATTTGCCAGAACTAATTTTATTAAACGTTGTGTTAACGATACAATCGAAGGTAAATTATACTACGTTCCATTTATTAGTTGTTTTTGATAAATAATAATTGAATGCATTACAGTTAATTGTTATCGATATTTTACCTACCTTCATTTTTACATCAAATAAAGAGATATAAATATAAATTGTTTGAACAAAGAAGATTTAACACTTTATATAAAAATTTGACGAATAAAGCACTAATAACCTTATTAACTTAATTTATTGATAATGGTCACTTTGTGTCCGTCCTAAATGTATGTTTGATAATTCAAATAAAATTGTGAAGAAAGGTTATTAGTGCCTTATTCGTCAAATTAATTTGATCTTTATGTAACTCAATTAAACAATTTATATGAAAATAATAATTTAAACATTACTTTTAAGATAGGAATTTTTTTTTATAAAGCTTTCCTAACAACTAGATACATTTTTCGTAGATGATTTATATATTTAAAAAAGAGTATGCTGTGGAAATTCGACAACTTTTAAAAACTACTTAAATCATTTAAATATTATTTGAATAATCGTTTGATATGTTAGGTTACCCTATTTCAATTCCTTTTGTTAGCTGATTTAATATTAAAGTACTATTGGATTCGTGGGACGAGGATCCAAACATAAACTTATATGTATAGTTCCAATAAAGAAAGCGTAGTGTCGGTCTTAATTTAATCATGTATTGTAATAAATTGAGCATTAGAACTCACTATTGAGGACTTCCAGAATATCTGTATATTTATAATTAATAAATGATGATATAAAGTACTATATTTGGACTTACCGTTGAGAATAGGTTTGACATGTTTTGTTTTCATTGTCAAAAAGAGTGCCTTGAAAAAATATTATCCATAACAAAAATGGATGTGAAAAACAAAATATTTATTTTAGTGGCCATGATTATGAAATCATTGTAATCGACGATGGAAGTCCAGATGGGACCCTCGAGGCGGCAAAGCAGCTACAAAAAATATACGGAGAGTCGAAAATTCTGCTGAGACCTCGTGAAAAAAAGTTGGGACTTGGTACGGCATACATCCATGGAATTCAACATGCAACCGGAAATTATATTTTGATTATGGACGCCGATTTAAGTCATCACGTAAGTTTGTTTTTATTATAGTATAAATAAACAAATAAAATATGATTGATTTATATATGTATATATGTAATAATCAAAAACCAGAGAATTTCTCTAATCACAGGGAATCCGACCACAGTACTTTTCTTCTTCTTCATGTGCCGTCTCCATTCCTAAGGTTGGCTATTAGTAATAGTATTGGCTATTGACCACGTGGTCCTTACGCCGTGTGATATGTGTATTTGTGTGTGTGTAAATGAGCTTGTTACTTTAAAGGATCGCCCCCGTCACTTTAAAGCACCATTAATTGTATCCCAAAGGTTGGCTATTATCATTACTATTTTGATTTTGGAAACTGCAGCCCTAAATAGGTCAGATGACGTGACATCCTAAGCCAGGATATTCTTCTCACTCCGAGAGATCTTTTTCCCACGACTCTTCTTTGGATTATGAGTCACAGAATACAATATTTCGGACCTCTCATGATGTGGCCGAGATATTGCAATGTTCTTATTTTTACTTCCTGTAGGATCTCTCTCTCTTTCTCAATTCATCTCAGAATCTCCACGTTGGTCGCATGTTTTGTCCATGATACTTTCAACATCCTAAAAAGGCTTCTAATTTCCTCTAGCAATACACGTTGAGGGTCCAAGCTACTACACCGTACAAAAGAACGGGGAATATGTAACATTTGAGCATTCGAGTTCTGAGGTCCAGGCTCAGGTTGCGGCTACTACAGAGTAGCTTTTTAATCTTTACAAAGGATGCTCAGGCTTTCTCAATGTGAATCCTTATTTCTGCACAGTAATCCACAGCCCAGTCGACGTTTGTACCTCTCGACTCTTTTCAGCCGTTCGCTTTCCACATACAGATGTTGTACTTCAGTTTTGGTGACAATCATGTATTTGATCTTCTTAACATTGAGTGTCAGCCCATATTCTCGACTAGTTGTGACGACGTTATTCAACATATTTTGAAGGTCTTGCATGTTTTGGGCGAGAAGTACTTTATCGTCCGCATAACTAAAGTTGTTCAGTCGGGTGCCGTTAACTCGTATTCTTCTTCGGTGAAGATTTCTTCTGAATAGATGTTAAAGAGGAGAGGAGAGAGAACACACCCTTATCTGACTCCTCACTTGATCTCATCTGCTTTTGTTAGTTCGGATTGGACGCGAACAGATGCACTTTGTATCTTGAATTTTGGAGGCGTTCACTTCGTAGTACATTTTTAATGAATAACAGAAAAACGTTTAACTTTTTTATACTACTTTTTATTTTTATATAACACTTGTGACTAGTTTCGAATTACACAGTTTTAACGTTTTTCTGTTATTCAGATGCACTTTGGTTTAGGTAGAGTTTTACTATTATTTGTTTATCTCTTGTATCGAAATTTTTGTGCTCCAGTGCTTTTATTAGTTGTTTTTGTCTCACTTTATCAAATGCCTTATTATAATCTATAAAACAGCTGCATCAAGACGTTGTAGGCAAACAAGGCTTCTCTTGTGCCAACTCCCTAAGCTTCTCTCTTTCGGTGGATGACTTTAAGAAAGATCTTCAGAATGTTGCTCATTAGGGCTGATCGTACGGTGTTCTTCACATTTTTTGGCATTATGTTTCTTAGGAATTGTGACAAACGTTGAGTGAAGCCATTATTCTTGTGGTATTATTCCTGTTTAATAAATCTTATTATATAGGGAAGTTATAACATCTAAATGTTGCTCTTCAATCAACTTAAGCACATCTGCATGTAGGTCATCAGGGCCAGGAGCTTTTCCATCTTTGGCTGATTTTATTGCTGTTTGTACTTCTTCTTTTATAATAGATGGTCCAGTCTCATTGTTACCGTTGGTAGTTATTTCTTCTCTTTGATCATTGAAAAGAGATCTGATATATTTTTCCCTTCAATATCTAACACAATGTTTCCTCCCTCATTTGTAAGGAAGTATGCTCTTTGTTTCCGACCAATTCGAGTGAACTCTTTTATTTTCTTACGCACATTATGGGAGTCGTGCAGTTTCTGCAGATTTTCTCTTTCAGCCACTTTTCTTTAGCTTGTGGACATTTATATTTGATCTTCTTCTGTACTTCTTTATACTTCTGTTTGTCTGAATTTTTTTATGTATCTCCTTTCTTCCATAAGCCTTAATATTTCCTTGGTAAGTATATCAATTAAATTATAATAAGATGTATTAATTGTTTAATTAAAATACATTTTTTATTTATCTTTTCAGCCAAAATTCATTCCAGAATTTATAAAACTCCAACAGGACAACGACTACGATTTAGTATCAGGGACTCGATACGTGGGTACTGGTGGCGTCCACGGTTGGGATTTCAAGAGGAAACTCGTGTCCAGGGGTGCCAACTTCCTCACGCAGCTCTTACTACGTCCCGGCGCCAGTGACTTAACCGGCTCCTTCCGCCTGTACAAAAAGGACGTACTCGAGAAACTGATTAAAAGTTGCGTCTCCAAAGGCTACGTCTTCCAAATGGAGATGATCGTCCGAGCCAGACAGTTCGATTTTAAGATCGGAGAGGTCCCCATCACATTCGTCGACCGCGTTTACGGCGAATCCAAGCTGGGCGGTTCCGAGATTTTCCAGTTTGTCAAGGCGCTGCTCTATCTGTTCGCCACTACCTAAACAGACTGCTAATCATTCCAGTTTTTAATCTGTATATAATACGAGTAATAAATTAAAAATTAATATATTTCGTTAATTTCTTTTTCAGATTGTGAATACCTAGAAGTTGATATTCATGTATGTGTTATAACAAGAAAACTTCCATTCAGTAACTATCATCACTTTAAAGTGGCATTTTAAATTCGAGCAGAAGATCAGCAACATTAAGAGAAATATGTTTGGAACTATGTACGGTAAGACTTGTATATCATAGATTTGTTATTATAGATGACGATCTGTTTCTTAAGTGGTATCTAAAATTGATAAAGTTAATTTCTCGAATATAAGTTAATCAAGGAAAGATATAAAGATAAAAAAGTTAAAATTTTGATTAAGCTTTTTTTAACAGTGTAAACTTCTGTATGTAATTACACTAATCATACGAGGGAATAACATTCCTGCAAACTTTGATTCACCTGTTTACTGTTGTCACAGATTGAGGTATCCATATTAGCACATAAAATTGTAACTAACTAGTAAATATTGAGAATATTTTCAAAAGTTCTATACTGCATTAAAGGTGAGTCTCCTTAATACAAACTAATACATTTCATCATGCCACATTGAGATAACCCTTATTCCAGAGACTGTTGAGTAATAGCTAATCGAAATTATCTGAAGAATAAATAATATTAATTAATTAAATATATTCTAAAAACTACCAATCATGAGAAGTGCAAATTTCCTCTTGAAAATTTCATAATTATTATAACAGTGTGCCATAGAACCATTTTAGTACAGAAAAAATGTAATACTAATTAGAATATGGAAATCTTTAATCACAGAATTAATTATTAATTGTTATTGTTAATGAATCTTAATTTAATCATAAGTTATAGTACAAACGTAGTCTTTTAATTTAATCATGAATTACCATATAGTAACCATTGCAATGATTGTTATGATTTAGTCAGTATTCATCATTTAAAAACTTAAATTACATAATTGCATATTCAGCCTTTAATTACAAATTCATTCATATGTTATAATAATCTATATTTATCAATCAAAACACTATTATATAAATGGTCGAGTAGTAGTAGTGTTTTTGGCTATCGATCACGAGGTCCTTTGCCATGTGTGATTTGTGTGTGAGTAAATGAGCTCGTTACTTTAAAGGATCGCCCCCGTCACTCTAAAGCACCATTAATTGTTTCCGAATGGTTAATGGTATCACCCACCCAACTATTAAAATTTTGGTAAATAAAAATCGGCGATATACGTTTCTTTCAACATTAAATATTTATTTTTTCTACACAATATCCTATACAATACTGTACAACAAAAGTGGACATACAAGGGAACGGTACGGAAGCATACACGCGTAACTTGTGGAATGATTACATCTACTGAATATTAACATGAATTAATTTCCAACACCAATGTGGCAGGTATAATTTTTTTATGCGGTGGTTAAGTAACACGGATTCAACGACGTCGACGTCTACAGACGGTAGTTCTTGTGCATCTCCGGTCTGATGTCGTACACCAGCGCCAAAATCTCCTGCATCACCTTTAACAAAAAATAATTTTAGTCAAGCTTTACAAACTAGTAACAAAAGACATATATTGTAACAAATTAACTAACAATAAATTATAAAAAGAAAACAGGAGAATATATAAAGACATATTTATACTTTATTCAAATGTTTTGGCCATGGATTAAATAAATAAAACACTCGTCTATGTTTTGAGTTACTATTATTTAGTATATACATACATACAGGGTGACTGACGAAAAACCTTTGGTGCTTAATCTCGCTTATTTTTTATCCGATTTTAATAAATAAAACATCAAATTAAACCATTTTTAAAAGACTTTAATAGGATCTGAACTGTTATTTTTTCTCGCACCCAGTTTTTGACAAAATACGATCAACATTTTTTTTTTAAATTGCACTGTATATATATTTTTATTGATTCGCAAGGAGATTTTTTTTCTGAATATAAAACTGTAGACAAATTTATCCATACATCAAACTTAAGTCGAGAAATTGAGGATTAAAAAAATAAATAAAAAGTCAAGTATCCATTGTAAACAATATACAGACCCTATTTTAAATGTCAAAAGTGACAGTGACAGCCATTGATACAATACTGCAACGATTTTTAATTATTTCATAATTAAAATGTTGCAAACACTGTACTAGAATTTTGTGCTACAGAAATCGTTTTTCAGTTTTTGAAATCTTGCAACATTTTTATTATGAAATTATTAAAAATCATTGCAGTATTGTACCAATGACTGACACTGTCACTTTTGACATTTGGAATAGGCTCTATATATTGTTTACTATGGGTATTTGATTTTTAATTTTTTTTTAATCCTCAATTTCTCGACTTTGGTTTGATGAATGGATAAAATCGTTTACAAATTTAGATTCAGAAAAAAATCTCCTTGCGGATCAGTACAAAATATATATACAGTACAATTTGAAAAAAAAAGTTGATCGTCTTTTGTCAAAAACTGGATGCAAGAAAAAATATCAGTACAGTTCATATTAAAGTCTTTTAAAAATAATTTAATTTGATGTTTTATTTATTCAAATCGGATCAAAAATAAGCGAGATACAGCACCAAAGGTTTTTCGTCAGTCACCCTGTATACCATTCTTGATCATATGGCTTCCTTAGGATAAAGGAGATTTTTTTAAATTAAGATTCTCTTGGTTTGTTTCAATAAAGAGATTGGTTGCGACCGTTACTACGTGGTAATCCACTGAATTGAAAAATTGATAGTTTGTTTCACTTTCTTATATGTTTAACCACAAAGTCTAAAGCCATTGCATGACACTTTGTGTTATTACCAATTTAAGATATATAATTAATTAATAATTCAATAAAATATAATTGCAATGAGAAACAGCAGAGGGCTCCTCTTACAGTATCATCAATTAAGAATTATTTTTAAATTATTTGAGCTTTTAGCAACTGGCAAAACAAGTGTGTAAATTTGGAATAGACGTAATTGAAACAAAATCAAAGCTAGTCATCAACTACTACTAATATTACCATTAATAACGTTATTATTATTATTATTACAAATATAAACAATATACATACAGGGTCCTTTTGTGTCATAATTGCACGGTTCATATCATCGATGCGGTGTTTGGTGTCCTGTTCAATTTTCGCGGCGACATCCTCCCTAGAACCCATGTGTTTCGCCTCGAATTCGCGGAATTGCCTCTCGCGCTCGTGACGATATTTCTCGATTTCGTCTTGGGCCTCTTCCTTGGCCTGCTTCAACCTCCTCGCTTTGCCTTTAAGAGAATTTCTTCATTAACAAATCAGTCAACGGAGGTAGCAAACAAATAATTTAAAAATGAAAATATGATTTTCTCTAAAAACAAAATTACTTGTAATAATTAAATCTCACAAAATGAAACAGCTAGACTAGACAGTAACCAAACATATTATCACTGCTGGTGATCTACATCTAATGTATAACTCCATCAAGCACACAAATAGATATTTCAAATTTTCGTCAAACCATACGAAAGGTATTAAATATTTTTCAATTAATTACTTAATCTCTAGAATATACGTTACAGCTCTTGGAAGGTTATTTTAACTTTTATAACTTTCCAACCGTTTTTTGAGGGCAATTCTTCAATTGCTCTTAAGCTAAAATTTTCATTTTTTGGGAAACGTTCAAACAATTATTATTATTATTAAATTGAATTAACATGAACATTATTTTGTGTTTTCAACTATTTCTTGAAATATTTTAAATTATTTTTTGTGGAATGTGTTTTGTTTCAACTATTTAAAAGAATTTTTTTATTTTTTGAAAATTTTTAATTCACATTTACTGAAAATGTTTGTAACTGTTTTTTTTTACAATTCAATTTTTTCTTTTAATAAATTTGCGATTGCTTTTAATTTTCACCATTTCTATTTATAAATTGTTATTTATTTCATTGTACGAACCAATTTTAGATTTGTTTTCAAAAATATCTTTACTCTTGGGGCAAACTGCTGTTTAGTTTTTAAAATTTTGTTTATTATTATTTTTTAATAAATTTGCTTTTTCAATTCAATTGTTTACTTTCTTAAATTTTCAATTATTTTCTTTCAATTTTATTTATAGATATTCATTTGTTTTATTTGTATTACATGAACTGTTTTAAATACTATTGTAATTTTTTTTTTGAGCAAATGTTTTTTTTTATTTCAACTGTTTTTTTTTTAATTTAAGAATTTATTTATTTATTTTTTTTATTTATTTTGTAAATTTAACGGTTTTTATTTTTTTAAATTTACACACAGCTTATTGTTTTTTGACCAAACATTTTTTTAAATTGTCACCTGTTATTAATTATTTTAAATTTTCAGCAAAACAAAATTTGTTTTTTTCCAAATAAATTGTTTCTTTTAATAAATTTGCAATCGTTTATTTCAAATTTCCACCACTTATATTTATATTTTTTAATTGTACTGTATGAACGGTTTCGAAGGTCAAGGTTAATGTATTAGTAATTGAGATAGGTCAATTGGAATGGATCAATTCACGTCTGATTTAGGTTAATCGATTATTTATTGAGGTAGGTCAAGAGTACGCCTGGCCAATTTATTACTGATTGGGGTAGGTCAATCATGGGTTCTGTCGATATACGATCAATTTAGGTGAGTAAGAACAAAAAAGTATGAGAATTTGATAAAATAACAGTATAAAAATTATTAGTTTGATAAAATAAAGATATAAAAATTATTAGTTAAAAACAGTTTTCTTTAAAAATAGATAAATAAATAAATGAATAGAAATTGTATTAAAAACAACTAAAACTTAACCAGAAAAGTAGTAGGAATTAAAAATTTGAAGTTTACCAAAAATCAAAAATGTTTTCATTTTAATAAAACTGTTGATATTTTTAAAACTGTTGCAAAAAACAAAACAATTGAAATTGAAAATTTATTATAGAAACAATTTCAGAAGCATTTCTCAATTGGAAAGGTTTAGAAAATGTGATTTTGGTAAAGAAAATCATTTAAAATTGAAAATTTTATCATTAACAATTAAATTTATTGGGAAATGTTTGAAGATATTCTAAAATTAGATTAAAATAGTTTTTTGGTTAAAAAAAATAAAATAATTAGCTAATTTATTTTTAATTGTTGTTTAGTTGTTAAGTAGTTTAGATGAGTTTGTTATTTTATTTTTATTTCTTTCAATGTTGATTTATTTTGTATTTTTCTTTTTCTAATGTACATAGGGTGAATCCCGTAAATAAAGTTATTATTATTACAAAAAGTAGACATTTTACAAAAATCAGTATAAAACTTACAGAATTTATTGGAGTTTTACAAAACAACTGAAAATGTCCTAAAAAACTAAAAGAGAAAAGAAAACAATTTAAAATTTTCAAAAACAAAAAATTCGGCTAAAATTTAAGCTGACACACAACTTAATATTTAAAACAATTGAAAAATAACAATTAAAAATTTGCCAAAACATTTAAGTAAAAATTTGTAAACAGTTGCAAATTTATGCTAAAAACGATTGGAATTTTTCAAAAGATAAAAATTTGCTTAAGAAAACAATTGAAGAAAACAGTCTATAACTTGCTCAAAGCAGTCGGAATCTTTGTAGAAAATAAAGTTTGGTTAAGTATAAACAAATTTATTTTTTATTTAAAAAGAAAATAACAAAATATAGTTGAAAACTTTCAAAAACTTGAGAAATCTTAAATAACAAAAAAAAAACAAAAGAAATCTCAAAAACAAATAAATAGAATTACATTAGTAACAATTTAAAATTTGCTAAATATATTTGAAAACTTTCTAAAAAACCGTTGAAAATTAAAATAGTAAGTTGCAAAATAAACAGATGAAAATTTTCAAAAATAAACAGTTTAAAACAATTGATAAATTTCTAACAAAACAGTTGAAAACGTTCAATAACTTTATACAACTCTTATTAAAATATTGTACCTACATAAAAAAACAAATGAACATGAACTGAAAGAAAAACAAAAGAAATCTCAAAAAAACAATTGATATCATTACACAGTTAAAGAGGATTTGTTAAAAAAAAAACAGTTGAACAAAAACTAAAAATTGTACAAAACAATTGACATGATATCGACTACTAAGATAATTGAAAATTTTCTAAAAAGAAACATTTCAAATTCACTTTCATAAAAAGAAACCATTGACAATTTGCAGGAAAAAAAAAACAATTGAAAACGAAGAATTGAAATGATATTATTAACTTTAGTATATAAATATATTTCCTAAAAAAACATTTAAAAATCACGTTTATTATAAAAAACAATTGACAATCTGCAAAAAAAAAACAATTGAAAAGAAAAATTGTACAAAACAATTGAAATGATAACAATAACTTTACTAAATATATTTATAAATTCACTAAAAAAAACATTTAAAATTAACTTTTATTTAAAAAAATAAATGGCAATCTGCAGCAAAAAAAAACAATGGAAAACGAAAAACATTTAAAATTCACTTTCATTAAAAAAACAATCTGCGGAAAAAACAATTGAAAATGAAGAATTATACAAAACAATTGAAATGATATAGGTAAATATCGTTACTAAATATAATATTTGAAAACTTCCATAAAAAAACATTTAAAATTCACTTGTATTAAAAAACAATCGACAATCTACAGAAAAAGAAAAACAATTGAAATCGACGAATTGTATAAAACAATTGAAATTAAATAACTTTGCTAAATTTTCTTTAAAAAAAACATTTAAAATTCACTTTTATTACAAAAACAATTGACAGTCTGTAGAAAAAAACAATTGAAAACGAAGAATTGTACAAAACAATTGAAATGATATAAATAACGTTACTAAATATATTTGAAATTTTTCAAAAAAAACATTTACAATTCTCTTTTATTAAAAAAAACAATTGACAATCCGCAGAAGAAAAACGAAGAATTGCACAAAACAATTGAAATGATATAAATAACTTTACTAAAAATATTTGAAAATTATCTCAAAAAACATTTAAAATTAATAATTGTCTATCTACAGTAAAAAAAAAAAAACAGTTGAAAACGGCAAACATTAATTCACTCTCATTTAAAAAAAACAATTGACAATCTGCAGAAAAAAACAATTGAAAAGGACGAATTGACAAAACAATTGAAAAGATATAATAATTTTACTAAATATATTTTAAAATAATAATTGACAATCTGCAGAAAAAAGAATAATTGAAACCGACGAATTGTACAAAACAATTGAAATCATATAAATAACTTTACTAAATATATTTTAAAATAAAAAAAAAAACATTTGAATTTCACTTTTATCATAAAAAAACAATTGACAATGTGTAGTAGTAAAAAAAAAACAATTGAAAAAGAAAAACATTTAAAATTCACTTTCAATTAAACAAACAATGGAAATTCTGCAGAAAAAGAACAATTGAAAACGACGAATTGTTCAAAAAAATTGATAAGATATAAATAATATTACGAAAAATATTTTAAAATTTTCTATAAAAAATCACTTTTTATAAAAAAGAATTGACAATCTGCAGGAAAGAAAAACAATTAAAAACGCGAATTGTACAAAACAATTGAAATGATAGCAATAACTTTACTAAAAACGTTTGAAAATTTTCTAAAAAATAATTTAAAATTCACTTTTATTAAAAAAACAACTCATTAAAAAAAACAATTCATTAAAAAAAACAATTGACAATCTGCAGAAGAAAAAAAAAACAATTGAAAACGACGAATTATACAAAACAATTGAAATGATAATAATAACTTTACTAAATAATTTTGAAACTTTTATTTAAAAAAAACATTTAAAATTCATTTTTATTACAAAAATAATTGGCAATCTGCAACAAAAAAACAATTGAAAACGAAAAAATTTAAAATCACTTTCATTAAAAAAACAATTGACAATCTGCAGAAAAAAAAAACAATTGAATAAGATTTGTACAAAACAATTTAAATGATATAATTTTCTAATAAAACATTTAAAATTCTGTTTTATTAAAAACAATAATTGGCAAGCTTCAGCAAATTTTTTTGCTGTAGATTGTCTATGTCAAATCATATAAAAAAGAAAATTGAAAATTTCTTAAACAACTGAAAAAACTTGATCATTTTAAACATTTAAAGAAATCGTTATAAATTTTTCTTAAAATAATCAATAATTTGTAAAAAAAAAAACACACAGTTGAACCTTTTTTCAATATGTTAAAATTTGCTTAAAATAATAATTTTTTTCAAACAATAATTTTCTAAAAAAAACAGCTGATTTTTTTAACAAACTTAAAAACAATTGTTAATTTTCCAAAAATGAAACATTTGATAATTATATTTAAAATTTCAAAAAAAGAAATCATAAAAAACAACTGGTAGCTTTATACACTTCTCAAAACAATTAGAATTATACGAATAACAAATGAAAATTAGCTAAAAAGTTTTTTTAACTTTCTGAAAAAAACAGTTTTTTTTTTCTAAAAATAAAAACAGTTGATTTTTAAAACTGTAAAACAACTGAAAATTTGTCAACAGTTTTCTTAGAATAGTTGATTTTATGAACTCTTTAAAAAAATTAACATTGTCAAACAAATAATAATTTGGAAAGAAAAACAATTGAAACTTTTAAAACCCTTTTAACACTTAAGACAGTAGTAGCTGTAACCACAAAAAATATAAATGAATTATCCTTAATTTCTTAAACAAAAAATATATATATTTTACAGTTAGAAAACAATTAAAAAAGTCAAAAACAATTGAAAAAAATATTTAAAATACAATCTTTTTAATTTTACAAAAAAAATGATAATTTGCTAAATAGGTTAAAAAAATCCTAAAATTTACTTTCAAAAATTATGCATTTCAAAACTTGCTAAAAAATAATTGAATTTTTTCGAAACAAATATTTTTAAAACAGGTGCAACAAACAATTGAAATTTTTTATAAATATGTATATGGTTGTAATCATAATTTTTAGGGTATAAGAAATTTGGCTAAGAAAATCTCGAACAATTGAGAAATATTTCTATAATCATTAAAATATTGTTCATTTAATCATTACATTTATTCAAATTATACTAATAGATTATGATTAATAAACTTATAGTTAATTATATTTAAATTAATAATACTTTTATAGGCTTTAGCATGATGTTATCAGTTAGGAAATCACCTGACCTAAAGTAATTAATTACACGATCACAAGGAAACCTTGAAACCTTTAACAATAAGTCTAATAAGAATTCAAGTTCGGCGATTAATGACGAAATTAACATTAATGATAAGGGAAGGTGAACCTGTACAATTTCACCCTGCATACGTTATAATTATATAATTAAATGCCGAATAATACAAACAAATGGATATAATTACACATAAAATACGTAGAAATGTATATTTATTATTCCAGCAGGCGATTGATGTGTGTGAACGATAAAAGTATTGATGTTCACGAGAAAACATAACTCGTGACCGATGTTTTGTTACACCCAGTAAATGACTGGTTTGGGAAAAGGTCAATAATTTCGACTTACGTTTCCTCGCCTCGGACACCTTCTCGGCGGCCCTTTTCTCCGCCGCCAGCAGCTGTTGGATTCCCTGCGTTTGACTTGCCATTTTCGTTGAGAAACTCGTAAACTCTACGAGACGTTACAACTCGAACGCTCGATGACCTACAATGAAGTCATATGATTTTTGTTTCAGCTGTAGGGGGCGCGGTAATAAGCGACATCTATTGATATATTTTTTGTATAGCAACAAAAGATTAGATCTATTCAATAGATGGCGCTTGTGTGAACTACGTAGAGAAATATTTAAATAGTAAATTCTGTGTGTTTATAGAGTCGCATCCTCGTTAATTAAATAATGTAGGTGAAATTAAAATATATTGAAATAAGGTAATAAATTAATTATACAATTATTTATACATCTAGTTGGCTTTGATGATCCCAGCTCAAAAACAAAACAAGTTTTTTTTATTAAAACATTTTACAGTTGGTGGATTTACAATTAAAGTGTGAAGTGATTTCAAAGGGCTATTAAGGTGAAAATGTTTAAATATACACAACCCTCATTAATTAGTTATGTTCGTACGGATGTGATAAACTAATTACTTCTGGGTAAGTAAAAACCTTTACCGAATTTTGCACTTTTGTAGATTATGTTTACACTCCGGAATCTCAGATTTTTCTCACAGCATAAACAACCCCAAGGGATTCTTTAGTTTAATTTTTAGAAAGAATATATGCAGTATATATGAATTAATTAAATCAATTAGATTTTCCATATTTAAATCATAAATATTAATACTTGATTGTATCACTTTTAGGACCATTGTAAGAATTAGGAGAGAAGAGGATCAAGAGTAATGGGTTATCAGAGTGGAATAATGTTTAAGAGAGCAATAGTCAGCAGTTTTTGGATGAGACGAAGGAATAGTTTTGGGCCCCACATCTGTAACGATTTAAAATTGAAATATAGTTTTTGGGTATCGAGGATATTTAAGGTATTATTTATTTATTTATATTTACTTTACAAGATCCTATTAAACAAAATTAAGATAAATACATTAAAAATTACAAAAATTTAGGTCACAGGACTTGCGGGCGGAGTTCATCATGTGTTCTTCCTCTCTGGACCATTCTTCTGCTTCAGATGATGGAATTCATTTTCAGCAAAGTATTTTTGCCATTTAGGCAAAGTATTGGCCATTACTGGCATATTTATGTCCATTTTACATGGAGCAATTAAAAAAGTATTTTAGGCTGTCTGGTTCATGAAAGCCAGCGTTTTTTGTTATTAAGAAAATTACACTACTGTAAAAATTGATGAACGAAATACCACCTTACTATCAGATTCTTTAAAATATTAACATGGCCCTTTTTTAGCTTTAGTTTTCATAAATTAATTAGATCAATTAAATGTGGCCCGTTTTAATTATAGCTTATAATGTTTTATTGTAACACTGAATTTGAGAAATTTTAGGTTGCATCAACAAATGTCGAGGGAAGAGATAGAGAGGAATCAAGGAAACGTTTTGGGTCACACATAATAATGATATATAGTCTGATTATGTCCGATTTATGCCAGGCCAAAGCTTTCTTAATGAAGAAAAGAGGGAGAGGGGAGAAAGGATTTAAGCAGAAGGAGGTAATTAAAAAAAAATTACGATGAAGTAGATGGCCTTGAGTTAGTAGGAGTAACTCGCTACTTATTTTGCTTTTAATAAGCGTAACTCTGAGATTTGTAGATGGTCCACTTCACAAGTCTCGTAAGTTTTGTAAGCATTGCGGTATGTATTATATGATATTTCTCTCGATTTGCAAATGCATTCCATTATAAAACAGCAAGGAATTGCCATTATACTCATTATAACAAATTGGTGATTACAGTCATTTACATGAAAGGCCTTTTAAAGAATAAATTGGTTTTATTTACGTCCTGAACACACCTTGCATAATTGTAGAATTGATTTTCTTTGCGTCCTGATAACATCTTAAATAATTGTAGAATAACCCATATGTTCTTTGTTTGTCACGGTAACATTTTGTTACTAGGAAAATGCATATTTTTGAAACTTTGTTGCTATAGAAAAGCTTAACGAATGATTAGTAAATGCAGACTTAAATAGATTAATTTAAATCGTTGTGCAAACTATAGACAAATATTACAGGATTAATTAAAACACTTAGTTTTGTTTCACCAAGGGTTAAGTGGGAAATTAATTCATTGTATAAAAAATGATTTTTAAAGTATGATGAAAGATTCTAAAGCCTTAAAATAATCATTAAATTAAGCACAAACTCTATATCTATTTATATTTCAGGTTTTGCATTAGGATAGATGTGGGAAAATACCAACAATCATTTCATGGAGAGATAGTGATGAAATATCAATTGGTGTCTCTTTCCAAAATAGATGGAATGAGGAAGTCTTTACAGTATGTATTAAAATATTTATTTCTCCTTAAACCTAAATAGTCCAAAATTTCTGAGCGACTATATCAAAGCTTTTGTTTTAATAATTTTTCAGCACACTCTATTCTAGTTATTAATTGTTATTCATGTTTTTTTACTTTCCCTATATAGTATATATAGGGGAAGTATTGTTTTCGTGCATGAAAATGTCTGTGGGCGCTGTATCTCAAAAACTAATGATCCTATTGAGATAAAACTTTAAACTTAAGGTTTTATCCTTAAAAACTGGAACTGAAAAGTTTTTAGTGAACATTCATAAACTGGAAGTGGGTGTTTACTCAAGGTGATTTTTGGTTTTTTGTCGATATTTTTCTAAATTATAAAAATATTACAAAACCATTCAAACAATAGTTAAAGAGAATGAGTATCTAAACAATTTTTATTAAAACATGTTTTTCCATAAAATTCTTAACCTACGAGAAAATTTAAAATTTTGATAATTTTTGCCTATGGCTAACAAACTATAGGAGTTACATGAAATTTATATAACTAGTAATTGTAAAAAATTAAAAATTGAGCAAATTGTTAAAGGTCGCTATTTTGCGCAAACCTCATAGTTTTCGAGGAAATTGTAAATAAATTACTATGATGGCACCATTTTTTTTTGTTTTTATTTTTACGTTTTAGAACTTTTAATTAAAACCCGCGCTTTTAATTTACTGATTGAAAGGTAGGATAGAGGCCTCCCACCCACCCTACATATACATGATTACTTTAAATACTAATCGTTGATGATTTTGCTGCTTAGAAAACAATAAAACCCTGGATGTAATAAAAAATAAAGCATAATCCAAATTTACGTTTGAATATTAATGACCTTCTATAGCTAATTTTATCAAAGCTTGATTTAAAGCCTTTTCAAGTATCATGTATATAATTCTTATTAACTTACACACTCAAAATTTTACTTTGTCAATTTCTTTTATTAAAATTTTGTAATTAAAGTTATTGCAAACCACGACGCAATCAGTAATTAAAGTTAATATGTATATGTAGAGTGGAAAAGGAAATTTTAAGATTCGTAAAATATTCTACCATTGTTTTATGTCATCAGTAGCTTCTAGGATATTGTTTTGAAGCAATTTTTTAAATGTCTAAATTCTTTCAATTTCTCACACAAAATTGCAAAAATAATCTTTAAAAACATTTGTATGTGTTCTTGACTTATGTGAAGATTATATTAATAATAAACGCGATTAAATTAAATTAAAACAGTGAAGAAAGGAATTGAACCGCCTTTATTTTTTAAAACATTGTTTAATTTTAACTCTAGTTTCTTAGAAATTGTCTGGGGTTCAAGCATTTTCAACAGTTTTATTTAACCAATATTTAAAATTTTCCAGCAATTTTTCATCAGTTCAAGAATTTTCCGGATTTTATTTTTTATTTTTTAGAAACTTTATTTATTATTTCTTGTTTTAACTTATTCAAATTTGCTTGATTCTTTTAGAGAACTTCTAGAAACTTCCAAGTAATTTTACATCCTCATTTGTCAAGACTTTTAGAAATGTCAAGTAGTTTATATTTAGATTTTAATTTGACGAAAACATGTAACCAATTCGTGAAGAATATTTTTTTTTAATGAATTTTGAAATAATTGTAATAATAAATAATAGTTTTCTACAAATTATTGGGGATTAAAACATTTTTAACATTTCTTTCCAGTCTTTAAAATATTCGAGAAATTTTTCTTCTCACCCTAACTGTAGAATTATCTTCAAGAATTTAAGAATTCACTGTATTTTTTTAATATTTGCTTGTTTTTTTAAAAAACTAGAAAGTTTTAAGTAATTTTGTGTCCCCGTTTCTACAAACTTTGTTGAGACTTTTCGAAATATAAAGCCTTTTTTTAGAATCGATGAAAAACTCCCCAAATGTTTACTTACAGGCCCTTAAAAATTTACAGAATGTCTTCCTTTATAAATTTTGGAAAATCTTCCAAAAATAAATCCTGGAAAATTTTCAAAGGTTTATAAGTAAAAATTCTGAATATTGGTAAAATTCTAAACAGGTTCCAGAATTTATTATTAAATCCCTTGAAATTTTGTCATTGGTTTTAGAATTTTCTGCATTTTTTTCCCTCTTTATTTACACAATTTTTTCAAATTTTTTTTTCCAGATTGTAAGAATTATTTTTAAGTGTTGGAACTTTTCAAAAATATTCTTTGAGACTTTAAAATTTTCAGCATTTCTTATTTATTTATAAATAAATAAAAAATAGTTTATTTTAAAACCAAATTTTTTCTGGTAATTTCTCGTCTAAATACCTAATTTCAAACATTTTTTTGCTAGATTTCTAGAATTTTTTTTCGTGTAGAAATTTTTGCTCCAATTGTAATCATTCATTACGAGTTTTTTTTTTGCTTTACTTGCTTTATTTTATTGAAATTCTCTAGGATTTAAATAAATGTAATGCTTTTTATGCTACATTCTTGATGGAACCGGATGTATAAGTTTGGTGAAGAAAAGCACTTGTTATGTTCGATATTTTTATTTACAGTTTCCTGACACGTGTCAGGAAACTATAAACTGCTTTTCTTCTCCAAAAATCTCTAGGATTTTTACAAGGATACTTGGGATTTCAGTAATTTGAAGTTTCTAGTTTCCAAATTTATAGCAATTTGGTCGTGAGCTCTCCTTTTGGGAAAAACTGCTACAAAAAATCAGGATTAGCCACGATTTTCTACGGTTTCACGGTTCTAGAATTTTGATGTAATTTAAAGTTGAGATTCCCAGAAAATTTGTCAAAATTTCTAGATTTTTCTTTATTTCTAGACTCTTATAACGTTTACAATTTTTATTTCAGGTTTTTGTTCCAAATTGTAAGAATTTTCTTTGAGAATTCAAAAATTTTACAATTTTTTTCTTATCTTTACTTTAACTTTTTCAGATTTCCTACAAGGGTTCTAGAAATATCGACTAATTTTATGTCCAAGATACCAAGAATTTTTTTATATAAATTTCTAGATTATTTCAGTAATTTTTCTTTTTGAAATTTTCATTAGGTTTTGAAAGGTTTACAATTTTCAACAAAAATAGGTCCAGATTATTTAAAGTGGTTAAGGTTTTTTTTAGAAAAAAATTCCTTCGAATTACATTGTTTCGAGATTTTCTTCCAGAAATATTTTCTTTCAGACTCTTAGAGAGGGAGAGATAATAATATCTTTATTCGAACATATAAATATACAATTTAGAAACATTTACAAATAATATATGATGTGCTAGTCTACCGTTTGGGCTATCTACCATCGGTCTTTCTGCCTTTTCTTGACTCTAATTATGTGTAAATAAATAACTTTGCTTGCTAGCTTAATTGTCTGGATGATTCTAACTAATAAATTGATGTAGGACTGAAGGGTGTTAAAATTGGGATTTCGGAGAATGCAAAATTTGTTAAGAAGAAGTTACATTAGAAGGATTGTTGACGAATTTATAAACGAGGCTATGTATACGTTGGGAAATAGGAGTAACCTGCGTGTAAAAAAGAGCACATTTAGGGGTTTATTGTAAGGGTTAATTGGATGTCTATTGGTAAGGGTTCGTAGGGCTGATCTTTCGGCTACATTAAAGTGATTTGTATATCCTAACTGCTGTTTTAGTAGAAATATCTTGGTTTTTATAGGTTAGTGTTCTAAAATGTCGAGCTTTAGTTTTGATCTTGACCTTTATAGCTTGTGCCTTGGCTTTGAAGAAGAGTTGGGGGTCGGGCAGGATGCATAGGTATTTACAGGAGTAGGTAGAGTAACAGACAGAGTTTTCTAGCTTTACTTGCTTTTTCCTATCCGAATTTTTAAATATTCTAAAATTTTCTAGTAAGTTTTAATCTACATTCCTAGAAATTTTATAGATAATTTTAGAATTTACAAAATTTTTTTTCTAGAGATCTAAAACTTTTCCGCAGTTTTCTTTGATAGTTGTAAAACTTTTCAAAAATTTTTCTTTTTGACTTTTACATTTTTCTAGGATATTGTTCATCTAATTGTATATAAAGTTTACTAGGATTATAGAATTTTCTAATAATTTTAATTCTAGATTCATCAAAATCTTTAATGTTCTAGAATTTTTATCAATTTTCCCTGTAATTTAAAGAAGTTCTGGATTTTCTTACAAATTTTTCTTATAAAATTGTAGAATTTTTAGCGTTCCTCGCTTTATCTTATCTGGAGCTCCTACTAGATTATTCAAGGGTTCCAGAATTTTTTCAAACTTTTTCTCGACCATTATAAAATCCTCTATCGCACAATACATCATCAGTAAAACAAAAAATTATTTGTATGAATGCATCAAGTTTAAAATGCAACTTTTTGTGTTTGTTTACATTTTACAACTTCTAACTAAAATCCTCGCTTATGTTTTACTGATTGGAGGGTGGGATAGAGGCCACCCACCCACCCTACATATACATGATAACTTTAATTGCTAATCGTTGATGATTTTGCTGCTATAAACAGTCAAACCCTTTTAGTAATAAAAAATAAAACAAAATCAAAATTTAAGTTTAAATATAAATGATTTTCAATAACCCATCAAGTATCAAATTTTTACCAATTTACTCACTCAAAAGATTACCTTTTGAATTCCTTTTTTATTCAAGTTTTGTAAGATATTTCATTGGATACAGCGAGACGATAAGGAATTAAATGTTATGTGTATATGTAGGGTGGGTGGGTGGCCTCTACCCCACCCTTCATCAAAAATTATGATGAACGATTTGTTTGAATTAATCTATAAAATTTTGCAATAATGTTATGATTATTTACGTTTTACAACTTTTAATTAAAACTGTGGCTTACGTGTTACTGATTGGAGGGTGAGTTAGGGTACTTCCCACTCACCCTACAATAACTATTTAATAATTTTCACATTTTTATTCGTAATTGCTAATAAACTCTAGGAGTTACCATGAATGAAATGTATATAATGAGTAATTGTAAAAAATGCAAAATTGAGAAAATTATTTTTGCGTAAACCTCATAGTTTTCGAGAAAAATATAGGGAAAGTATTATAATGGCCACATTACCATTTTTTTTAAATTTGTTAATAAAAAAAAATTACAAATTAAAATACGTTAATTAATTTTATTATGCAGAAATCAATAACTATCATTAACTGAAATACATGTTTCCAATCACAAAATAAATCGATAAATGAGAAACAAATACCAGATAAATCACAATCGTAATGGCATTGATTAACAGAACATATTAAATTATAACATCACATGCTGGCACCATTTGGCGATTATGTTTAGCATTTGGCCATTCATATGCGGTGCGTGCGGATTTGTAACCAATTTATGAGCTCCAAACTTTACGCTCGTGCCTAATTGAAGTAAACATTTTCTACAAGCCGGGCACGATTTTTCTGTCTCAAATGGATCTAATTGTTGCAAGTATGCAATCGCATAATTGATTTGGCACTGAGTGTGTCGAGGAGTATTTTAAGCCCATTAGAATATACTCTGTGTGATTTTTTTTTACGAGTGCGCGCTTCTTGATTCTTGAACGCAATGTTAATTTGTAGTAAAATTGTAATTACGAGCCTGCGTTCGTTGTGTTTTTATTGATAAAGGTAAATGATTTGAAAATAGCGGGTAAGTTATATTTAATTTGTTTACTGGTATTAATAATTATTATAGCTTACAAATTATCTGATCTTATTTGATTAGCATTACAAAACATAATAAATACAAATTAATTATTTCGTAATTAATTTCTTTGTTTGTTAAATTATATTCAAATATTCATCATAACCTTATAAAATTGATTAATTGAATATCAATTAATTGATTATTAAAATTATTCTATTGTCATAATAATTAAAATTATTTTATTGACGAATAAACGTAGAAATAATGTAGAAAGAGCTCTGGTCTTTTGAAAGGTTAACTCAATAACACCTCATCCATATTCATATCATTTATATCATTGTTGGAATAATTTTAACCAGAAAAAAACAACATTATTTTAATAAAAGTTAACCTTCAATAATTATATTATTTTCATTTTCTATTGAAAGGATAATTAAATTGCTTTAATATAAAGCTATTGCAATTCACTTTACAAAAAAAAAAAACATAATCATTTTGATAAAACCATGAAAATATTCATCAATCATAGTATTACTACGAATCCCCCATACCTCACTGTTTACCCGTAAAGTTTTAGTGTAATTACGTAACAGATTAACGTTATTATTTATTACATTTAATACAGGTCCGGCTTTTAGTTAAATTAAAAACAACACTTCCCCGTGACATTGGCATAGTTTTCCTACCTACCACAGTGTTGGTGTTTGTTTGTGAACATGTCAGTCGATACACATATGTAGACGACGCACATTCAACGCGGGGTGGAAACGGTGGGCAAATGACAACTGTCCTGCGCGTATAGAGGGAATCTTCTTGCGAATTCCGCACTTCTAAGCCAAGAGCGGGACCGGAAGTGTCGACACGGAAAACGTTTCCGGCTCGCTCGCATCAGTGAATAGACAAATTTTAAACTCTTAATAAAAACATATACTTGATTTCCTCGGTGAGTACTCATGAGTGATGCTTTCGTTGTGCTTCAGCACCTAATTGTTTGCCTCACCAGAAGGAAGCATTAAATATTAATAAATCACAAATTTTGTTTGTATAACACTGACTTTATTAAGTGACTATTTGTGAAGAATAATGTATAACGAAGTAGAAGCCTCCACCATTAACAGATTAATAAATCAATTCACGTTCAACGTTGATTTATTATGGTTTAACATTTATTATGTGTAATATATGCTTATCAGGAGGTTTATTTTTAATGTTATTACGTAGAATTTTATAAATATATATTTATACATACTATTAAAATATTATCAGTGTGTTTTTGATTATTAATACGCAATATTAATGAAGGTTTTGATAATTTTTAAAATTTCACGTTTATTTATCTGAGATATAAAATGGAACACCCTAGTTTCATTTTAATAATAAATTTTTAAAGATACATAAACTTTTATTTATTTTGTATTATTATTAACAGTGACATACTGTTTTGGTAAGAACTTTAATTTTTTTAAATACTTGATCAATCAATTAAAAGTATAAAACGTTCAAATTAAAATATTAATTTTATTCTGGAGTTTTAATAGTATTGAAAAACAGTAGTTGTAATGTAAATGCAATCTAAAACACCTACAACAATCGAGAGAAGATGTAGTCATAAAATGTTGCTTAGTTAAAAGATTTTCTTCTTACGTACGATAATATCGAGCTGAAGACGTGTGTATTAAAAGATTTTAAAAACTAATAATTTAAAATTACGAAAACATTTCGTAAATCTTCAACAATCATTGTTGTATATTTACGAAATGTTGTTAATTTTTTACTAATAAAACATTTATTATAAGATTTCATACATACCAATAACGTTTTTTTTTCTGTTTTTCGCCTTGAATTTTATGTTTCTCCGCTCGATTGAATGCATTTAATCCTTGCATCACTTATTAAAACCATTAACAGAGCAAGGAATTTTAATTACAGCTTTGTGATAAATGTTTAAGATTGTTGTGTTATTACTTTATTTTGTAGAGGGATTTTATTAGATCTATCGTGGCTTTATTAACACTTCTACGTGTGAGGTTCTTCCGTATATCTGATTTTATTACTTTATCGAATGCTTTTTTCAAATCTATAAAACACATATGAATTTTCTTTCTTATTAAAATATGCCTTCTCTGATATTATTATTTCTTTTTAATGCTTATAACGTTTTTGTTTATTCCTTTCTTTCTGATGTATTTTTCATATATTTTTGATGTTTAACCTTTCTACCTTTCCTGCCAAAAGGAAGGCCTAATAATCGTAATAATCTTAAACTCCAAGAAATTATAAAATTACGAAAAACTTTAAAACAAATGAGAAAATACTTGACCTTGTATTTTTATTTGTAAACAATTACTTGTCTTTTTAATTTTGTGACCTATAATAAAGTTGAATATTAGTTGCTTGTATATTTTTTTAAATTTCACATAGAATAATTCAAATATGAGAGATGGCAGATGACAAATAATAGACGACAGATGTCAAATGAAAGATTGGAGTTGACAGATGACAGATGTCAGATGAGAGATGACAGATGACAGATATTAAATTTTGTTTTCTATTTATCAGATACATACATCAATCATAAATTACAAACGACAGATGTAAGTCATTAATATTAGATATTAGATTATAGATATCAGATGACAGGTAAGAGATAAAAAGTGGTAGGTGACACTATGATATAAAACAGTAAACAAGTAACATGAAATAAATAAAATATATCAGGTAACAGATTACAGATGAGAGATGACAGATGATAGATGACAGATGCAAGATCACAGATGATAGATGACAGATATCTCTATTTTTTATCACATATATACATCATAAATGAAAAATGGCAGATTATAAGACATAGATAATAGATTATGGATATCATGACACTTAGACAGATTACAGATAAGAGATGCCAGATTACAGATAACATATAATAGATAACAGATGATAAATGACTGATGATAGATGACAGGTATTTATATATTTTTTTTCTATACATACATAATTCATAAATGACAAATGACAGATGATAACTTATAGATATGTATAAGATGAGAGATGAAATGTAGTAGTTGACACTTGATAGACAATGGTAAGTTGAAAATTTGTCAATTTTTTCAGTTTTCACCGGTGACCTGATAAGTTGAAAATATAATTTTTAAAATCACATACGTATAAAATTCATACATAACAAATGCCAATTGATAATTGATAGGTAACAAATTATATGTGAGATAACAGATATAATAGTTGATAGTTAACAAAAATTAGTAAACAGGTAATAAAACACAGATAACAAATAAAAGTATATCAAATAACAGATAGCAGATGGCCGATAACAGATAGCAAATGACATATGACAGGTAACAAACGACAAATGACAGATGACAGATGATAGTTGACAGATGACAGATGATAGTTGACAGATGACATATAACAGATGATAAATATTTCTATTTTATTATCACATACATACATCATTCATAAATGACTAATGACAGACGATAAGTCGTAGATAATAGATTATAGATATCAGATGACTGATGAAATTTGGTAGTTGACACTTGGACAGAAAACAGTAAACAAGTAATAAAACAAATAAAATCTATCAGGTAACAGATTACAGATTAGAGAAGATAGATGACAGATAACAGATGACCTATGACAGATGATAGATGCCAGGTATTTTTATTATTTTTTTCTATTAATCATATACATACATAATTCACAAATGACAAATGACAGATGATAAGTCATAGATAATAGAATATAGATATCAGATGACTGTTGAAATGTGGTAATTAACACTTAGATTGGAAACAGCAAACAAGTGACATACGACAAATAATATATAACAAGTTACATATTAAGATGACAGATAATAGATTATAGTTGACAGAAAAGAGATGTCATCTATGATAATAAACATAGATGACAGATGATAGATGACAAATAAACGTTTCGCGAGAGTATTCACGTTTTATTAAAAAGTGTTTACGTATATAATTCATACATGACAAATGACAAATTACAGAAAATAGTCACCTGCTACTATTTTCTGAAAGTGTCAACTATTATTTCTGTTATCTGTCATTTGTCATGTATGAATTATATACGTATATGATAAATAGGAAAAAGGAAATATTTAATAAAAAATATATTTTCAACTTATCAGGTCACCGGTGAAAACTGTGAAAAAAATTGACAATTTTCCAACTTACCATTATGTATCTTAAAACCAAAAATAAATAACAGATGGCAAAGTATATCAGAAAACAGATAGCAGATGGCTGATAACAGATGACAAATAACATATGGCAGATAACATACGACAAATGCCAGGTGACAGGTGATATATGACAGATGACAGAAAACAGATGATAGATGGCCGACGAGAAAATATTTATTCTTAAGAAGTTTATTGTAAGTAATAGTTTTTAACGAAAATTTAATTTGAAGAGATTCAGTTTTAATTTTTATTAATTGAAATTAAGAGTTATTTAAGATTTTAAACAATTGAAAATTAAACATCAAAATCCAGATGACAGATGGCAGATGAGAATTAATGAATAAAAAATGTTAAATGCTAGATAGATTATTATCAATAGGTTTAAAGGAACATCTTATTTGAGGGAATTAAGTTTACTTTGACTGGCAACGGTCATAGGTAATTTTAGAATTTTTTAAAAAAACATAAATGTCAGATGGTAGATGATAATTGACAGTTAACAGAAAAAAGTAAACAAAAAACAGTAACAAATAACAAATAACATATATCAGATAACAGATGACAGATGACAATTTATTTATTTAGACAGCAAATAACACATAATATGTTAAAGATGACAAATGACAATTTATAAATTTTTGTAAAAATTTTAAACGTATGAATTTTACAATACACAATTTATTATTGTCAAATGAAAGATAACAAATACAAAATATTAGATGATATTTAACAGATAAAACATTACAGTTGACGTATGACTAATGATTAACGACAGAACACATGCAATAGATGACAGAAGAGAGATGTCATCTATGATAGATGAGAGATGACAGATAACAGATGACAGATGACAGATGACAGAACAGCAGACGATAGATGATAAATGACAAATAATACATAACACATGACAGATGACAAATAATATATAACAGATGATAGAATCTTTTATAAACATAACACTTTTTTTTATTTAAGAGTCTATTTTTGAATTTGAGATAAAGAATGATGAAGTTGGAAATAAACGAATCCCTTTCATTTCTGAAACTCTAATCCGCGGTTAAAGTTAAAAATATAGTTTTTTTACATATTCGTACAATTTTTTCTATTTATTACATAACAATAATTTACAGATGGGATATGACAAATAGCAGACGAAAAATAATACAAAAGAGAATACAGATGTTAGGTGATACATAACAGATGAAAAATTTTAGTTCATAGTTGAGAGAAAACAGTTAACAAATGACATTTAACAGACGATAAATGATATATAATAGAATAGAATAGAATATGTATTGACGGATTACTTTTTAACATAAAATATAACAAATACTTAAATTTAAGTGATGGAGACAAGACAAAAATATGTAACTAAAATATATCTTAGCGCATTCTATATCTTAAACATAACTAAGGAGTTCTATAGTTTTGAGTCGCAATTTGAAGTTGAAAAACAATAGAAGATAAATTGATAGATATTAGATGGTAGATTACATATAATAGATGACATATGACAGATAATTGATAACAGATGATGGCAGATAGTAGATAACATAAAATAGATTACATACAAAAAGGCGTATCAAGTCTAGAATTTGTCCATAGTAATAATAGATATATAAATATAAAAATTTTAATCGCGGAGCTGTCCATCAATTAATTGATAATGGTCTGCGAAGACCGAAACACGTGTCAGGCAACTAAAAATAAAAACAATATGGAACAAAACAGGTGTTATTCTCCACCTAATAGTAATATCTGTTTCCATCAAGAGTGTAGCGCAACAAGCATTAACTTTATGAAAAATATAAAATATTTACGAGTAGTAAAAGTTAAGTTAAAAAAATTTAAAAAACGAGTTCACTTGACTAAATATAAAACAATAGAGTACACTAGAATAGTTAAGATTGCGATTTTATGGTCCCACATCGTAATCAATTAAGTACTGTTCCCAGTTGAAATAAGCTTTATCAATGAGAATTTTTTTCATTGTTGTTTTAATTTTTTACTTTTAAGTATCTAATACTAGCTGGGAATTTATTGTAAAACTTAATCCCCCAATCCCTTGGACCATTTCTGGACATTACTAGTCTCGATTCATTAATGTATAGTTCTTCTCTGTGTCTTGTATGATGTGTATGTAAGGATGTTATGGTTTTATACTGGGCGAGATGATTCCTGACATAGAGAAGACACTCCAAAATATACTGGGATGGTAGAGTCAACACGCCTAGTATTTTATTATTATTATTTATTTTACAATTCTAATAGCTCGTCGCTGCAGTGCAAATATTCGATGCCTACCAGCAGAATGCCCCCAAATAAATAATAAGTCATTATACTATGACATGTGGCATGATATGCAGTTTTTAGGATTTGTAACGAAACCTGATTCGCTAAATTTCCCAAGTTAATGAAGAATCGATCACAACACCCTAGAACTTAGCTTCGCTCGAAAAGACATTGACATCATGATCACACTTCCTTAGTATGCAAAGCAAATTGATTGTTTTCTATGGATTTAATTGCAGTTGGTTAGCATCAAACAATAGTTTAGATTTTTTGAGTTCTTTATTATTAAGCTGCAACGTTTGAACAAGCCGGTTACAACTGATAATTAGAGTAGTATCCTCTGCATACTAGAGAGTCTGTACATTCTCTACATTGTTAGTAAAATCATTAATATACATTAAGAACAAAAGTTGACCTAATGTAGACCCTTGGGGCATAATATGCTCTAGTGGGCTCTTATAGGAAAATATGCCATTAACCCCAATGCTTGACATCTCCCTACCAGATATGATATTCAAATAATCATTTTTATAGTCAAAATAGTAAACCAATGGCATTATATATATGAACATTTCGCCACAAAATTTTGTAGTCATTTTACGCATATAAAAAGCTTCAGAAATTCGTTAGATGAGATGGAAACGAGTTTGCTTTTTGTAATATAATAAACCTCCTTGATTATACTTCTAGAAAAGACAACAAATTCTAAAGATACATACAAAACAGCTAATGTATGCATTGAAAATAACACACGAACATTATTTATAGACAAAAGCCTTAATCAAAACATACATGGATCTGATTTTAACGGAACCACAATGATTTACCAATGTAAAGCCTCATCTTACGTTAATAGTGTTACTACTGAATTTTTAAATTAACTATTTCCTTATTGTTAGATATGACTATTTAAATAGTCAATATGAACTGAACTGGTACTTTTTTCTTGCATCTAGTTTTTTACAAAAGCCAATCAACTTTTTACCCATAGTAAACAATATATAGAGCCTATTCTAAATATCAAAAGTGACAGTATCGTTCTTTGATGCAATACTGCAACGATTTTTAACAATTACACCATTAAAATGATGCAAGATTTTAGAACGGTAGTAGTTGTACAAGAATTTTGTGGCCCTACAGAAATCGTTTTCCTGATAGAGTAATTCCATGTGCTGACAAATTTGGAAGATTGTTACATAACTTAAAAAACTTTGGGTATCTTAAAAAACCAAAAAGAAGATTTGGAATTAAACATTTTACTTAAAGTTCAAGTAGCTTATAATATGGAAGTTTGTTAGCAAACAGTACACCATATTCTCAAGAAACATATTTTTTTCTTGTACGATGTCGGCGTTAACTTGGTGGTGCATTTTGATAAAAAGTTTAAATAAAATACTTTATAACTTTGTTTTACCACTATATTTTGTATAACTGTGACAATAACTAGTCACAGTTATACAAAATATAGTGGTAAAACAAAGTTATAAAGTGTTTTATTTATTTTTTTTTCCATAAATTCCACGCTCTTTACAACAATGACTCTCAAAAAGTAAATATACAAAGCAATTTGAAAAGAAAACAAAAATGTATTTTATCAATAACTAGATTCAAGAAAAAAATTACCAGTTCACCTCATGTTAAAATCTTTAATAAATGATTTAATTTGATATTTTATTTATTCAAATCGGATAAAAAAATAACCGAGATATAGCACCAAAAGTGTTTCATCAGTCACCCTGTATATATCTTTGGACTAATTTTAATTACTCCAGTAAATGTTAATATTAAAAATTCATAAATATTTGTGTTCTTTTTAAGCCTTTTAAATCGTACAAATGTTTCAAAGGCACGTATAAATAAACCGTTACTGTTATTTATGTCGTAGTTATCAACAATGTACGTTCATAAAGCCATTATAAATATCGATCTTTTAGTAATACAAATATACTGTATTTGTCATGGCATTGCAAGTGGCGGCAACGAATGTGTACGCACTATTTACGGCATAACACTGTAATGTGCTTATATTTTTATGGCATAATTTATAGTGCATGCATAAGTCGTTATTTCGGAATTGCATATAAAATGCGACGTATATAGGTTGTACAAGGTGACTAAATCACACTTATGGTTACGGACGTTAATACGTGATTATTCACGTGATGCAAACACTAAAAGTGACTATAAATTCAATCTATACAATGCCATTATATAATCTATAGATTTAAGATAAAAATATAAAAAGTAAGCAGCAAAACATTTCTTCGATGTCCTATATATCTAACCACTTGAAGAATTCTATTTTGGACAACAATTGTAATTGATTAGTACGTTATTTTTCTTTCAACATTAATTTTTGCTCAACCAATACTGTTTAAACATAAATGTTTGTCTCTTGGTTTCTAATCATTACTTTCTTCGCCTGAAGAAGCCACAATGTGACGAAACAATTGTTGCAAGCATAAGTCATAATAGCTTTTTAAAATAATTGTTTTTATTTAAAACATTTAAAAAGCCTCGTCGATCAATATTTTACTTTTATAACTTAAAATTCAACTGAAGTAGTAACAGTGTAAAATATAGCGATTACTTTAGATTAATCTTTAAAACACGCAAAACTACACTTTAAGATTATTTATTGTAAGCCTAATGAAATCTTATTTTTAGCTTGAAATGGAGGAGCCGTTCGAAGTGAAATACGATGGTAAAAAGTACGAAATAAGTTCGTTCATGAAGAACCATCCAGGAGGAGTAAATTACCTACAAGCCTACCAGAATAAAGACATCAAAACGCGCATGGATAATCTGCATCATTCCAAATCGGCTATGTATTTACTGCGAGAGTATCAAGTTGGTGGCAGGGATAACAATAATTATGCACACAATGAAGAATTAGAGGTAAGTTTATACAAAAAAAAACACAATTTATAATACTTATTTGAAAAATAAGGAATAGTTTTGCAAGATTCTTAAGCGTTTAAGAATAATTACAAAGTGAAACCCTTTTATTATCGCATTATATTTTGTAATTACTTGGTCTCAAGTTACTAAGAATGTTCACAAGTCGACTGATTTATCATGGATATTATAATTAGGTTCCGCTTTAATACTTCATTTGAAAATTTGCAATTGAAGAAAAAAAAAACAAACATTCTTTGAAATATGGGGCATAGACCGCACGCGATATGATTATTTCACAGGTGGTTATCAACCTGAAGTAGTAACACCAATCGATCAACATTCGTGGAAGTATTTATTACATCGGAATCGATATAATGAAAATAAAACAATAAACAGTGTGTGAAATTGAAAATGATATAAGTCGGATGGTTAACTTAACGTGACAAATTGAAAGGTTATTACCATAAGCACCTAACAAAAAACTGTGTCGAGTAAATGTTTGACAGTATGGAAGGAAGCTTACGCATTTATGTTTATATTCGGTTACAACGAATTTCCTCGCACTCTTCTGCTCCATTATCAAAGTTTGCCCTCGATATAAACAATCTATATTTTAATTTTGCATCAAATAACATCAGCGGTATCCTCTCCCTGTAAGAAATATTCCTCTCACCTAAATCTCATTAGGATATCCCTGATTACTCTATCTACATATCTTATTATCTCTCCTCTCATCGCATACTATCATACTAGGTGACTTAAACGTTAGACCTTCCTCTTCTGTCGATACTGTCACTAACTCCCACGGACATGAACTAGAAAACCCTCTCTTAATTTCCCAACTCATATACCTACCCACAAAATCCCATCTCCACCTGCATCCACTAGAAGTAACTCTATTTATTTATTTTCTCTTTAAAAAAAACTTAACAAAAAAATACAATTACTAATATACTCTGTATACATAGTCATTTGCCATGGACGACGTTTTTGGAAGACATTTAGAAAAACTTCACATACATAAATATCATCTTAGAAATAACTTGGTTTCTTTTAATTTATCCAGGAAAATATCGGCATGGCGTTCTTGGAAAGTTAGAGCTGGTATTAGACGAAACGCTGCTGCACCAAAACTTCCACTTTGCACACCTTTTAGTTTTAATCGATTAACCAAATCACCTGAAGTTCAGGAGTTGATGCATTTATTGCCAAGAATGTACCACGCCCTCTGGTTGAATTTAACAAATGTAAAAATTCCTACTCCAATTCCCTCAGTGCGGTTTTCAGCCTATCCCCGGTAACTAGCGTTTTTGATGAAGTTCTATGGCTTGATCACTTTAATTACTTCCGCGATGATCAAAAGTTTGCCTAGATCACTTATCCATATGTTAAGACTCTATGCCTCATGTGGTTGCATTTCGCCGTTGTGATAATATCCTTCTAACTGCATTTTCTTACTGAACGTATCGATGTCTGGAGGAGTATTAAGGTTGAGGTTCTCGTGATAACACATTTTTCCAGTCGGTATGCAGCCTGTTTGCACCACGTCGATCAGATAACCGACAACGTTTTTTTGGCGATCATATGCAATTGCTGGAAGAACTCTGGCGATGCTTCGTTGTCACCACCTTCCGATTGTATGATTCCGGCAACAGGAATCTCCTTTTTCGCTTCATTTTTGAAGATTTTCAAGAGATCCGGATGATTGTATCCTAATGGAATATATAAGATCAGCATCAATGAATCCAATAAGACATTTCTATGGTAGTTTCCGATTGATTTTTCATAATTGCCAAACAGTTGAACAGATCCAGATTGCTGTATTCTTTTCAATTCGCCTAATAATTGCTTCGACCTCGTTCCTGGAATAGACGTCTTCACCGATGGTGATTCTGGTTCTTCGGGAATGTCGGCACACGAGTATGGCCTTAAATTACCTTCATTCAATACATTTTTAATGGGTCTGAACATTTTCGATAACATTTTTTACGGAACAAGCGCCAGTGGCTGCAAGCTATTTCTGTAGCTCCAAGAATCACTTCTGATTGATCCAGATGCCCTTTCTCCACTCCAAACCTTCTCCTAGGGAAAATTATCTCACGCACTAACTGAAACACCTTCTAATCATTCCTGGAAGGCATTAGGTTAATAGCAGTGTAATCAATAACCTCTTCAATTCAACACACTTCAACCAAGCACGAGCAACCGGTTCTGAATGGGTCTGTCCACCGTTGATGCACTCATGGAGTTGAGAAAGCTAGCGGGCGAATCCAATGTTGTTACATCTGATGGCGGTACAAGAGCAAGGCTGTAGCTAGGCTAATAGCAAACTCCGTTCTTGGAACTTTTACACGAGACGCAAGGTCATAGGATCAGTGATGGACGATATGCAGTAGTAGCGTGAAGTCCGGATGCCAGGAGTGAAATTCGTGAGTAAGCCACTGGTACTTGGTACCAGTGGTATTCAGAAGGAATAGTAGGAGTCCGACATACCTTTGTGGGAGATGTCGTAAAGTTTTCCTCCTCTCGAAAAAAGCCAGCTGTGATGCATTGTAGTCCTTAATCATGAGAAGAGCTCCCTCTGCGTTAATAGATTCCGATGACTGCTACATCGTGCAGTGCTGGAGCATGTGAAGGCCAGCTCTTCCAGAAATCGTTCCTGTCATCGAGCGAAACTTTTACCAGAAAGGTGCGGAAAATCCACTAAAAGCGGTGAGAATGAGAAAGTTATTCCCAGATCAGATGGGTTAGATGATAGAGGGGACAGTGGGTGAAAATTAAGGACGGCCTCAATTTGGGAAAGCACTGTAGCGAACTCTTCATAGGTCAGCAACTACCTGCTTGGTGGTTTTCACAGCGGCTTCACATAGCCCTCCGAAGTAAGGAGCAAAGGGTGATATACAGGGTGACTGACAAAAAACCTTTGGTGCTGTATCTCGCTTATTTTATATCCGATTTTAATAAATAAAACATCAAATTAAACCATTTTTAAAAAACTTTAATAGGATCTGAACTGTTATTTTTTCTCGCACCCAGTTTTTGACAAAATACGATCAACATTTTTTTTTTAAATTGCACTGTATATATATTTTTATTGATTCGCAAGGAGATTTTTTTTCTGAATATAAAATTTTAGACAAATTTATCCATACATCAAACTTAAGTCGAGAAATTGAGGATTAAAAAAATAAATAAAAAGTCAAGTATTCATTGTAAACAATATACAGACCCTATTTTAAATGTCAAAAGTGACAGTGACAGCCATTGATACAATACTGCAACGATTTTTAATTATTTCATAATTAAAATGTTACAATATTTCAAACACTGTACTAGAATTTTGTGCTTCTACAGAAATCGTTTTTCAGTTTTTGAAATCTTGCAACATTTTTATTATGAAATTATTAAAAATCATTGCAGTATTGTAACAATGACTGACACTGTCACTTTTGACATTTGGAATAGGCTCTGTATATTGTTTACTATGGGTATTTGATTTTTAATTTTCTTTTTAATCCTCAATTTCTCGACTTTGGTTTGATGAATGGATAAACTCGTTTACAAATTTAGATTCAGAAAAAAAATCTCCTTGCGGATCAGTACAAAATATATATACAGTGCAATTTGAAAAAAAAGTTGATCGTCTTTTGTCAAAAACTGGATGCAAGAAAAATATCAGTACAGTTAATATTAAAGTCTTTTAAAAATCATTTAATTTGATGTTTTATTTATTCAAATCGGATCAAAAATAAGCGAGATACAGCACCAAAGGTTTTTCGTCAGTCACCCTGTATAACGCCATTCAGTTCCAACGGATTCTCCGTTGGCTTGATGCTCCAAGAACGCGAGGAATCGCTGAATTTCCGGTGCGTTCACATGAAGTTTGTGCCATAGCCGGTGAAGATGACGGTACTGTGACCTCGGCGACATGGCGGCGAGGAAGCAGGCGGTCGTGAAGTCTGATGCAAGTTTCAGATGAACAGCCACAGTGGCGAAGCAAAAGAATGCACAGATGTACGTCTTGTTAGCACGGGAATCTAAAAATCCATCCGGTGGCAATATTCGTACATCCGTAAGGTCTGACGTAATCAAGACCAACACGAAAAATTGAAGCGACGATAGTGATATGCTTTACTAAGAGCCGCCTCATTGGCTGGATTACACGGGTCTGCTTGCAGCTGAATCGCTGATTACTGCATGCTATCCGATGTATTGGTGATGTTTCGTAAATGGAGAATCCAGAACGACGAATAAGGGTGTGGGTAGAGAAGACACCAGAGTGAAGGTAACGTAGTGGTGTGCTGTGAGCAGTTCAGCAGTACTTTGGCGTTGCATGTAGGCAATTTTATAATTCTAAAAATTTGGAGAAAATATATTGAAAAACTGTGAAGAGAGTTACTTTGGAAAAAAATCCAAAGCTTTAGAAGAAAAATTTCAAAATACTTAAATAGTTTTACATAAAATAATCGTAATAATAGGATAATAGAAGTAATTGGACGAAATATGTTGGAAAAATCTAAAGCTTCTATACACTTCAAAAATTGTAAAGACTAAATATTTTTGTTATTCTCTCCCGTTCTGATTACACATATCCTCTTCCTTCTCATACAACTTCCCTTATTTGCCAGAAGAGACAACTCTACAGACATATTCGTTGCTATAATATCCTCCTACGATTGAATGAAGTGGAACAGACTGAATGCCCAGTCAAACACTAAGTTATTTAATTTAAGTAACAAAAATAGCTTAACACCGACCAAAATCGCGTTCCTTGAGCGAAGCTTCGTTTATCTGTATCTCCTGTTCTCTTCTGGAGAACATATTGGCATCTCTCCTCCCGTCTCCCCTGTATACGTTACCTTCTCCAATCGAGCCTTTTAATCTGGTAACCCGACTACCGACCCTTCTGATGTTGGTGAAGGCCTCGCTATCTAAATTCTACTACACTTCTTTAGTTGTCGATTCCTCCACTGACAACCAGGTCAATTACCGGTCTAATCTAAGTCAACTTCTCCCCTTTCTTCGTATCTCTCTACGACCGCGGTGACATTACTCCCAAACGCATTATATCTCTTATTGAATCCAGCAAAAATTCTGCACCTGGCCCTGACGGCATCCCCTATCTTATTCTAAGACTAAGATCTTCAATCTTTAATCGGTGCTGGATATCTCTCTGTACTGTGGAGCACTGCCAGAGTCATAATGATCCAAAAACTAATAAGAATCTTTCTAACTCCTCCTTGTACCGTCCTTCTTTTTTCAACATGATGAGCAAACTTCTTGAATAACTAATCTTCTCTTAAATATTCAACTTCTACGATCATCACATTCCCAACCATCAAAATGTTTTCAGTCCTGGTTGCTCTGTTCATGATGCCATTTTTACTTCAACTTCTTCTTAAGCCAATCCCATCAATGATTGTCAAGCCTTTTTGATATACAAAAAGCTATAGCGAAATAAAAATTAATTGTGAAGAAAATGTTAGTATTTTAAATATTTGATTGTAGAGGCTTTCACTTTGTGATACATATTTTATAACTTTAAATAAAAATAAAATAAACTTTGTTTATATCACACACTTTATTACTTCAGTGACTATAGTTTCGACACAATTCAGCTGGTCATTATCAAACTTAGTTTGATAATGACCAGCTGAATTGTGTCGAAACTGTAGTCACTGAAGTAATAAAGTGTGTGATATAAACAAAGTTTATTTTATTTTTATTTAATGTTAGTATTTTAATCAAGTTTTAATCATATCTTCACGTAACTCAACAACAAATTTCTATATGAAAGGCTGATCTAAAACTATTTTTGGTAAAATCTTTTGCGAACTCCTTTCCTTTCACTCTTCTTTACTTTCATCTACCCTTCATTCCCTATTCCTTCTCCAAATTTTTCCATTTTTCAAACATACACTGATGGCACCGTCGTATGGAACACAAAAAAACCCATCTTGTTGACTTAAAAATGCAGAAAGATGTCAACTCCTTCATCTATCAATCCCTCTAAATCTCAATACCCCACCCTCATCCTATACAAAAACTCTCTACTTCCTTTTCCCTGTTTAAAGTTAACAATTACACCCTTCTCTCTCAAAACCAAATATCATCCTTGGAATCACTTATTTAATCCCTCGTTCACCGTGAAGTCAGACAAGTCTTTTTGAGGCATAGTCTCGTTGTCCCACTATATTTCAGAGACTTCCAACATTCAACTTCGCACAAACAAAGTTTTAACCCGTTCCACTTTCTATTTCCCACATGTCTTCTTCACATCTTCCTTCCTATCTCAACTTGCCCGTCTTTTCTTCCTCGAACGACGCCTTCTTAGAATATAGTACCGCTTCCGAAAAACAATTGACAATTCCTGTCGAGTGGAGAATTGTCCAACAATTCCGCAAGATTGCGACCTTCAAGTATTTTAGCGAATCTTAATTGACTTCATTCAACACCCTTCACAAAAATCTCCTATATTCTGCTATTTGGCAACGAAGTACGCAAGCGCGACTTTAACTCCAACTACTATTTATTTAAAATCCTATAATATATTGCAAAATATAAATCAAAAAAACAAATCCTTCTCTTCCAACAGGCAAAAAAAGAACGGATATTTTCTCCTCACACTCCATCCTTACCCTAAATTCTTCCGTCATCTTTTCACCAGCAACCAACATCCACCACCATGCAGCTGCACCCCCAGGAACCCAGAACATTACCGTCGGTCTGACAGTTATCTTATCTCCAAGAAGAAGGTCAGGCCTATAACAATTTTTTTCTTGTATGTATTTTTTTTAGAAAGAATACCAAAGATATAATAAATAAATAAACTATTAATTTGGTACTCAAGGACTGTAATTTCATATTAGCTAATTTACAGAGAGTTTTTAAAATAGAAAAACAAATGCTATTGACTTAAAACACTAGAAATTAACTTTCCATTACTTCTAATGTAATCAGCGAAGCTTCGTTTTTCTGTATATATCTGTATATTTGATATGAGATTGTTTCTTATCAGTTAAGATGCTGATTGAAAATTATGCGTTACCCGGCACCTCCACCATAGATGTATCTTCTAAAATTAATTTGAAGCTATTTTTTTCTTGATTAAATTTAAACAGTAATATAAAAATCTATTTAATTTTGATTATCTACTTTATTATTATTTGTAAGGGATTAAATAAACAAATTTGTGGCTGTTATTGACTGGGAAACAATAATTCAATTTTTATTATTTTAGGTAATATTTTTATTCTATGGTGAGAAATGTGCACCACTTTACAAAATCAAGCAGAATACAAATATGACAACATTTTTACTTAAAATTTATTTTTTAAGACGTTATAAATATATACGTTTTAATTTTCTAAGACATGTGCGGATTTTCACCGGCTTGCACACACATTATTAAACAACACACATACACACATAAGTACATTAATAATTAGGCGAAAACTAGAGGACACCAATCGATTGCCTCATATATATGTGAGAGATAATCTACGAGCTGTGGTCACGAAAGTGTGGGCACTTAATAACGGCGGAATAATTGATTTTTCGTGATAAATCAATAGTCGTTTGTGAAGTGGCGACGAGGAGAGAAACGGGTTAATTGGGTAAAAGTTCATTTCCAGCTAATCCGGGGTACTAATGCAGGCAGTACCGCCCCGGTACGATTACATCTAGCCTCTGTCCGTCAATTATTCCTTGAAATAAGGACTGTGCGGCACACCTATGTGCCGCCCTTTTATTAATCCCACATATCGTCTGGAAATTATTGTGTCGCGGTAATAATGCACTTTCAATTAGAGTTCATGTTACAGGTAACTACTATTGAGTATATGGTATTAAAGGTATTAAAATTCATCAGTAGGTGATGCCAGATGTTTCTTTCAGAAATTAATTAGATTATACAGGGTGACTGAAGAAAAGCCTTTGGTGCTGTATCTCGCTTATTATCCGATTTTAATAAATAAAACATCAAATTAAACCATTTTAAAAGACTTTAATAGGATCTTAATTGTTATTTTTTCTCGCGCCCAGTTTTTGACAAAATACGATCAAAATTTTTTTTTTTAATTGCACTGTATATATATTTTGATTGATTCCCAAGGAGATTTTTTTTCTGAATATAAAATTGTAGACAAATTTATCCATACATCAAACTTAAGTCGAGAAATTGAGGATTAAAAAAATTAATAAAAAGTCAAGTACCCATTGTAAACAATATACAGACCCTATTTTAAATGTCAAAAGTGACAGTGACAGCCATTGATACAATACTGCAACGATTTTTAAGTATTTCATAATTAAAATGTTGCAATACTTCAAACACTGTACTAGAATTTTGTGCTTCTACAGAAATCGTTTTTCAGTTTTTGAAATCTTGCAACATTTTTTATTATGAAATTATTAAAAATCATTCCAGTATTGTACCAATGACCGACACTGTCACTTTTGACATTTGGAACAGGCTCTGTATATTGTTTACTATGGGTATTTGATTTTTAATTTTTTTTAATCCTCAATTTCTCGACTTTGTTTTGATGAATGGATAAAATCGTTTACAAATTTAGATTCAGAAGAAAATCTCCTTGTGGATCAGTACAAAATATATATACAGTGCAATTTGAAAAAAAAAGTTGATCGTCTTTTGTTAAAAACTGGATGCAAGAAAAAATATCAGTACAGTTCATATTAAAGTCTTTTAAAAATCATTTAATTTGATGTTTTATTTATTCAAATCAGATCAAAAATAAGCGAGATACAGCACCAAAGGTTTTTCGTCAGTCACCCTGTATAAACGATAAATTACAAAAAATTAAGAAAATTAATAAAATTATCTTATAAGAAATTTGTTTTATTTTGAATTATCAAAATGTATCTCGAAATGAAATTACTTATTAAAACACCCTTTTTAGATGACACTACTGGTTACACCATTAAGAAAGAAAATATGCAGGATAAAGTGATTATAAAGAAAACTATTTTTTTATTAAAAGAATATATAGAAGTTTAATAAAATACTGACACAGTTTATGGTTTTAAAAATGTAGAAGGTAGAAGGAAATACGTTAAGTATTAACGCGATATTTTTTTCTTCATTTATAGGTCACTGTCTCACAGCAACAAAAATCAAAGTATTTCAATTTCTTAGAGTAGCATTATATTACCAAAGAATGCACCATTAAAATAATTATAATTTATTCAATACATTCTATGCAATTGTAAAAAAATGAACAAGAATTACAATTTCGAATTAATGAAACCTTTTTAATAACTAAATCTCAACTTTATTAATAACACTTCAATAATTCGAGCTGAGTTACATAAATAGATATAAATTCGTGATATAAATCTATTAATAAAATTCATTGTAATAAATATTTCGAGGCCGTACTTTTATATCTTTAGCATTTACCATATTTTTTTACCTCAATTCATTTCCACCGAAAATAGGTGCATGTTGTTATTATTTATTCATTAGATGGAGTTAGGAGGGGATTATTAGACACAAATTATTTCACACTCTTACGTATACGCTTATAAATTTTTACGACAGTCTGCGTAATTATATGTTAGGATCCGTATGATAGGCAGTGTCTATTTAGATCCAAATTTACGACCGTCGCACATTAACCTAATTAACCTATAAAATGGTGTTAATTCCCTGGAAATGGGTCAGATTGAACGTGGCCGTGTTTACAGGTGCTTAATTAAGTAGGTCGAGATCTGGAATATAAATTATTAAATTATTAAACATGGTGGTTACTTTCACTGATTATTTTGTTAATAATTTATAAGGACAATTCTAATGAAAAAAATTAATTTTATTAGTAAAAAAATATTATTTTCTGTATCATTTTACTAATTACTAATATTCCTTTCTTCACTTTTGTGAAGAAAGTGAAGAAAGGAATATAACTGTTTTAATTAAGTGATAATAACCTTCATATACTCAAGTAACTACATTTCAATGTTTTATATATGCAGTGTCTTTATTAAGAGAGTTTTACAAAACACAAACTGTATAACAGGTTTCACTAAGAGGTAAATTAGAAAATAATTCAAGAAATACAAACAGTAGATATTATTTATTGCATATGACACGCAATGTGCATTAAATGGATATCGATTTTAAAACTAAAATTGTTTTATTTTCTTTATTTTGAACCATATAAAATAATATTGTACCTTGTTTTTTAGATTTTGTACTATGAAAAAAGTCGTAAGCTATTAAAGTTTCTTTAAATAAGAATATATTTTTAAACTAGTTCACTTTAATAACACTGTTTTTCGATTTAAAGTAGCTAGTATAATTTATATCTAACACTTGATAATGACCTGTGAAAGTCAAAAATTGATAATATATTGTAAACTTTTAACGTTTTTATAACTCTATTTGTAATATACACAAACGAATAATACAAATTTTTTAGTACTTAATGACAATAATTATGATACCCTTTGTATGTGACGGTTTGAGACTACATAGTGCTATTTTTCTTTCAGAATTTAGTAGATTGGTCAAAACCGATATTGTATCAAGTGGCAAATCTGGGACCAAAATATGCAGACTGGGTTGTTCTACCCGTCGACCGGGAAATACGATTATTTTGTAATCCGATGTTGGAGTACTTATCAATCACCCCCTGGTACTCGGTACTGATAGTAGGACTACCTCTTGTATACTATTATTTCACAACGGGATACGATACATACATAAAGTCATTTCCAGGTAAGGCAAATATAATAAATATAGAAATGTTTGTGTTATATATGTTATACATTTCGTGTACACAAACATATTTAAAGCTGTATTATAATCCCCTATTTATATATTAACCTGTTGTAACTGAATTTTAAATTACTATGTGTTTGATAATGACAAGCTAAATTTGTTGAAACTTGTTTTCAAGTTGTACAAACAAAGCTATCGTGTTTTATTCAATAGAAATGTTTATCTTGGAATCCAATTACAAGATATAATCAATGAAATAAGCTACGCATAATTTAAGGGTTACTCCGTTATGTTGAAAATAATTTCTAGCATATGGTTTCACAGTATGTTATTATAGGGTATTTTATTAGAAAAAATAAAATAAATAGATTATTTAGGTAACAAAACTGTTTGATGCCTCAACAATCAATCAAATAAATAGATTTATTAAATAATTAAATTAAAATACTACAAAATGTATAACGAATTAGAAGCCTCAAGAATCAATGATACATTATTTGATATCAATTTATATTAATAACGAGCGTCAATAAAAATCGACGACGATTGGAGGTTGAATTTCTCATGTCTACATCAAGATCACACCCATGAAATTTTGGCTGCGGTTTTAAAGTGATATTTAACGTATTATCATGAGAAACATAAATTTTAATGCATGTCTGTAAGTGTAACAATTATAAACAGTGAATTAAACCAAGCGTAAATTGTGTTATTTCAATTATTGCACTTTTGTAATGTTAATTCAGATATGAATTTTATTTTCTACACCAATTTCATCATTGATTTTTGTTGAACGTTCGTTATTTGTCAAATTAATAATCGTCATAGATGGATTGTAAAAAAGTAATTTGTTCAATATTTTAGGTTTACATACAACATTACCAATTGCATTTTATATATTCATCGGATTGATGTTCTGGTCTCTATTTGAATATTCAATGCACCGATGGTTGTTCCATATGATGCCCTCGGGAACATCTAGGACTACTATTTATATGCATTTTATAATACACGGTCTTCATCATAAGGTAAGAATAAATTAGATTTAAATAATAATAACACTGTGTAATACACATATTTTTTATTTCATTATCGTAATAATATTTATGATAAATATTAGTAAAACATTAGCTATACTTATTAAAATGGTATATAAAAGTTCCATTGATTTTATTTTTTATAACATTTCTAGTGATTACATTTAATCAATACCTTTTTTTAATGTCTGTTTAAAAAAATTCGTATCGAAAAACTGTGTCATAAAGAATCCGCAGAAAATTCGAAATGTCTAGGATGGATACCTAATGCAAATTTGAGAGAGCAACGTTGGTGCTTTAGCCTTGTGCAGTCTTTGTGTTCTTGGCGTTAACAGAAAAGTTCTGGAGCATCAGGAAATATTTTGAAAAATGCTTAATAGCACAGTTTAACACAGCAACTTTTGATTTGCGTAAAATTAAATCCATTGAAGAGGAGAAGGCATTTTCTGGAAATTAACCTCAAACTAAATGCCTTTTACTCTGAACAGATCTCTGAACATCTTGTAAAAAACTTAACCAACTCTGTGGCCTTAATAAGAATCAACCAGTTAACCTAAATATCATACAGGTAAATGCCCAACGACTGATGCAACAGATGAGCAAATCGAACAGTTTTACTGCTATATAAAACACCCAATGCAATCTACAAAGAAACAAGATATAAATGTAATTATGGGGGATTTTAACTCAAAGTTAGGAAATGAAAGGTTTGAAGACCTAATCGGTCCCTGGGAGTCAGAAATGGAAGAGTTAGCAAGTTAGCGACATCTGGTTTCGACTACTATGAACTATTGTTCGGTATATCAGCGGACGGTTTCCATGTGTATCGTCGAATATATGTGGAAACCGCCCGTTGATATACCGATCAATATAGTCCGAAACCAAATAGATTTCATAATGATCAACAAAAGATTTGGGTTATCTATTACAAAGGAATGTACCTACCCTGGTGCAGACGTCCCATTTGAAGACTCACTCCTACTAGCAACCGTGATAACGAAGCTTGCAAAACCAACCAGGCCATGTTCAAATCATATAATTGACCTTGAAAAGCTCAAACAAGAAGAACAAAGAGAGGAAGCTGCAGTTGAAATCAGCTTAAAAACTGAGTATAATATACCAAGAGACATACAAGAAGAAGACATCTCCTACCTATGAGATTATCTATTAATGGAAAAAAGGCGCAGACTTAAGAACTAACTATAAAGAGGCACAAAAACGAATTACATTAACTGACTTTAACAGCCAAAAAAGTCTCTTCTAAAAGGAGGCAAAAAGTAAATAGAAGCATTTATAAAAGAAACCGGATGTGCAGGAGCATATATACTCCCTCGGCATCATGGAAAATAAAGGGTTTGGGTTGAAGAACCCTTTGTAATTGTGAACTGCGCCCGTGCTTCTTTCGCCCAAAATTTGAAGTACGTTTTTTTAAATCGATTTGTTCTGATTCTGGTTTAAATTGATGAGAGGGCAGAGAGTTCCGCCGCACGTAGACCCTAATGGGCCCTTTGTGCGTCCTCCCATCTGAGTCCTCATTCCTTGCCACGGTCAAGCCAACCCAAGGCATTGGCAAATGCCAGGACTGCAGCAAGAGGGACTCTGAGGATGTCTGATGGATCTCATTGTGGATTTACGTAGGTTGGATAACACGGGGCAGTCTAGATGTACATGCTCCGCGGTTTCCTCTTCTGCTTCACACCCTCTGCAGATAGGACTAGATTGTAGTCCCAGTGTGTACAGGTGTGATCGTAAATTGCAGTGTCCTGTAAGAAGCCCTACCACCTTCCGTAGGTTTTCTCTGAGCAGTTGCATACAGTATCTGGCCGTTTTGGTATTCATTGCGATGAATTTTTTGAGATTCTACAGCCAGGTATGTTGTCCCGTAGCTCCTTAAGGCATCTGATTGATGCAGTTTTCAGTAGAGTACTCAAATCTACCAGAGAGGGCAGCAGGGAGGGGTTCGGTCCGCTTATCGTTATCCGCGCCAAACCATCTGCTATTCTGTTCCCTCTGCTATTGTTGTGTTCTTTTACCCAGCATAGAGTTATCTCGTTGTCACGAGCCTCTTCTTCCAGGGCTTCGCAGCATTCCAACGTTAATGCTGAGGTTATTTTGCAGTTGGCAATGGACAAGATTGCCGCTCTGCTATCCGTTATAATGTGTATATTTTTACCCCTAATCTTCTTGTCAGAGATTGCTTTTGCTGTATATAGTATACCCACGAGTCCCACCATTGTTGGTGTGCTCATTATCTTACCTATAGCAGTATTGTTTTTTAGGGATAGGTTTTTGCAGAAAATTCCTATACCAGCCCTTGTTTTTGTTGACGACCCATCAGTGTATATGTGAATGTCTTTGTGCTTGCTTCCTATTCCTGAGCTTTCGAATCTCAGGTCTATTTGAAGCTTCCTGTTGAAAATGTATTTTCGAAGGATGTTGTCCACCGGCATCATAATCTCGAGATTACTTTTCCTTAGATCCTCTAAGATTATGTGGTGTTCACCTCCTCCGTTGCATACAAGCCATGTCTTTGTTGCTCGAAGCCTTATTGCCGCCGCTGCTGCCTGTTCTCTGATAAATATGTCCAAGGGTGACAGGTGCAGCAGGGCTTCCAAAGCCGCTGTTGGTGTTGTTCTCATGGCTCCTGTCGCGCTCGAAAGGGCGCTACGTTGAACGATTTGTTGTTGTAAATAGATTTTTTAAGAAAGGAGTCCAACGATGTATAAATAGATTAGAATAGCGAAAAATGAAGGGCTCTACGGCTACTGTAGAGAAATCGAAAAATTGCTGGTACTGCAACATGGATTCAGTTTGCATGACAGACTAAAAGAAACAGCAGGGGTTTGCAAAAAATCTAACCTCACCATGCTAGTTAATCAGAAGAACGAAATAGTAGTAGATACTGAAAAGAAAAAGGAAGTTTGGAAACAATACATTAAGAATCTTTTTGCAGACGAAGGACAAAGCAATAACAATATTGACTTTGATACCGATAACAATTTAACGGGCCCATTAATTAGTAAGGATGAAATTCAAAGAGCTATAAATACTGCAAGAAACAACAAGGCTGAAATCCCAGATGAATTTAAATCGGAAATACTTAAACTTTTCGATAAAAAAAGTATAGGCGTGCTGCACAAAATATTCAACAAAATCTATGATACTGGTCATTAATCTATCCAATGACTATCATCAACTTTAATTTCCTTTCCTAAGAAAATAAATGCCAAAAAATGCAAAGAACATAGACTTTTTAGCCTCATGAGTTATGCTTTAAAAAAATTTTTCTTAAAATTATTCATCAAAGAGTATATAGTATAAAAAATCGGTGATGGCAGATGGCCAAGTAGCCGACGCCAATTAATTATTTAAAAAAAAGAGTATATAGGAAATGTGAAAACGCAATCAGCGATACACAGTTTGGTTTCAGACAAGGACTGGACACAAAAGAAACTTTAGTTGCAACACAAGTTCTTGTACAAAACTGTCACGATCAAAGGAAAATGTAATTCTATGCTTTGTAGACTACCAAAAGGCATCTAACAGAGTTCAACATCATCGAAATACTTAAAAGGTCAGGCATTGATCAGAAAGACATGCGATACATTGAAAGTCTTTATAAGAACCAAACAGCCCAAGTAAAAATTGAAAACGAAACTACGAACGCCATAAAGATCTGTAGTGGGATGAGATAAGGTTGTGACCTATCACCCCTTCTATTAAACCTATACTCTGCGAATATATTCCTGGAAACTATCACGGATCTTGAAAAGGGCATTAAATTAAATGGCATATACATAAACAACATGCGATATGCAGATGACACAGAACTGATGTAAATGTAGAAGATCTCCAAGAACTGGTCAACGGAGTAGGGAATCATAGCAAACGCATGGGTCTGAATATAAATATTACAAAAACAAAATTTATGATTATTTCCCGACACCAGAAGAATATTGGAGGAACGCTGTGTTAGCTTTCAATGACTTACTAATTGAAAAAGTACAAAAATTTAAACACCTTAGAACGTGGCTCACAGAGGACTGGACATCAGACACTGAAATTAAATGCAGAATTAAAAATGCTAGAAGTTCAGGAAATTCAAAAAAGTTATTACCAGCACTGAATTCGATTTCAATCTTAAGATATGGCTCATTAAATGCTATGCATAATGGAAGGCTGGATGCTTAAAGCAACACCAATGAATAAAATGAAATGTGGCTTTACTCTAGAGTACTGAAGATCTTCTGGACAGCACGAGATACAAACCAAGAACTTCTACGGCGACTAGGTAGGGATCTCAAACTTTTAACTACAATAAAAAGAATAAATGTGGCATATCATGCGGAATCAGAAATATTATATTTTTCAAGTAATCATAGAAGGCAAGATTGAAGGAAAACAAGGAATAGAAAGATAAACGAGGTCGTGGCTCAGGAACATAAGACAATGGATTGGACTGAATACTATCGGTAGTCTGGTTCATACACTCAGAAGCCGAGAAGAAGTCTATCATATTGTCGCAAACATACATTAATGGATAAATACATCAAAAGAAGAAGAAGAAAATTGTAGCACCTTGTCACATTTTGAAGGATTACTTACACAGAAGGTAAATCTAAATCTAAATTTACTTTCGAGCAATAGGTTTACTTTGGTAGATAAAGTAGAAATCTTGACATCACCACTCTTTTAGATCTTGTAGATTGTCATTCTAATGTTCTTATAAAGGAGATCTCACATATGCCAGTTCTTATTCAGCCACGAGCATATTATGAAGTACCTCCGCAGTATAGAAAGCTATAAAATGAGGACGAGGGTCTGTAAGTGTTTTACAAAGCTTAGTGGTACGAATAAGCACACTTTAATGAAGTGACCCGGTAAAAGGAGGATAGAGGAATGTGCTTATAGATGTGGGAATCCTAGTCAAATATATGACAAAGTTATAGAAAATAATACTATTGAAAAAGAGGCCTTTTTGATGAGCGAGGAAACATAACAACGGCAGATAAATTGGCGACTTGCAAGGAAGAACCTATACACTCTTATAGGATAATTTTTTGATGATTAATTTATAGTAGACTATCTCCAAGATTAAAGGATAACAAATTTCGTCCATGAATTCGTTGGTTTCTTGAAGGGAAGCGCGAATGTTTGAGCAATGAGCAGATTGATAGCTTATATTGAGTTATTCCTTTCTATAAAAGAACCACTACGTACTTACCGAATTGTCAATGTAGGTAGATGAATAATTTTATCCTGGGTCGTTGATATATACAGGGTGACTGACGAAAAACCTTTGGTGCTGTATCTCACTTATTTTTGATCCGATTTGAATAAATCACATGATCTTTTAACATGATGGAACTTTACTACATATTACCGGAATTGTAGCAGATTTTTTGGCAGGTGGATCAAAAATCAAAATAAAATCAATTTGGCCCAAAGATATTCAGATCAAACTTCTTTAGCCTTTTATAAATGGAATGGTTTGCGTTACAAAATTAGGTGATCATTAAAATGGTTACGACCGTTACTACGTGGTAATTAACGATATAAACACCAAACTACTATACTTACTTACTATGATTTAGTGGTAAAACATGGAAAGTGCTTTAATTTAGTCTTTAGTGTTTACACTATTAAATGATTTGTGTTGAATGTCGGAAATATTTTTAAACGTGCCTGCGTTCAAAGAGTTTTATTTTGAAATAGGTTATTTCGTTATAGAAATTTGATTTTAAATCCCTTTCAAATGAAATTTATGTATAAAATTATATTATTATTCTTTAGTAGTTAATGTTTATTATCTATACTTAAAAGATTATTACTAACATTATAAGACACCCACGTTTATTTTTAACACGTAAAAAATAATTATAACCTTCTGAAATTCGGAATACTGGACGTTCGATATTCTATACCCAATAATTCCTCGCCGGTGGTGGAATGTTTAGCCAGTAATTTCAGTATAATTACAAAAGGTAAATGTTATTATTACGCTGGACATTTGGATAATATTTACTCCTGTCACGGATTGATTGATTCTGATTTTCATCGTAAATATACTCACAGTGAATCGTGGCTATAGAAAAGTAAATTTTCGATGTTATCTTTGTGATCCAAACATTTCACATAAATATACAGGGTGACTGACGAAAATCCTTTGGTGCTGTATCTCGCTTATTTTTTGATCCGATTTGAATAAATAAAACATCAAATTAAATGATTTTTAAAAGACTTTAATATGAACTGTACTGATATTTTTTCTTGCATCCAGTTTTTGACAAAAGACGATCAACTTCTTTTTTTTCAAATTGCACTGTATATATATTTTGTACTGATCCGCAAGGAGATTTTTTTCTGAACCTAAATTTGTAAACGATTTTATCCATTCATCAAACCAAAGTCGAGAAATTGAGGATTAAAAAAAAAAAATTAAAAATCAAATACCCATAGTAAACAATATACAGAGCCTATTGCAAATGTCAAAAGTGACAGTGTCAGTCATTGGTACAATACTGCAATGATTTTTAATAATTTCATAATAAAAATGTTGCAAGATTTCAAAAACTGAAAAACGATTTCTGTAGAAGCACAAAATTCTAGTACAGTGTTTGAAATATTGCAACATTTTAATTATGAAATAATTAAAAATCGTTGCAGTATTGTATCAAAGGCTGTCACTGTCACTTTTGACATTTAAAATGGGGTCTGTATATTGTTTACAATGGATACTTGACTTTTTATTTATTTTTTTAATCCTCAATTTCTCGACTTAAGTTTGATGTATGGATAAATTTGTCTACAATTTTATATTCAGAAAAAAAATCTCCTTGCGAATCAATAAAAATATATATACAGTGCAATTAAAAAAAAAAAATGTTGATCGTATTTTGTCAAAAACTGGGTGCGAGAAAAAATAACAGTTCAGATCCTATTAAAGTCTTTTAAAAATAGTTTAATTTACTGTTTTATTTATTAAAATCGGATAAAAAATAAGCGAGATACAGCACCAAAGGTTTTTTGTCAGTCACCTTGTATATGTAAATGATCTTGTATATGAGTAGGGACAGAAAAGAAGAAGAATTACTTGGCAGAAAGCATTTATTTTATTGTTTTCCAAATACAACTTTAATCTCCTTTCAAGTATTTCTTATTATCAATATTGCACTTATTCAAATGTTTATTTAAATGTTAAAAGCACCGTTTAATACATACAAATAAAATAATCGCAACATTTATTTGATTCAAACTAGTATAACAATTTAAGCTAGATTCTTGATGGAATAAAAATTTAATAGGTTTTTTTTATAATACAATAATAAAAAATCGTTAACAACAAAGAGATTTATTTATTATAAACAATATATATATTCCTATATTGCATGTCTAATTCTAATCATTTTTATTATTTCTGTTTGCTCGCAGCTATACGTTTACTAATTTCTACTGATTATCCTTTTAATTCATTCCTCCGCCAATAAATCATTTATGTCTTACGACGGCACAGTGAGTAATTATCTTGTGCTCCACATCTGGGCTAATTTGTCTAGAAATTAACATTTGTCGCGTGACATTTTAGCGTCTGCATAAACATCGATTATTACATTATAAAAATACACCCGTATAATTTATATTGTGGGAATAAATTGCACGGTGTCGTTTCTTTTATTTCACTCTGAATAATAGAACATGTGAATTTGAACATTTTCCCGTAAACAATATGTTACTTTTTGCTTGCTGCTCTCTAATAATTACGCTTCAAGGATATTTTGAATTTTCTGGTAATTATAAAATTTCGATTATCACCAGTTAATCAGTACATGTAGAATATAGGTAAAGCGTGGTCAATATGAGAGGTCAAGGCCACGCTTTGGCAATGTGTTGGGATAGGTCAAGAGTACGCTAGGGCAATAAATCATTTATTAACCTAGGTCAAGAGTACGCTGGGGAAATGAAAAATCAATTGGGATAGGTCAATAGTATGCTAATTTAATGAATTATTTATATGTCTAGAACAGAAGTATGGTAGGGCAAACAATAATTATTTGAAATAGGTCAGAAACATGCTAGTTTAATAAGTAGTTTTTTGGGTAATTAGGATAGGTCAAGTGTACAAGTTATTGCTAGAAAAATTTCAATACATACTAGAAGTAAGTAAGTGAAACAGTAAAAATTATGTTTATGTAATTTCATTTTCAAATTTGGGATGAAATAAAACACGATTTTCTATGTTCCTAAAAATTATATTGAAATAAGTCAATAGAACGCAACATAATTGAACGGAAATATAACTATCAAATTAGTTCATTTTCTAAAACAACTTGGATTATATATTTTATTATTAACTATCAAATCACTGTGATCGTGTTTTTCTCCATTGGTTAGTCTAGCAACCCTATAAATAATTAAAACTGGGTTACGTTAAAGAATGCAATTCACTTAATAGCTTAATTAATATATGTTTTTTTGGATCGGAATTTTTTACTTATCATTTTAACTTTAACTTTTAACTCTTATTGACGGAATTCACCCTATGTACATTAGAAAAAAAAAAACAAAATAAATCAACATTCACTTGTTTTGTTTTTGATACGATAAACTCGATATATTATATAGTGTTTCTAAGGTTCCTTAGCTAAATAGAACAGGTTAGAAAATAAAAATAAAACTGGAGTTGTTCAAGAGTTGGCTATGACAGAGTAAAATTAATATTGAGATAGGTCAATAGAACGCTAGAACATTAAAAAATGATGATGTTGGTATCATAGTACTTTCCCTGCATTAAAAAGTGATACAATTAAAATTTCTACGGGATAATAGTTTCAATCTAAACGAATAATTTAAATTCACTTGAAAATAAATCGCATTGTATAAAAAAACAAAATAAAAATGTTTAAAAATGATTTGGAAAATAATTAAACATAATCAGTTTAACATTTGCTTAAAAATAAGCTGCAGTTTTACCAGAAAAATATTGAACGTTGAAAATTGAAAAAAAAAAACAACACAAAATACAATTAAAAACAGAGAAAAAAAAATTCCAAGTAGAAACAAATGTTGTAACCATCATAGTACTTTTCCTGCATTAAAAATTAAATGAATAAAACTTACTAAGAAATAAAAATAGATGATTAAGAAAAACATAAGAAAAATCAGTTGTAAATTTCTTAACAAGAAGTTGAAATTTTATAACGAAAACTGTTTACATCTTTTAAATATAATTAAAAAGTTCTCTTAAAACCGTTTAATTTTTATAGAAGAACCAACAATTGAGAATTTACTACAAAATGTTCTTTTTTACGACAATTGTAATACATGTATTTATGTCCTACTATAAAAAAATATTTATATTAATGTTAAAAGACATTTAGATTCAATAAGACAGGTTTTAAAAAACAATTGAATTTGAAGAAAGAATTGACAATTTATTACAAAACAAGTAAAAACTTTGTAAATGTACTTTAAAGCTAACCGAATTTTGTTCTGAAAAAATTAACTTCCCTAAGAAAAACATTCAAATTAAAAAAAAAAAAAACGGTTTGAAATTTGTTTAGAAATAAAAGGAAGATGCATTTTAAAAATAGTCTCCATTTAAAATTTAAAAAAATAGTGTTGTTTAATTTCTCTAAGAAAAAGGAATTTTCTAAAAATTGTTTTAAAACTCGTTAAAGAAACTTTCTAAACAATTTAAAAACTGCAAAACAAAAACAGTTGAAAATGGCTAAAGTTTTACAAAAACATAAAAAATAATCTAAACTGTCGTAAGAAAAACATTTGTAAATTATAAGAACAAATTGTATAATTTATTTAGGAATAGGAAATAACCCATTTAGAAAATAGTCTAAATTTAAAATTTCTTAATGAAGTAAATTAAAGTAAGTAAATTAAAAAAAATAACTTGTTTCAAAAACCAATTAAAATTATTTCCTTATAAGAAGAACGGGAGATTTTTTTGAAATAAGAAATATTATATTAAAAGAAAATTTTCCAAAAATTGATAAATTGCATAAAAAGCAGTTGTTAACTTTAAGTTTTACAAAATAATCTTTTAAAAACAATTAAAAACTTTCTGAGAGACTTTAAAATTTACTTGAATGCAGTTAAGTTAAAAAAAAACAATTCACCTAAGAAAAATAATAAAATTTATTTTTCAAAAAAAAAACTTGCCTAACAAAATTTAAAGAAATTATTATAAAAGAGTAAAGAACTTTGTAAAAAAATACTTTTCTAACAAAAGTATTTGAAAATGTATAGTTTAAAATTTTCCTGAAAACAGTTGAAAATCTATTAAAAACAATTAAAAACATTCTAAGAGATATTTTCTGTATATCTTTATAATAATAAATTTATTAACGGGATTTACCCTATGTACATTAGAAAAAAATATAAATAAATCAACACTGAGAAAAATAAACTTAACAACAAACTTAACTAAAGCAGTCTAACAAATAAACAACAATAAAAATAAACAAAAGTAAATAATTATTTGTCTATACATAGGTGCAGAAGAATCGATTTGAAATCAAAATGGCTTCCAAAAATTAAATTAATTTTTTTTATCAGATGAGAAGGAATTGCAATTACAATTAAAACGAATTAAAAATTTAGTATACAACAGTAAAAATTTAAAGTTAATTAGATTTTAAAATTTAAAGAAAAAGGGAATTGGGAAATTTAAAAAATAATCGAAAATTTACAGAGAATAATGTGTAAAAATATTAAAAAATTAAAAATAATTTGTCTAAATGTAAAAATGTTTTCTAATTCCCTTAAACAGCTGTAATTTATAATAAAAATGGGATTTGCTAAGAATTTACCTTAAAAATTATACTTGAAATTTTCCAAAAAAAGCGATTTTATTTTTAATTTATTAAGAAAAACATTAAAAATAGGAGAAAGGAACGAATTGAACCATCATTGAAATTTTGTAAAACAAGAGTTTAAATTGAATTTTTATTTAAATAGCTGAGAAATAAATAATTTAAAAAGATTTAAAAAAAGAAAAGTGGACATTTTTTCAAAAAAAGAACAAATTGAATTAGAAAAGAGAAACAAAAATATTCAAAAAGGGCTTTAAAAATTTTAATTGTTTGAATTGAAAAACAAATCTATGAAAATATAGTTTTAAAATAGTTATAATTTTATACTTGGAAATCTGCTATAATTGAAAATTTGAGTTTATACAAAGAAACAATTAATAGGTGCTGAGAAAAAAAAACCCTTATTATTATTTTATAAAAAAAGTCTATTAATACTTCCAATTTTGTCAAAAAGTAATTGAAAATCTGTTTTGTCATTTTTAACAAAATTAATTCTCAGAAAAATAAAAATGTAATAAAAGTGGAAATTAAACAAAAAATAAGTGTAGAAAAATTTAAAGAATCAATTGGAAAGTTTGCAAGAAAAACATTTAAAATCATTCTAAAATAATAATTTCTTTAAAAGTAATTAAAATAATTGAAAATCTATTAAAAACAATTGATTTTTTTCTGAGAAATATTTTCTAATTCTCTTAAAACAGTTGAAAAATTGAAATTTGCTTATGAATACTTCCAATTTTATCACAAAACAATTTAAAATCTGTTAAAACTTTTGCCAAAAACAATTACATACAAAATAGTTGAAAAATAAATTAAACACTCATTTCTTGTTGTTAATAAACATTAATAAAACAAATTAGGAAAAGTAAAACTCTTGTAATGTTCCATTACTTTATTTTAAGATAACTGACACGTGTTTCGGTCCTTGCGGATCATTATCAAATTTAAAACTAAATTGCAAGGACCGAAACACGTGTCAGTTACCTGAAAATAAAGTAATGGAACATAACAAGAGTTTTACTTCTCCTAATTTGAAAATTTGGATCCATCAAGAGAGTAGCAGAACAAGTATTGAATATGTTAATAAAACATTTTTAAAGTTACTTCAATTAAGTTAAAATTTTAGAAAGAAAAAATACAAATGGAAATTGACAAAAGTTTAATTTATTCACTCATTTTATTATCTTATATGTAGAGCTGTAATTTTAATACTTAAATAGGACGAAACCAGTTTGTAGCTATTTTTAACAGTGAAGCAATAATTCATATATTTTTGTGAACTGATATTTTTGGGGCACTTTTTAGAAAATCCACATTATTTCTAATTAATTTATAATAAATGGTTGATTGGTTAGTCAAATAAAAATTTTATAATTAACGACTTATTATTAATTAGATATCATATATGTATTTTTATTTTGTTTCAGGCACCATTCGATGCGAGACGTTTAGTTATTCCTCCATTTCCAGTATTAGTTTTGGAGTATTTTTTATTTAACTTATTGTCCGTGGTAATACCAGAATCAATATTTTATTTAATAGCAACTGGAACTAGAATAGGTAAGTAAATTATTCATCATTCGGTTGTTTTAAAACGTATCTTTAAAGATTCTTTATTTTCGAAGAATGTGATCAGAATGTGTGAACAGTGGTATGTTGGCGAACCAGCATGTAGTAATATATTTCTTTTGCGTAACTTGTCACATACAATATCTACAAAACTGTTTTACTTAGGATAGTTATTTAAGAATTTTATAAGGTTTCATAATTTTCAATATATTTAAAAAACTGAAAATTAACTCTATAACTTAATTATTTATTTAAATTAGAGAAGAATAATAATAATTATAATTTTTAACAAGAGAAAAGGGAACGTTATCATTATTTTTTAAACTGAAAATTAACTTTATAATTTAATTATTTATCTAAAATTTTATTTTTGAATCGATACTAAATTTAATAAAATTTTACAGGATATATGAGTTATGACTTGATACATTACTACCTACACCATGGCAGTCCAGAACAAGAAAGTTTCCTCTACCATATGAAGAGAACACATTACCATCATCACTTCTCTAGTTATAATAAAGGTAATAATGCTTAATTGCAGAGTAAATTTTTAATGATATGTATAGAATTTAGATTTTTTTTAAATTATAAAATAGAATACTGTCTAATCAATAACGGTGCTATATTAAAATTTTGACAACAGATAATCAACTTTTATATAATATCAATGGTTGAGATTATATACCGTGTGTCCCGTTTGAAGACGCATCATAGGGAGCACTTATTTTGAATTGAATTATTTGTTTGTGGCTTAATCAATTTAGATGACAAACACTGACATTTCATAGCAACTACTATTTTGAGGATTTTATTATCGAATATTTCTTCACACTTTCTAAGCTATATTTCGATTAAAACTAAAGATGAAACAAAAATAAACCCTCTAAAATAATATTAGTAGATAAAGGAATCATTCTAATTTTATTTTGATAATTTTCGTTCAATAATAGATATACAAATTGCAATTGAAAATTTTACATGGGAATTCCCTATGATGCGTCTTCAAACGGGACACACGGTATATATTAGGTATAATAAGCATATCAGAAATTTTAGTTGATCGTAATATTAAATTTAAATACTCGTTTTAATGTTTTTATATTTTTAGGTTTTGGTGTGAGCAATCCTTTATGGGACTATATCCTCGGTACAGTAATTAAATTAAGAAAACTTAATATGGGTATTAAGTGGTGATGCTCTGCATTTTTCTTCTGTATTTACAGGTTATTTAAAAAAAAACGGACGTTAAAACGTTTAACTGTTCATGCTAATATTAAAAGTTTTGTAATTACGTAATATTTTTATTTGATTATTAAAAATATTGATATAAAAAAAATGCAATATTAATGTTATAAATTTTAACATTCTTATTTTTTATTGTTGAATTATATTTTTACATGTACAGATAAATATTTAAACGGACGATGCATTCATGAAAACTGTTTTATTTTCAATATTTTTCAATTATTAAAATGTTTGTATACAAAAAATAAAATATAATTTTATAATTGAATATAATTGCACTAATAAAACTAATTCTTAAAATAATTATATATGGTATTTTAATATACCTGGAACATAATAATATTTAAAATTCGTTTTAGGTTAAGAAGAGTAAGTAAATATTGCTGTCATTTAACATTTAATTACTTACAGCTCTTAAGTATTAAAGTCAATATCGTAAACACTATTTGTAGAACAGATGTGATTATTGAAAAAAGCAATGGAATAATCTCCAAAAGAAATCGCCGACTGTTATGAAAGATATAAAATATGAAGAAAGACAACTAATATACGTGGAGATCTGTGAAAAGGGAGTAAAAAACAAACAATTGACAGAAAGGTCACTATTAATACCTTTTAAATTGTTTTCAGTAAATTTAGATATATATATATATATATATATATATATATATATATATAGTAATTTGTGTAGAATATAATTCCTTACTCCTGACCTAATCATTTTCCCCAAAATCAAAAAAAAAGATGCATATTGTAACAGTGAGGAATCTTTATTGAAGGTAATCTTATAATAATACGACTTAACAATTTGTATGCTGCTTCTCTTCTTCTTCATTGGCCATCGACTAATGGTCTTTCAGCCCTATTGTAACATTTTGTGCGGTTTCTTAATTTAGACTAATACTATACAACAAAATAATTAGTGTGCATCTTTAAAATTTCGTATACATCAAATTAAATCAGTTTTACTTTATTATTCATGGCAATCGAAGCGGTTAACATTGAAGTATGATAAAGCTGAAAGTAAATAAATATTATATCCAACACTGCAAAATTACATACACAAACGTAAAGTACATACATTCAAAGAGTTCTCCTTTTTAAAATCGTATACTATCATGTGCATGTCCACATCATCTTGTACTATAAGTGAAAAATTCCGTACTGCTTCCGAAATTCCCTTAATTTTACAATACTTAACGTAATATCTGTGTATGATCACTCCTATGCGCGCGAACTTGAAATTTAAGACATAATTTAATATCACCGATCGAATACTGACTTTTTTACCTGATTATTTGTCTCTTCAATTGTTAGGAAAAACACCATACTTCCAAAAACCACCATGAAAAGGAAGAAAATTAGAGTTGCTAATTTTAAATAGAATAAATTGTCATTATATAGTGTTATACTCAATAAGTTGTATAAATCAATTCCAAATTCCATTGTGATTACGAATATATATAAAAAGAAAAATGTTCTGTATTTGTTCACCGTACTTTTTGTTACATTCTTAAATCCTAGATATAAAGATTCAGCACAACTGAAATATTACTAGCTGATTATCCATACTACTTTATTTAATCTCTCACCTTAATTTATGAACAGGGCACATCGTTTTTATGCATGAATAGTTTAATCTTTCATTTTCCCTGTTACACAATACACAATTTTCAGCGTTATTATTATTTAATCCATCCTGAAGAATGCCATTCAATGCTTTGCACCTCTCCGATATTAAAACTAGTACAATTTTCGGGAACATGAAAATTGCATATAGACTTACGTAGATAAATTTCATTTTAACCACTTCTTTAATTTGATCAATAGATACTAGCAATATTATAGATATTAGCGCTGATACAAATGAAAAGATATATAGGAAGTTATTAAAAAATTGATGACATTTGTAATATATGCTTTTAACTGTTATTAAACCTAAATGTTGTAAATTTTCTTCCAATGATTGAAAATTAGTCATTATGGTCAAACAATCGTGTTGCCTTGACAAATTTAAATATGGCGCAATAAAAATACCACCAAAAACTATCACGAATTCGTATATTGCTGCCAAGTTCTGAAAATATAGAAAATTTATGGGTGGACGAGAATGCCAGGCCAAAAGTAATACGACTATCGAGTATACTACTAATCGATATTTAGTCCGTGATGAGTGATCCTCTTGAAATTTCTTTTTTCTCCTATCGTATTTTAGGTTATTAAATCCTAGTGCTCTCATTACAATGAAATACATTCTAAACTCATCGAATATTGTAGGTGTCATTATATTTAATAAAGGATTTCTCAGCGAATGGCAATCAATATATTTCTCAATGTATTATATTTATTCGTTAATATCTATATAATTATTTTAGGGCATCTGATAAATCATAATATAAGTAATTATAATAATTTCCTCTATTAAATAATTGAGTTATTTATTTTCCAGGCGTATTGTTATCTTAAAAAATATTGATATATCTACTTCCAGCTAATAATATTTTCGAATTTAAACATCAAATATTTTATAATTCTAGTGCGTAAATTTTGTTTTTAGATGTCGAAACCAATTACTCTCATAACAATTAAGTTCATTCTAAATAGAATAGAAAGTATAAGTACACGCCGGTAGTGGCGTATTCGGTTACAGCAGCAACGTTGGTTCGGGTCAGTAGTTGGATGGGTGACCGGTACCATTCACCATTGGGATACAATTAATACACAAATCACACGGCGGAAGGACCACGTGGTCAATAGCCAAACACTACTAATATTAGAAGTTTAGTTATGTCTAATATACGTTCTATTCTGCACTGTAATTTGTGGCAACGATTTTTCATTATATAGCCCCTAATAAGAGTATTAATTTATTTAGATAGGAAATCATTGCATTTATTAATATAGTTTATATCGAAGCGGCATCTCTAAGTAAACGATATTATATATGCAGCATTAACGATTATTACCACTGACTTTTATAATCCCCGTCCGTATTTGAGGTCATAGGATATTAATAATTATTAGATAAATATAAATTAAAAAATGGCCGCATCACCATTTTTCATAATATTTTCCCTATATTTTTCTCGAAAACTCGGAGATTTACGCAAAAAGGCTATTCGTAATAATTTATTATTTTTTTAATTTTCTACAATTATTTGTTATATAAATTTCTTGTAACTCTAACAATTAGTTAGCAATTAGCAAAAAAAATCAAAATTTTCAATTTTTATTTTTTTTCTTGAAAGTTAAAATTTTTATAAAAAATATGTTTAAGTAAAACTTGTTCAGTTTCTAATTCTCTTTAACTTTTGTTTGAACCGATTTTTTAAATTTCTTATATTTAGAAAAATATCACCAAAAAAACCAAAAACCGCCTCGAGTAAACGTCCACTTCCGGTTTATGAATGTTCACCAAAAGCTTTTCAGTTTCAGTTTTTAACGATAAAAAGGTTTAAAGTTTCATCTCAATCTACCTTATGATTGCCCGGTCAGCATCTGACACAGAAAGCGGAAAACTAAGTTTCTGTCTGGTCAGAACCGAGACCTGATGATAGATTGGTGGAAAAAAGAAAAACCTGAGGGAGTCGTGATGAAATTTTGAAAGGAAGAAATCACTCTCCTAAAATAGCGTGACAAGGATGGAAAGTATCGTCTCAGATAAAAAATTTTAACTTGTCATGTTCCTGCTCCAAATTGTTAAGTTATATGTAATTTTTTATTAATTGTTATTATTTTTGAAGTGAACATGTAAAGTAATATCATTAAATCATTAAATCATTAAATCTCTAGAAGAAAAAAAAAACAAGAAAAGGACGGCAGAGAACAACCTCGCCATGGGACCTCTTTAAGCTCCTAAGCTTAAATGGTGAGTGCATTTATTCTCAAATTAATAACCCTAAAATAAACTCACCGTTTACACATCCTTTGAATTCATATAATAAAAATGCAAAACTAAATACACTGGCGAGCAAAAAATAGAGGTCACTTGAAAATTATGACTTATTTTTGGATTTTTTGTTGTTTTAACTTATGTTTGCAAATTGTAAACCAAAGTAGGCGTTTAAAAATACATTTCCTGACAAACGTTATCTATCTGTCAGTTACTATCACCGTGTTACAGACTTTTATGAAACAATATCCATTTCGCTCTAATTGAAAAACTACGTTTCGTTTTGGTTTTCTTACTTAGTGTGGATTTTTCTCTGCGTCATTCACACGGTGTTCTGTACTTAACAAGTCATAATGCCTTTAGGCCCTTTTGTTGTGGTAAGAATTATAGCATCGATTGTGATGGGCGAGGAAAACGTGAAACTGTAAGGATTGTTGGTAAAAGCCGTTTTGCTATACAAAGTGTATCAGCGTTACTTGAATACTGGCATAATAACCAGAAGACCAGGATCCGGGCGAAAAACAGTCACCACGATCAGAGATGACCGTTTTTTGGTGTCTACAAGTTTGCGGAATAGAACAGCTTCTGCAGTTTATCTACTGTAACGTTTTTGCACGTTATACGGGTGTGTAAATAATTGCAAATGATTTATTGAAGTCAATTTATATTACCAGCACGTATTTACATCTGACATTTCTATCTGACACTTATATCTGACACTTGTTTAATGGCCGTAACGTATTCTACTGGCTTGGAACGTAAACCGTCAGGAAGACCGCCTCGAGTGTCTGCACCGAGATGACACGCACCGATCGAACTCCGTGGCCAGCTCTGTCTTGCCGCCGAAACGCTTCCCCCACTCCTGCACGCACTCGAGCAACTGTTTTTATTTCGATCCAGTCGGCACGTCCATGACGCATCCCCTCTCCCCACGCGTCTCGTGACACTGCCCCCTCCCTAAGCATGTTTCGTCCCGAAATGAGTCCTCCGGCACCTTATGACGATACCTGCACTGGGACCCCTTTGTACATTTTGACGTTCGAAAGAAATAGCAGTCTATGGGTTTCTCATGTCGTATACCACTGGAATTATAACAGCATACCAAAATCTCGATCCCAGAATTGGCAAAAAGGACTTCCACCATGCTTCTGATTGTTCTCCAGTCCAATTGGTCCAACCCACAAGCTAGTTTCGGTATTGCCAATTTCTTGATACCCTCACGTAGAAGTGAATCCCTCAACTCATTTAATGATAGCCATACATCCCTGTAGGTTAGCTTTCGATGAGAGTACTTCTTCGTTACCAGATAGTAAATGATCCTTTTCGGTAGGTGGCTACTAACATCTAGGTGGACTATGCTTCCGACTTTAGGACATTGAGTGCGTAGTTCCTCCAACCTTCCAAATTTCTTCCTGAAGACGCTAGCAATTCCTCGTGACATCTTCAAATCCTGGGCCACACAATGGGCAAGACAATAGTCCGAAGGTACTTGGAATAGATCTCGTTGTTCTTCTCTCGTTACATCAAAATGACTCTTACGTCTATCAGAGTGCTGAACCATGAAGTCTTCAAATGCTTTCTCGTCGCCTTGTTCAACCACCGCACGAATCGCTGCACCATCTTCTTCGCCAGCATAAGGGGTCAGACGATTGAAATGGACAACGCTTGGTTTTCCTCGGGGTGGTTTTTGAATCATGTATACGATGTCGTTGATTTTCTCTATTATCTGGTATGGTCCATCCCATGATGTTTGCAATTTTGGGGAGAGACCTCGGCGTCTTTGTGGGTTAAATAACCACACCATATATCCATCTTTATAACCACTGCGATCCGTTTTTCGGTCATAATTCTTTTTCATTCGGTCGCTAGCACGTTGGATGTTGGATCGCACATGATTATGGATTTCATCCATTTTTCGTCTCAGGTCGCCCACATAGTCTTCCCCTGCCAAATCTTCTCCCGGAGGGCAGCCGAACTTTAAATCACATAGAAGTCGTAGCTCTCGACCCATGACGATGCTCGCTGGAGTCTGCCCGGTTGTTTCGTGTACAGCCGATCGATACGCCAGCAAGAAAAAATGGAGATGTTGGTCCCAATCTCTTTGATGGTCAGAGACTACTTTTGACAAATAGCGATTGATGGTCCTATTCATTCGTTCCACCATACCATCTGATTGTGGATGCAGAGCTGTTGTCCTTGTCTTATGAATCTTAAGGATTTTGCATACCTCTTGAAAAAGATTCGATTCGAAATTTCTTCCTTGGTCAGAATGTAGTTCTAAGGGAACGCCGAAACGACATATCCACTCCTTAACTAGTACTTCCGCTATTGTTGAAGCCTCTTGGTTTGGTAACGCATAGGCATTCACCCATTTACTGAAGTAATCCATTACCACCACGATGTATTTATTTCCTTGGTGAGACTCGGGGAATGGCCCAGCGACATCAATTGCGATTCGCTCAAAAGGACTACCAACGTTGTGCTGACGCATAGGTGCTTTCCTTCGTCGTTGTGGACCGTTACTTGCTGCACAAATCACACATTTCTTGCACCATTCCCTGACGTCTACCTTACAGTTCACCCAGTAGAATCTCTCCCGAAGTTTGTTTAAAGTATTTGACATATCCAGGTGTCCACCGGAAGATCCACTATGAATCTCTTTCATCACTTCAGGTATTCTACTCTTTGGAATTATAATCTGCCTTCGTTCTTCGCGGCCTTCTGAATCTTTGAATATGCGTTTAAGCAGTCCCTTGTCCAGTACAATAGAATCCCACTGAGCCCAGTATGACTTCAATTCAGGCGAATATTTGGAGACTTCATCCCATGCTGGCCTGGTTCCACTTTCCTTTAATGTCATCAGGGGCTTTAGAACAAGGTCGTCGTCTTGATCCTGCCGGATTTCTTTTAAATTCCAGTCATCGCTTTCTACAGCTGTTCGGAGTACTTGACTTTCCTTTGATTCTGCGTTGTTACAGTGCTTGCAATTTTCTGGGCATGGCCTTCGCACAAAGCATCTGCATTCCTGTGGATCACTCCAGCTCTGTGTTCAGTGTCAAAGTCAAACTCCTGAAGTCTTTCCAACCATCTTGCGACTTGTCCTTCCGGATTCTTGAACTGAAGAAGCCATTTAAGAGCAGCATGATCGGTTCTCAATAAGAATTTCCTTCCATATAAATATTTAAAGAAGTGTTCTACTGATTTGACTACTGCAAGCAACTCTTTTCTCGTTACGCAGTAGTTCCGCTCCGGCTTGGATAAAGTCTTGCTAAAATAGCTGATCACTTTTTCCTGCCCATCCTGTATTTGTGATAAAACAGCTCCAATTCCTACATTGCTTGCATCGGTATCCAACAAGAACCTTCCCTCTGACAACGGATAACTTAGAACTGGTGCGCTGGTAAGTGCGTTTTTCAGTTTTTGGAACGCCTCCTGACATTCCCCGTTCCAGAAGAACCGTTGTTTTCCTTCAGTGAGGCGGGTTAATGGTTTAGCGATGTTTGAAAATCCGGCAACGTAACGACGGTAATACGTGCATAATCCAAGAAAACTCCGGAGTTGGTGTAAATCCTTTGGAACTGGCCATTCCCTCACCGTTGAGATCTTTTGGCCGTCGTCTGCAATACCTTGGCTTGAAACAATGTGTCCTAGGTACTGCACCTCGTTCTTGAAAAGGTGACACTTCTTCGGGCTGAGTTTCAGTCCAGAATCCCTTAATCGTCGGAACACCTCTTCTAAGTTCTTCATGTGGTCTTCGAAGGACTTTCCCATTACAATTATATCGTCGAGGTAAACCAAACATGTTTTCCAAGATAGTCCTGTTAGTACCGTCTCCATTAGTCTCTCGAACGTCGCGGGTGCATTACATAGTCCAAATGGCATAACATTGAATTGCCATAATCCATTGCCTACTGTAAATGCTGTTTTTTCTCTGTCCTCGGGAGCTACTTCAACTTGCCAATATCCGCTTTTAAGATCGAATGTGGAGAAAATAGTAGATCCAGCCAAGGTATCCAATGTGTCGTCAATTCGGGGTAAACGATAACTGTCCTTTTTGGTTACATTATTTAGTTGACGATAGTCAACACAGAAGCGAGTTGATCAGTCCTTCTTCTTAACCAATACCACTGGCGAGGCCCACGGACTACTAGATGGTTCTATAACGCCCTCGCTCCCCATGTCCTGCACAATCCTATCAGCTTCCTCCCGCTTCGCCAGTGGCAGTCTTCTGGCTGTCTGCCTAATCGGTCGAGAATTTTCGGTATTAATTTTATGTTGAACGATATTGGTTCTTCCTTTTTGTCCAATATCAAATACGTCCTGATATTCCATGATCAACTTTTTTACTTTTTCTCTTTTAGTTGGATTACAATCTTGGGTCGAAAGGGAAATCAACTTTTCTAGTTCCGGGTAACTCATTTCATTGTTTTTATTCTCTGCTGTGATTTTCCGCAATATCGATGAAGCAGCAGAACAATGTTCTAGCAGCACTCCCTTCCTCAAATGAACAGAGTAATAGTTAGTATTCATTATTCTAACTAATACATTGTTATCGGTGCAAACGAGTGTTTTTCCTATTGCTACTCCTCGTCCCAGTTTATCGTCATCAACGATAGGTTCAAAGATCATAATGTTTTTGTGATGGGATGCTTCTTCCAATTGGCCCTCAATAATTACGTCACTTCTCTCCGGAACTGATGTTTCCGTTGGAAAGGTTACCCGGACTCTACCAATATTCCGTCTGTGGAGTACCACCTCCTCTCCATTAACTTTTAGGATTCCATTCTTAAGATCCAACAGGAAGCCTCTAGTATTCATGATGTCCATACCGAGAATTAATTCGTCTTCAATGTCAGCTACTATGAATTGGTGTTGGAATGATGTGTTCCCTATGGTAATCGTGGATTTTATTTCACCATGAATATTAGCAGGTTCTCCTGCTGCTGTTCGTAATTTCCAGGTCGTTGGTCGTACATTTTGCGGTTTTGACACAATATCAGGTCTTATAATTGTCCTAGTAGCACCCGTGTCTAGTAGCAGTCGACAAGAGTTTCCATCAATGTTTCCATCCACAAAAACCGTATCGACGTGGTGTGACAAGTATGCTACTTTTGCAGTTTTTCTAGGGGCTTGATGTTTTTTAGCCGACGGACACCCCCTGAGGTCGGCTTGTTCTAGTTTTCCGACTTTTCATTGGTGCGATTATTTGATCTTTCTCTGCACCGACGTTGTATATGACCGTGTTTTCCACATTTCCAGCATTCCACTTTCTTCCTGTTTGCTAACGATTCCTTGATGATATCTTGTATCATTTTTCTAAGATCATCCAATCCTTCTCGTGAATCTTCCATTTTCCGAACACGGCCTTGACTCCTAACTGTACTTTTCGCTGCTTCTATCTCGAGCGCACGAGACAGTGCGTCTACTAATTTAATTGGTCGAGCGAGTATTAATACCTGATGTATGTCTTTATCCTTCAATCCATCTAAAAATGCCTGCACACCTATGTTTCCAAGATGTTCTCTGTTGCCAGTCGTGTTAATCGATCTATATCTGCTTCAAATTCTTGCAAACTCTCATCAGATTTCTGGCAGCGATTTTTAAGTTGTGAATGGTACATGTGTTCAAGATGTGTTTGACCATACCTTATTTCCAGATGCTTGATTAATTGGTCGTAATTCATCTCACCCTGCGACACTCTCTGCAAGACATTTGTTCCATCCCCACTCAGTGTTAGAATTAAAGCTGTAGCCTTCTCTGTTGGGTTCCATCCATTGGCTGATGCTGCGGCCTCAAATTGTCTAAGGAAATTATTCCAAGAAGTTTGGCCATCAAAATTAGGTGGTTTCATTTTTATCGAGTGAACAGGATCATTTTTTATGTCATTTAATTCAATTCCTCCGAAATTTCATTCTATTTCCGTTAATTTTTCTTCCATATTCCTAGAAATTTCCAGCATTTCTTGTTTCATTTTATCGGAATTTTCTGTCATTTTCTGATATATTTTCTTTTCCACGAGTTCCGAATTTTCATTAATTTTATATTCAATTTCGATAATTTTCCTTGAATTTTCTAGAGATTTTTCTTCCAGGTTTTTAGAAATTTCTAGCATTTCTTGTTTCATTGTATCGGCATTTTCCGTTAATTTTTCTTCCAGATTCCTAGAAATTACCAACTACCAAATTTTCTCTGTCATTTTATCGGAATTTTGCCTCAATTGCTCCATAATTGATGCTGTGTCGCCTCCGATATCAAATAAAAATGTGTCTGGATCATGGCCTTCTTCTTGTAGCGCTTCCTTAAGTCTCTGATGTAACACACTCTTCTTGCCGCTCGTATCCAAATCCCGTTCTTCCAGTTGCACTTTTAATTCGGCCACTTTTAGGTCCGTTATTGTAACGCACTTCGCCATTTTGTTTGCAATTTTTCACACCCCACACCTGACACTAATGTAACGTTTTTGCACGTTATACGGGTGTGTAAATAATTGCAAATGATTTATTGAAGTCAATTTATATTACCAGCACGTATTTACATCTGACATTTCTATCTGACACTTATATCTGACACTTGTTTAATAGCCGTAACGTATTCTACTGGCTTGGAACGTAAACCGTCAGGAAGACCGCCTCGAGTGTCTGCACCGAGATGACACTCACCGATCGAACTCCGTGGCCAGCTCTGTCTTGCCGCCGAAACGCTTCCCCCACTCCTGCACGCACTCGAGCAACTGTTTTTATTTCGATCCAGTCGGCACGTCCATGACGCATCCCCTCTCCCCACGCGTCTCGTGACACTACGAAACCAACTCCATGAAGTTAGAGATGTAAATGTTAGTGAATGGACCGTTAGGAGAAAGCTTCGGGCTGCTGGATTGTCTTGTAGAAAGGTGGCTACAGGTCCACCTTTACAACGCCGACATCGTGTTGCAAGATTGGCTTTTGACCGATATCACTGGGCATGGACTAATGAGGACTGGAGCAGTGTACTGTTTTCAGATGAGTAGCGGTTTTGCCTCAATGGATCAGACGGACATCGGAAAGTGTGAAGAAGACGCGGAGAAAGATACGCTTCAGTTTGTATTGATGAGCGACATCCATTTGGCGATGGGTCGGTTATGGCTTGGGCAGGAATTTCTACCGAAACACGCACAGAGTTGGTCTTAATAGAGAATAGCTCCCTGACAGCTCGCAGATACATTACGGATGTTCTCGAAGATCATGTTATGCCCTTCTGCAACTATGAGCGAGCGCGGCATTTTCATGCAAGATAATGCTAGACCTCACGTAGCCAGAGTTGTCAGAGATTATCTGAATGATGTGGGAATTTTGCGGTTCGATTGGCCAGCTGTCAGCCCGGACATGAATCCCATAGAACATGTATGGGATAAGTTGGGACGACGTATCAGAAAGCATACACCTGCTCCAAGAACTGCTATTGCAGGAATGGAATAATATCGACCAAAATGTGATCGTTAATTTAATTTAAAGTGTTCTTCGTCGACTTTAAGCAGTCATTAATGCAAGAGGGCGTAACATTCATTATTAGTGATAAGTTTTTTCATTATGTTTAGTTCCATATTAGTCCTAGGAACAAAAATTCGAACTTCGTCTGAACTGTAAATTTGTGATATTTCAAAAATAGGCAATAAAACCAATAAATATGCTTTACTATTCAACATTGCTTTTTTAATTTAGTGTGCAAAATACAGTACAATTGTTTACAATTTCCAAACACAAAGATAAAACAAAAAAAATCCAAAAATAAGTAATATATTTTAAAGTGACCTCTATTTTTGCTCGCCAGTGTATAATCCAAAGAAACTTGCAACATTGCAAGGACTAAACCGCAACCTCTAAAGCAATGGTAATACCCTAGTCCTCATCAAAGAATCCTATGTGGTCTTAAACAAGTTATGTGAACTGGGTAATTTAAAAGGCATCATCTTCCATGATGCACAAAATCAAAGGGTGCGTGCATGTATATATTCACCCGCCAACATAAAGGGCATTACTTATGCCTCAATTTACCAAAGCGTTGGGTAGTACTCTTTTAACTGTCCTTTTCTGGTCTAAGGCTAGTGCAGTAATCATATGTAAATATTGGCTTTTCTAAATCTCTAATAAAGGTCACGCTTCAATTGAATACTCTGTATGGCTGCTATTACTATAGTTTAGGGCCTTTTTGCCTTTAGTGTTTCCCTTCTATCCGTCCCCATCGATTGAATATGACCTATGTGTCTGAACCTGGATGAGGCTCTTTTTGTAGCCCCATGTCGCTTTGTAGGAGCCTTGGATCAACCTGGCCAAATGAATAGTTGATTTTATAGCCCAGCTTCTTCACTCTGTCAGCGGACTGTGAATCTAACGACACTGTGACCTCCATATTGAATCCCTTCGGATTTCTCCGTAGTACCTTCCAATTGGAGCTCTTCAGATCATTTTGGGCATTATTCGGGGAGATATCTTCTCATTGGTGTAGCCATCCTCTTACGGGCGGTACAGTTCATTCTAACCTTCGTTCTTTGGTATTTAGACCTTTAAGGCCTTTAATTTATTTGGTAAGATAATTGTATCTAGTCAGGAACTGCTCCGTCAAATAAAAAATAAATTTATCAAGCAGTTTTCTTAAAACTGATGAAATTAAAGTATTCAAAATAGACGCCGCCGTAAAAAAGTGTTTGTAATATGAAGCGCAAATAAACATCTTTATTAAAGGTAATCTTACAATAATACGACATAACAATTTCTATGCTGCTTCTCTTCTTCTTCATTGGCCATCGACTAATGGTCTTTCAACCCTATTGTAACATTTTGTGCGGTTTCTTAATTTGCACTAATACTATACAACAAAATAATTAGTGTGCATCCCTAAAATTTCGTATTCACCGAATTAAATCAGTTTTACTTTATTATTCGTGGCAAACGAAGCGGTTAACATTGAAGTATGATAAAGCTGAAAGTAAATAAATATTATATCCAACACTGCAGAATTACATACACAAACGTAAAGTACATACATTCAAAGAGTTCTCCTTTTCAAAATCGTATACTATCATGTGCATGTCCACATCATCTAGTACAATAAGTGAAAAATTTCGTACTGCTTCCGAAATTCCCTTAATTTTACAATACTTAACGTAATATCTGTGTATGATCACTCCGGTGCGTCCAAACTTGAAATTTAAGACATAATTTAATAATCACCGATCGAATACTGACTTTTTTACCTGATTATTTGTCTCTTCAATTGTTAGGAAAAACACAATACTTCCAAAAACCACCAGGAAAAGGAAGTAAATTAGAATTGCTAATTTTAAATAGAATAAATTGTTATTATATAGTGTTATACTCAATAAGTTGTATAAATCAATTCCAAATTCCATTGTGAATGCGAATATATATAAAAAGAAAAATGTCCTGTATGTGTTCACCGTACTTTTTGTTACATTCTTAAATCCTAGATATAAAGATTCAGCACAACTGAAATATTACTAACTGATTATCCATACTACTTTATTTAATCTCTCACCTTAATTTATGAAGAGGGCACATCGTTTTTATGTATGAATAGTTTAATCTTTTATTTGTACTGTTACACAAAACACAATTTGCAGCGTTATTATTATTTAATCCATCCTGAAGAATGCCATTCAACGTTTTGCATCTCTCCGATATTAAAACTAGTACAATTTTCGGGAACATGCAAATTGTATATAGACTTACGTAGATAAATTTCATTTTAACCACTTCTTTAATTTGATCAATAGATACCAGCAATATTATAGATATTAGCGCTGATACAAATGCGAAGATATATAGGAAGTTATTAAAGAGTTGATGACATTTGTAATATATGCTTTTAACTGTTGTTAAACCTAAACGTTGTAAATTTTCTTCCAATGATTGAAAATTAGTCATTATGGTCAAACAATCGTGTTGCCTTGAAAAAGTTAAATACGGCGCAATTAGAATACCACCAAAAACTATCACGAATTCGTATATTGCTGTCAAGTTCTGTATAAATAGAAAATCTATGGGTGGGAAAGAATGCCAGGCCAAAAGTAATACGACTATCGAGTATACTATTAATCGATATTTGGTCCGTGATGAGTGATCCTCTTGAAATTTAATTTTTCTCCTATCGTATTTTAGGTTATTAAATCCTAGTGCTCTCATTACAATGAAATGCATTCTAAACTCATCGAATATTGTAGGTGTCATTATATGTAATAAAGGATTTCTCAGCGAATGGTAATCAATATATTTCTTCAATGTATTATATTTATTCGTTAATATCTATATAATTATTTTAGGGCATCTAATAAATCAAAATATAAGTAATTATAATAATTTCCTCTTTTAAATAAAAATAATTGAGTTATTGATTGTCCAGGCGTTTTATTATCTTAAAAAAATATTGATTATCTTCTATTTGTAGCTAATAATTTTTTCGAATTTAAACATGAAATATTTTATATATTTACTGCGTAAATTTTGTTTCCAGTGAGTGTTCTTTTCAAAATCTTTTAATAATCATATTTCAAGTTGTCGAAACCATTTACTCTCATAACAATTAAGTCCATTCTACATCCATAGAAAATACTTCAATTTTAATGTCTAATATACGTTCTATTTTTTACTGTACTTAATGGTAAGGATTTTTTCATTATATAGCCCCCAATATGAGTATTAATTTATTTAGATTGTAATTCATTGCATTTATTAATATAATTTATATCGTAGCGGTATCTCTAAGTAAATGATTATATATGCAGCATTTATGATTATTACCACTGTTTTTTTTATATTACCCGTCCGTATTTGAGGTCATAGGATATTAATAATTATTAGAAAAATATAAATTAAAAATGTGTATGCATGTAGTAAATTGATTGGGTGAATTACGTAAAGGTAAACTTGATTATAAACTAAGCTCTAAAAACCTTTTTCATACAGTTTATTTGAAATATAAAATATATGTGTTTCAAATAAACTATGTGAAGAAAGGTTTTTAGTGCTTTATTTTATAATAGTGGATGTATGTATTTAAATAAGTTATATTTGTTTAGATGTTACTCAAATTAAACTTATAATCAATAAAACACAAATTAAGCAGATTGAGCAAGGGGGCATTTGAAATTTCGGTTTGATCGGTTAGGTGTTGTCCTACTTCTTTACTCCGATTTATTTCCATTAATTCCAAGGCTTTAAGTTTTTACCCCTTTCTTTCTATGTGTAGAATTCGTTCTTGTTTATCTAAAATTAAAGCTAATGATAATTTTATAAATTGTTCGTCAAATTCTCCCAAAGCAATGTGGGAACTGAAGCTAAAAGAAGGACACGACGCAAGCTGGCCTAAAGCCAGGACCTTCCACCAGCAACATAAATACGAGAAAGACAAAGGATGAAAGTCCTTTGTCAGGCCTTGAGAAACCTTAGCCCTCGTTGGGAGCAATCACCTCTTCAAGAGCTGGAGGTTCAGGTAAAAGTAAGAAGACTAATAGATCGGAAGACTCTGCAATCTCCTGACCTGAATCCCAGGAAAAGTGTAAGTCGATATAGTCACCCATCAACCTCAAGACCCAGTTACAAGGAGACTGCTAACAGGAATATCTAAGTAACAATAATTCCTTCCTGGAAAAACTCACAGAGAGCCATGTTAAGATCCTGGATGGTGCTCTCACCTCCGAATTGGTCAAAGCCATTTTCGATCGATAGCTGTACCCCGAAAAGATCTTCATGACTTTCGATAAACTAGTCCCACTATGGGTAGGGGTAAAACTAACAGTGATCCAATTTGACCACAACCGAGGCTGATAAAAAAATACCCTATGGTTGGATATTGAGCAGACGATTAAGTTTCTGGCTGGCCAGAACCGAGACCTGACGATTGATCGGTGGCGCATCTTCCACACCAAAGAAAAACTCGGGAGTCGTGATGAGAGATCCAAACAACAGCGTGACAAAGATGGAAAGTATCGTCTCAGATACAAATTTCAACTTGTCACGCTTAATCCCAAGAAGGAAGCTCCATACAAAAAGAAGCTAAGGACAACAGAGAGGAACCTCGCTATAAGACAACTCCAAATCAAACGATTTTGGTGCGTTGTAACGTGCTGTATTTTTCCATGGAAAATTTTCACACTTACCAAGTGCAATTTCTGAAAATAATTATCTTTAAACTTCATTATTAAAAAAAAAAAACAAGTTCAAACCCCTTAGTTGCGTTTGGGCCAACATGTAGAATAATATCTCCCTTCTAATCTCATCAATACAGTAACTTCAATAACCTTGAATTTCTATTGGATAATATTATATAAACTTGAATGACCTTGAACAATCTTAAATAACTGTTAGAACTTTTAATGATCTTAAATGATAATTTAATAACCTTAACTGATCTTGAATTACCACTGAACGATAATAAAAAACCTTGAATAATCGTTGAATAACCTTGATGACTTTAAGTGATCTTGAATGACTATTGAATGGCTTTAAATAGGTATAGACTAATGACCTTCAGTAATCGTTTGAACATCTTAAATGAAATTAAATGATTTTGGATATCTTAAAATAGCCATAAAAAATTAGACGACATTAGATTACCTTAAATAACTAATGGGTGACCTTGAATGACCATGAACGATTTGAAAACTTTAAATAGTGTTGGATGCTGTCAAATGACCATTTTATGACCTTGAATGGTTATGGATTTATCGTTGGATAAATGATTTCTCTTCAGATTTATATATACAATTTTCCATCATATTCACTAATTTTATTTTTTTTTCAGGTTTCTAGAATTTTCCATATTTTTCGTTAAATTTCTTGATTGTTTCAGAATTTTATCTTACATATTTTAAAATTGTACACCATTTCCAACTTTCTAGAATTCAATATTTATTCTTTCATTTTACAAAAATTTAATACCATTACCAACATTTTTATATATTTTTTTATACACACTTGTGGATTTTTTTATCATTTTCTATAATTTATTGAAATTTCTAGAAAATTTCTGAATATGGCCAATGAAAAAACAATATTTTTTAGAATTTTTAGTACTTTTCTAGCATTTTTAAAACTTTTCGCTCAGATTTATTGTTCTTGAAATTTCTCATCAAGATTCTTAGTTTTATTTCTTGAGAATCTTTTTCTTCTAGATTTCTATAATTTTTCGCCATTTATTCATAATTTTTCATTTTAATTTTTTTTTTGTATTGTAGATTAAAAAGAATGAATTATTCATAAATTTTCAAAAATATTTTTGAAACTCTTCTTCAAAATTTCCGATTGGTATTATCTCACTGTCGATGTCAAATGAAATTTTCAAGCATTTTTTCTGTGATCACCATTTCTCATCTCTTAATTTTCTCATCATTTTCTCATAACTGAAAATTGTCTTTAAGATTTCTGAAAATGATTTTCATAATTACCCTAAATTATTATTGAATGTTTTTTTAAAAATTTCTGATTTATATTAGGTTACTGTCAATGTCAAATGAAATTTTCCAGCATTTTTTCTGAGATCACCATTTCTCATCTCTTAATCTTTTTATCCTTTTCTCATAATTGAAAATTGTCTTTAAGGTTTCTGAATAATTTTTCATAATTTCCCTTAATATTGTTGAAATTTTTTTTTCCTAAGAAAACCATTTCCAATTTCATTATTTTCTCATAATTGAAAATTGTCTGAAAATATTCTGAATGATTGATTGAGCTATCGTTGTTAAACAAAACTTTCTTTGGAATTACTATTAAATAAATGATTTTTCTTCAGATTACTAGAATTTGACATCGTTTTTTTTTTTTTGAGAATTTTAAACCAATTTTAGTTTTTATATTTTCTATAATATTCTTGAAATCTCTACTAAAAATTTCGTGAATAATTGATAATATGAAATTCTCTAGCAATTTCCATTCCAAAATGGAAGATTTGTAGAATTTCTTGAAATATCTTTTCGAAATTTCTGATCATTTTTGTAGCACGCACAGCATCGAATAAATTATCTTTATTATTTTCATTTAAACTTTATCAAACATGGTTAAATATATACAAATAAAATAACAAGACATTCACAATATGGAAGGAATAAAAAACATACATATAATTTTAACACCATGCTGACGGGCGGAGTTCACGCTTGCAGGTGATATTTCACTCAAACCCTTATCCTCTCCTCCACTGTTTATCCACTTACACACACAATAAAGAGAGGAAAAGAGGCAGATCGAATGAATATAGAGAACAAGGACAAAGAGAGGAAAGTGACATCTTTGCAGGTAGCAAAAAGATTCTACGGTCGCCAGAGCAAAGGAAAATACAAGAAGAAAGAAAGGAAAATAAAAGCAAATTGTGGAACAAAACAGAGACAGGCGACAATAAAACAGAAAGAGAAGATATGGAGGAATTGAAAGAAATGATGAAGGAGATGATGTCAGAGATGAAAAAAAATGCAGAAGAATTAAGAGAAGAAATAAAAGAAATAAAGCGGGAGATGAAGAGGAAATAGGATAAAAGGGAGCAAGATAAAAAAGACATGGAAAAGAGATACGAAAAATTAGAGAATAGAATAGAAAATATGGAGAAAGATAAGAGAAGAAACAACATCGTGATAAAAAGACATAATATAAGGGAAGAGAACATAAAGAATGGAGTAGAGAAGTTCTGCAAGGAAATACTACAAGTAGAAGCCAAGTAGTCAAGGCTAATAAATTGGAAAAAGTAAAAGGAGTCGAGATGATAGTAGCGGAAATTGAATCTAGAGAGAAAAAAGAAGAAATAATGAAAGCCAAGAGCAGTAAATTGAAGAACTCAAAAATATATATAGACAACGATATGACCGCAACAGAGAGAGAAATACAAAGACAAATTAGAAGTATAGCCAGAGAGGAAAGAGCCAACGGTAACAGAATAAGGGTAGGCTACAGGAAAATAATAATAAATGGGGAACAACTCAACTGGAATGAGCAAGAGAAGGGTTTAGTAGCGGGGAGCCAGATAAATAGACCAAAAAACTAGATGTAAATAAAATAAGGAAAGAACAAGCAGAAATTGAAACAAATGCAAGAGACACAAAAAGTATAAAAAATAACAAAAAGGATAAATACAGAATATGGAGAATAGCAACTTGGAATATAAGGAGTATACATGGCAAAGAGGAAGAGCTGTAAAAGGAGTTCGAAAGAATGGATGCAGAGATACTTGCAATAACAGAGACAAAAAGGAATGGAAAGGGAATGTACACAACCAATAACAAACACAAAATAATATATAGTGGGGTAGAAAAGAATAAAAGGGCAGCTGAAGGAGTAGGTTGTATTATACACAGAGACATAGAACACCAAATAGAAACATGGCAAGAAATATCGTCAAGAATATTAACAATAACATTAAAAGGAAATAACAGAGTCAGAACAATAATTATAGTATATGGACCAAATGAAGACGATTTAGCGAGCAACAAAGAACATTTCTGGGAACAGCTTAACGAAACAACCGAAGCAGCCACTGGAGAAGTGTATGTAGCAGGAGACTTCAACAGCAGAATTGGCAAAGTCGTAAAAGAAACCGATACGATGAGAGGAAAATATGGGGAAGACGTATTAAACGATAATGGGAGAAGAATGTTAGATTATTGTAGGATAAACAATTTAGTAATAACGAATACATTATTCAAACACAAGGAGATACACAAATACACCAGAGAAGTAGTAAATAGGAACGAAAAATCTATAATAGATTATGTAGTGACAGAACAAAGAAGAAAGAGCAAAATAATAGATACAAGAGTAAAGAGAAGTTTCGAAATAGGAAGTGATCACTACCTAGTAGTAACTACAATTAAGAAAGACTGTCAAGATAAAGAAAACGAAAAGCCGCTATCAACTACAACAATAAACTACAACAGGATAAGATCATATAAACTAGGGGATCAAGAATCAGCAATACGATATAAGGAGATAGTAGCAGTGGTAAAAGGAAGCGACAATGTAGAGGAAATGTGGAATAATCTAAAAAGAAGTATGCTTGAGGCGGCACAAGAGACTTGTGGGGTTAAGAAGAGTACAAACAAGAAACAACAGACAGCTTGGTGGTCAGAGCACATACACGAAAAGATAAAAGAAAAGAAAAAGGCATGGTAAAGGTACTTAAAAGACAAAAACAATACTAACTACGAAAGATACAAAGAAAAGAGAAAAATAGTAAAAGACGAGGTCAGAATAGCAAAGACCAGGGATTGGGAAAAGTTCGGTGAGACAATAGAGCAGAACGCAAAGGAAAACCAAAAGTTATTCTACAAAATTATAAAAGGATGCAGGAAAGAAAAAGGGCAAGAGGCGAGATACATACAAGATAAACACGGAAGAATTCTGAAGGATAAGGAAGAAATAATAGAAAGATGGAAAGAATATTTTGAAGACTTACTAGATACAAATAACGACAATGAGCAAGAGACGCAAAACAGCGATAAGAGTAACACAGAAACAGTAACGGAGAGTATCAACGAAAATGAAGTTCTGGAAATAATAAGGGAACTGAAAACAGGAAAAGCACCAGGACACGACCAGATAACAGCAGAAATGATTAAACAATTGGGACCTATTGGTAAAGATAAACTAGTAATATTACTGAACAAAATATACGAGACAAACAACATACCAAAAGATTGGCAAACAGCTCTAATTGTGCCAATATACAAGAACGGCGACAAGACGAAATGCACCAACTATAGAGGTATAACACTAATAAGCACAGGAATGAAAATATAAGAAAAAACAATCAACAAGAGGATAAGAGCAAACATAGAGCACACACTAGAAGAATCACAATGCGGTTTTAGAGAAGGAAGATCCACACAAGACAACATCTTTACTATAAAACAAGTCACAGAAAAAAGAATCGAAAATAATAAAAACACATATCTAGGATTTATAGACCTAGAAAAAGCATTTGACATGATACCAAGAAAGAATCTGTGGAGAATACTTGACAAAAGAGGTATAGAAAACCAGACAGTCAAATTAATACAGAACATATACAACAACAACAGTAATGCGGTGATATGCAAGGGGCAAATATCAAGAACATTCAAGACAAAAATGGACTAAGACAAGGAGGAGGACTAAGCCCAACACTATTTAACATATATATGGATGGAATAATGAATAGTATGAAAGCAGAAATCATAAAAACAAATGTAGGATACAAGAATATGCAAGTGGTCAAAATATCAGAAGGAGCATACGCGGACGATATATTAGTGATAACAGAAAATGAAAGAAATTTGCAGCACAACCTGAACGTATGGAATAAACATCTAAAGAAATATGACATGAAAATGAACTACAACAAAACAAAGGTAATTATAGTAGAAAAACGGAAGGAACACATAAATATAAGGATAGAACAATATATGATAGAACAAGTGGAGCAATTTAAATACCTAGGAGTAGAAATCACAGAAGATGTAAAAATAAAGGGCGAATTAAGCAACAGAATAGACAACACAATAAAAATGTACTATGCAATGAATAACATACTTAATAACAAAAAAGAGATAAGCAGAAAGACAAAAATAAGTATATATAAAACAATTTACAGACCTATTCTAACATATGGAAGTGAGACGTGGAAGCTAACAAAGAGAGATAAAAGTAGACTACAGGCAATAGATATGAAATATTTGAGAAAAGTAAAACAAGTAACGAGAAGAGACAGAATAAAAAATAAAGACATAAGAGAAGAACTAGAAATTGAATCATTAGATAAGTTTATAGAAAGGAAACAACTCAGCTGGTGGGGACACCTAATCAGGATGGAAAGCACAAATCAAACAAAACAAATTTGGGAAGCAAGAACAGGAAACAAAAGAGGAAGAGGAAGACCAAGAGAAAACTGGGACAACAAAATAGAAGAAATAATAAACAATAGAGGAAAACAGTTAAACAAGCGAAGGAACTGGCGAAGAAAAGAAGAGAGTGCAAATAAATAAAATAAAAGCATTGTAACAAAGTAATGTAAAATTCATAGCCTACACCGAAAGGTAAATAGCATTTTTGATAATATATATATATATATATATATATATATATATATTTCTCTTCAGATTACTAGAAATTGTCATCGCTCTTTTTTTTGGGAATTTTAAACCAATTTTCCCTGTTTTATGTTTCTAGAATTTTCCATAATATCCTTGAAAAATCTTCTGAAATTTTCCTAATAATGTGAAATTCTCTAGCAATTTCTATTCCGAAATGTTTTCTAACATTTCTAGAAATTTCCTGAAATAAATTTTCAAAATTTCTAATCATTTAATCATTTTTGTAGCACGCACAGCATCAAATAAATTTATCCACTTCTTCCACTTTAAGGCAGGTTTATATCATTTCCAACATATTTTTCTACCAGATTTAAAAAAATTTTACTCATTTACTTACGAATTTTCATTATTTTATCAGAACTAAAATTTGTCTGAAATTTCTGGAAATTTTCCTGCCTTGCCGTCAATATGAAATTAGGTTCTTCACCAATTTTTTTGAGAATTTTAACAATTTCCTAATTTATATAATTTCTACAAATTCCTTGACTTCTTGAATGGTTGATACTCTATTGAATTAACCTAAATGAAAAACGAAATTTTCCAGCATTTTAACTTTAACTCTTAATGTTTCTGGCTCTATTGTCCTAATTTATTTGCGAAAAACTTTCCCTTCAGATATCCTCATAAAAAAAAACAGGGATGATGAAGTGCGGAGATCGCGAAGGTAAAATAATTGAAGACCGATTTTCAAATTTTCATTCCATTCGCAAGTATTTGATAATTGTAATCGGTTAAAACAATAATTTTTGAAATCTGATCATTTTTGGAAAAGTTATGACGAAAACAATGCAAAACAATTGAACATCGATTTTCCAATTTTCATGTCACTCGTAAGTATTTAATATTTACAATCGATCGGAACAAGAATTTTCAAAATCTGATCATTTTTAAAGGGGTTATGACGAAAACAATGCAAAACAATTGACGATCGATTTTCCAATTTTCATTCCATTCGCAAATATTTGAAAATTTTAATCGATTATAACAATAATTTTTAAAATCTGTTCAGATATTGCGAAAACATTGCAAAACAATTGAAAATCGATTTTCGCATTTTCATTTTGTACGTATTTCTTAATTCTAATCAATTGAAAGAAAACCATTTAGAAATCTGATAACTTTTGGAAAAGTTATGGCAAAAACAATGAAAAACAATTGAAGAAAGATTTTCCAATTTTCATTGCATGTACAAGTATTTGGTAATTGTAATCGGTTAAAACAAAAAATTTTGAAATCTGATCATTTTTGGAAAAGTTATGACGAAAGCAATGCAAAACAATTGAACATCGATTTTACAATTTTCATGTCACTTGTAAGTATTTAACAATTACAATCGATCGGAACAAGAATTTTCAAAATCTGATCATTTTTAGAGGGGTTATGGTGAAAACAATGCATAACAATTGAAGATCGATTTTCCAATTTTCATGTCACTCGTAAGTATTTAACACTTGCATCGATCGGAACAAGAATTTTCAAAATCTGATCATTTTTGGAAAAATTATGGCAAAAACAATGCAAAACAATTAAAGATCGATTTTCCAATTTTCATTTCATTCGCAAGTATTTGGTAATTTTAATCGATTATAACAATCATTTTAAAAATCTGTTCATTTTTAGAAAAGTTATGGCAAAAACAATGCAAAACAATTGAAGATCGATTTTCCATTTTCATTACATTCGCAAGTATTTGGTAATTTTAATCGATTAAAACAATAATTTTTGAAATCTGATTATTTTTGGAAAAGTTATGACGAAAACAATGCAAAACAATTGAATATCGATTTTCCAATTTTCATTCCATTGGCAAATATTTGAACATTTTAATCGATTATAACATTCATTTTAAAAATCTCTTCATTTTTGGGAAAGTTATGGCGAAAACATTGCAAAACAATTGAAAATCTATTTTCCCATTTTTATGTTGTATGTATTTCTTAATTCTAATCAGTTGGAACAAAACAATTTAAAAATCTGATAACTTTTGGAAAAGTTATGGCAAAAACAATGAAAAACAATTGAAGATCGATTTTCCAATTTTCATTACATTCGCAAGTATTTGATAATTGTAATTGGTTAAAACAATAATTTTTGAAATTTGATCATTTTTGGAAAAGTTATGACGAAAACAATGCAAAACAATTGAACATCGATTTTCCAATTTTTATGTCACTAGTAAGTATTTAATAATTACAATCGATCGGAACAAGAATTTTCAAAATCTGATCATTTTTAGAGGGGTTATGACGAAAACAATGCAAAATAATTGAAGATCGATTATCCAATTTTCATGTCACTCGTAAGTATTTAATATTTAAAATCGATCGGAACAATAATTTTCAAAATCTGATCATTTTTAGAGGGGTTATGACGAAAACAATTCAAAACAATTGAAGATCGATTTACCAATTTTCATTCCATTCGTAAGTATTTGGTAATTTTAATCGATTATAACAATCATTTTAAAAATCTGTTCATTTTTGGAAAAGTTATGGCAAAAACAATGCAAAACAATTGAAGATCGACTTTCCAATTTTCATTTCATTCGCAAGTATTTGGTAATTTTAATCGATTATAACAATCATTTTTAAAATCTGTTCAGTTTTAGGAAAGGTATTGCGAAAACATTGCAAAACAATTGAAAATCGATTTTCCCATTTGTATTTTGTACGTAGTTCTTAATTCTAATCAATTGAAAGAAAACAATTTAAAAATCTGATAACTTTTGGAAAAGTTATGGCAAAAACAATGCAAAACAATTGAAGATCGATTTTCCAATTTTCATTGCATTTGCAAGTGTTTGGTAATTTTAATCGATTAAAATAATAATTTTTGAAATCTGATTATTTTTGGAAAAGTTATGACGAAAACAATGCAAAACAATTGAACATCGATTTTCCAATTTTCATTCCATTCGCAAGTATTTGGTAATTTTAATCGATTATAACAATCATTTTAAAAATCTGTTAATTTTTGGGAAAGCTATTGCGAAAACATTGCAAAACAATTGAAAATCGATTTTCCCATTTTTATTTTGTACGTATTTCTTAATTGTAATCAATTGAAAGAAAACAATTTAAAAATCTGATAACTTTTGGAAAAGTTATGGGAAAAACAATGCCAAAAAATTGAAGATCGATTTTCCATTTTCATTGCATTCGCATGTATTTGGAAATTGTAATCGGTTAAAACAATAATTTTTGAAATCTGATTATTTTTGGAAAAGTTATGACGAAAACAATGCAAAACAATTGAACATCGATTTTCCAATTTTCATGTCACTCGTAAGTATTTAACAATTACAATCGATCGGAACAAGAATTTTCAAAATCTGATCATTTTTAGAGGGGTTATGACGAAAACAATGCAAAACAATTGAACATCGATTTCCCAATTTTCATGTCACTCGTAAGTATTTAACAATTACAATCGATCGGAACAAGAATTTTCAAAATCTGATCATTTTTAGAGGGGTTATGACGAAAACAATTCAAAACAATTGAAGATCGATTTTCCAATGTTCATTCCATTCGCAAGTATTTGGTAATTTTAATCGATTATAACAACCATTTTTAAAATCTGTTCATTTTTGGGAAAGTTATGGCGAAGACAATACAAAACAATTGAAAATCAATTTTTCCATTTTTATTTTTTTATGTACGTATTTCCTAATTCTAATCAATTTAAAAATCTAATAACCTTTGAAAAAGTTGAAAGATAGATTTCCAATTTTTTATTCCATTCGTAAGTATTTGGTAATTGTAATCGATTTTTAATATCTGAGCGAAAACAATGCAAAACAATTGAAGATCGATTAAATATTCAATTGTTTTTATTGTTTTTGTGATAAGTCTTTATATAATAGTCGGATTTAAAAAATTCTTTCACCGACTGATTGCTTCCAGCTGCTGTCAGCATTAGTACGACACGCCAAAAATATAAAAATAGATTTTCAATTGTTTTGTTTTGTTTTGGTGATAACTTTTTATGGGAAGATCAGATTTGAAAAATTCTTTCTCCGGCAGATTACCCTTATAAAATATATGTCGATAAGATAAAAATCTAAAATTCGATGTTCGATTGTTTTAATTGTTTTGGCGATAACTCTTAGCAGGATGGTCGGATTTAAAAAATTCTCTCATCAAGGTATTGCTGATATTAAACTTATTGGAATACGTCAAAAATATAACATTCGACGTTCAATTGTTTTCTTTTGTGTTGGCGATAACTTCTTATGGGAAGGTCAGATTTGAAATATTTCTTCTCCGACGGATTGCCCCTATAAAATATATGATGATAAGATAAAAATCTACAATTTGATTTTCAATGGTTTTTATTGTTGAATGATTTAACAATTACAATTCTAAACATTCGTATTTTATTAATCTAAAACTAAGTCATCTAAACATATACTAATCGTAAATATTGAAAAACCATTAGGGTAACATCTATTGTCTAAACCACTGCACTAGATTTGAATAAAATTAGACAATAGATGTCCTCTGTCTTTAACAGATCTACGCTAAAAAGCTCAAAAATAAACTAGTCCATTGCTGCTTTGACAGGGAAATAATAATTCAATGTTTTAATATTAGGTGGAGAGTAACACTTGTTGTTGTTGTGAAGACCGAAACACGTGTCAGGCACCTAATATTTATATTAGTGTAGCGCAACAAGTATTAACTTTATCAATGTTTTAATATTATTCTAATCGTGTTGAAACACCAAAAGAACAATTGTGATATGTAACAAATTAATAAAAGTATAATTATTATTGATTCTCTCTACAGGAAATCCAAAAAACAAACATCAATATAACAAATTACATTTAAAAATGTCACACCTTGAAAATTCATCGCGTTTCTAATTAAATTAGCTTGATTTTATAATTCATAGCTAAGGAACTTGTAGACACTGACATATGATAGTACTAAAAAAAATAATGTAATTAATTAAACAGCCCACCGTACCATCCACACTCCATACATCTAACGAGCTCTCCTTTCGCATATTAAAAAGTATCATACGCATGTCAACATCATCCAGTACTTCAAGAGAAAATAGCTGCACTATGTTGGAAATGCCCTTAATTTTAGAATATTTCGTGTAATATCTATGAATTATCGTACCAGTGCGTGAAAACTACAAATTAATTACATAATTTTATCTTAAAATTAGTTGGACCATAAATACCTGATTATTTGTCACTTCCATCGTTAAGAAAAATGTAAGACTTCCTAAAACCACCATGAAAAAGAAGAAAAGTAGGATTCCGACTTTTAAATAGAAATAACTGGTGGGGGTGTTGATTATCGTCAATAAGTTGCTTAAATCAATTCCAAATTCGGCAATAATAATCGAAATGTATATACAAAATAATTTCTTAAATATTTGTATGGTATTTTTATTTAAACTTCTTAAACCTAGATAAATAACTTCAGCAGAACTGGAATAATATAAATGAATTATTTCATTACAACACATCAAATACTTACTGTAACTTATGAAGTGGGCACATAGTATTTAATAATGCATTATTTAATTTGTTATTAGTTCTGTTACATAACGCACAATTTATTTCACTCTCATATAGTCCATCGCATAATATATCGTTCAAAGCTTTGCATCTCTCCGATATCAAAACCATTACGATTTTCAAAAAAAAATATATTGTGTATACACACACGAAAAAGAATTTCGCTTTAACCACGTCTTGAATTTGATCTACATATATTAGCATCACCGAGTATATTATTGGTACTGATAGGGCAAAAATAAATATTAAATTGTTATAGAGATTTTGACTTTTGTAGTACATCCCTTTTGTTATGTTTAAGCCCAAAAAATTCAAATGATCTTCGATCAACTGGAAATTACTTATTATATTTATGTATTTGTTCTGGTTAGTAAAACCTAAATACATTATCATTAGCAAAAAGAGATGGACTAACGTATATTCGAGAGAACTTGTAAATATGGTGGCTATCGATTTAGCTTCGAAGCTGGGAAAAGAATGCCAAGCCAATAGTAATAGAATTATGCAGTTAGCACCGAATCGAAATTTTATGTACGAGTAATTCTGCACGAATTTAAAATTCTTATAATCGAATTCCAAACTGTTAAAACCCATAATTTTCATCATGGTGAAATACGTTTTGAATTCATCGTATATATGAACTGCCATTGCGTATTAATTTAGACTTTAGTGCTTTTTTCAGTTCTAGTGAAGGAATTTATTTAACTGGGACGAGTAAATTATTCGTTCATATTAATGTAAACAATTATAATCTTCGGAGGGCATCAGTTTCATACAATATTGTGTTATCAGTAATAATGTATACTAATGAGAATTATTTTTATGTCGATCATATTTATTTCGTAAATTATAAAAATGTTAAAAAATATATTTGTGATATACTTTTTAAATCAAGTAGATTGAAGGTTTATGACTTTGCAATGCTTTAAATTTTGGTTTTTTCATTCGATCATTCTCTCAATTTAATTTCCATGCATTCTAATTCTCCTTTTATTTACTATTTAACAATTTATATTTTCATTTCTTTAGGGTTGAAACGTTTAGCTTTTTATAGAAATTCATAATTAAAGCTTTGCCATGAGTTTTTTTTTGTAACTATTTTTTATAACTCTAAGAAAATTCTTGAAGGATTTAATTTTGCATTCTAGAAAGTTCTAGAAATCTACAAAAAATATTGAGAAAAATTCTTCAAAAGTGTGATGAAGGTTTCTAAGATGTTTTATAAATCTACAAAAATTTAAGAAAATTGTAATCTCATAAGAAAATTCTTAAAAACTGGAATGAAAATTACTGGAAAATTGTAGAAATCTATAAAAAAAATAAACTAAAGAAAATTATAGAACCCTTGATAAACTGAAGAAACTCTAAAAATTCTAGAAATCTACAAATTTCAAGAACTCTTTGGAAAAGTTTTTAAAAAATGTGATTAAAGTTGCTGAGAAATTCTTGAAATCTACAAAAAAAATATTGAGGAAAATTCTAGAGGCCCATAAGAAAATTCTTGAAAAATCTATTGAAAAAAATAACAAAAATAACTGAAGAAAATTCTAGAAGTCTCTAAGAAAATTCCTGAAAAACTGAATTAAACAAAATCTACAAAAAAACACGAAAATTTAATAAAAGTTACTAAAAATATCTAAAATCCACAAAAAAAATCCCTTGATAAACTGAAGAAACTCTAAAAATTCTAGAAATCTACAAATTTCAAGAACTCTTTAGAAAAGTTTAAAAAAAATGTGATTAAAGTTGCTGAGAAATTCTTGAAATCTACAAAAAAAAATTTTGAGGAAAATTCTAGAGGCCCATAAGAAAATTCTTGAAAAATCTATTGAAAAAAATAACAAAAATAACTGAAGAAAATTCTAGAAGTCTCTAAGAAAATTTCTGAAAAACTGCATTAAACAAAATCTACAAAAAAACACGACAATTCTTGAACTGATAAAATTTAATAAAAGTTACTAAAAATATCTAAAATCCACAAAAAAAATCCCTTGATAAACTGAAGAAACTCTAAAAATTCTAGAAATCTACAAATTTCAAGAACTCTTTAGAAAAGTTTTTAAAAAATGTGATTAAAGTTGCTGAGAAATTCTTGAAATCTACAAAAAAAATATTGAGGAAAATTCTAGAGGCCCATAAGAAAATTCTTGAAAAATCTATTGAAAAAAATAACAAAAATAACTGAAGAAAATTCTAGAAGTCTCTAAGAAAATTCCTGAAAAACTGAATTAAACAAAATCTACAAAAAAACACGAAAATTCTTGAAGTGATAAAATTTAATAAAAGTTACTAAAAATATCTAAAATCCACAAAAAAAAATCCCTTGATAAACTGAAGAAACTCTAAAAATTCTAAAAATCTACAAAGAACTGTTAAGAAAAGTTTTTAAAAAATGTGATTAAAGTTGCTGAGAAATTCTTGAAATCTACAAAAAAAAATATTGAGGAAAATTCTAGAGGCCCATAAGAAAATTCTTGAAAAATCTATTGAAAAAAATAACAAAAATAACTGAAGAAAATTCTAGAAATCTCTAAGAAAATTCCTGAAAAACTGAATTAAACAAAATCTACAAAAAAACACGAAAATTCTTGAACTGATAAAATTTAACAAAAGTTACTAAAAATATCTAAAATCCACAAAAAGATCCCTTGATAAACTGAAGAAACTCTAAAAATTCTAGAAATCTACAAAGAACTGTTAAGAAAAGTTTTTAAAAAATGTGATTAAAGTTGCTGAGAAATTCTTGAAATCTACAATAAAAATATTGAGGAAAATTCTAAAGGCCCATAAGAAAATTCTTGAAAAATCTATTGAAAAAAAATAACAAAAATAACTGAAGAAAATTCTAGAAGTCTCTAAGAAAATTCCTGAAAAACTGAATTAAACAAAATCTACAAAAAAACACGAAAATTCTTGAACTGATAAAATTTCATAAAAGTTACTAAAAATATCTAAAATCCACAAAAAAAATTGAGAAAAATTCTAGGGGCACATAAGGAAATTAAAAAAAAGGATTGAAAGATACTCGAAAGTTTTACAAAATAAACTGAAGAAAATTCTAGGACTAAGAAAATATTTGAAATATTACTTTCTAAAAATTCTAGAAATCTACAAAATTAGAAGAACACTTTAGAAAACTTCTTCAAAAATGCAGTGAAAGTTACTGAGAAGTTTTAGAAATTTACAAAAATATTGAGGAAAATTCTAGAAACCCTTTAACAAAATTCTTGAAAAATGGATTGAAAATATGGTTCTTCAAACCAACAAAAACCACTGAAGAAAAGTCTCTAAGAAAATTCCTGAAAACCTGGATTAAACTTTCTGGAAAATTCTAGAAATCTACAAAAAACAGGACTGACAAAATTTAATAAAAGTTACCAAAAATAACTAAAATCTACAAAAAAAAATTGAGAAAAATTCTAGAGGCACATAAGGAAATTTTTAAAAAATGGATTGAAATCTTTCAATCGAAAGTTTTACAAAATAAACTGAAGAAAATTCTGGAATTCTAAGAAAATATTTGAATTAAACTTTCTAAAAATTCTAGAAATCTACAAAATTAGAAGAACGCTTTTGAAAACTACTTCAAAAATGCAGTGGAAAGTTGCTGAGAAGTTCTAGAAATTTAGAAAAATATTGATTAAAATTTTAGAGACCCATAAGAAAATTCTTGAAAAATGGATTGAAAATAAGGTTCTACAAACCAACAAAAATAACTGAAGAAAATTCTAGAAGTCTTTAAGAAAATTCCTGAAAAACTGGATTAAACTTTCTGGAAAATTCTAGAAATCTACAAAGAAACAGGACTGACAAAATTTAATAAAATTTACCAAAAATATCTAAAATCTACAAAAAAAATTGAGAAAAATTCTAGGAAATTTTTAAAAAATGGATTAAAATTTGTCAATCGAAAGTTTTACAAAAAATATCTAAAATCTACAAAAAAAAATTGAGAAAAATTCTAGGAAATTTAAAAAAAATGGATTAAAATCTGTCAATCCAAAGTTTTACAAAATAAACTTAAGAAAATTCTGGAACTCTCTAAGAAAATATTTGAAATATTGAATTAAACTTTCTAAAAATTCTAGAAATCTACAAAATTAAAGAACACTTTTGAAAACTGTGTGAATGTTGCTGAGAAGTTCTAGAAATTTACAAAAATATTGAGTAAAATTCTAGAGGCTCATAAGAAAATTCTTGAAAAATGTTCTACACACCTACAAAAAAACTTGAAGAAAATTCGAAAAGTCTCTAAGAAAATACCCGAAAAACTGAATTAAATTTTCTAAAAAAATTCTAGAAATCTACAAAAAAAAAATTAGGAAATCGAAAGTTTTACAAAATAAACTGAAGAAAATTGTGGAACTCTCTAAGAAAATATATGAAATATGACAAAAGTGAAGATAGGAATATAACTGTGTTTTTAATTAAATGAAATATTGAATTAAACTTTCTAAAAATTCTAGAAATCTACAAAATTAGAAGAACGCTTTTGAAAACTACTTCAAAAATGCAGTGGAAATTTGCTGAGAAGTTCCAGAAATTTAGAAAAATATCGATTAAAATTTTAGAGACCCATAAGAAAATTCTTGAAAAATGGATTGAAAATAAGGTTCTACAAACCAACAAAAATAACTGAAGAAAATTCTAGAAGTCTCTAAGAAAATTCCTGAAAAACTGGATTAAACTTTCTGGAAAATTCTAGAAATCTACAAAGAAACAGGACTGACAAAATTTATTAAAACTTACCAAAAATATCTAAAATCTACAAAAAAAATTGAGAAAAATTCTAGGAAATTTTTAAAAAATGGATTAAAATCTGTCAATCGAAAGTTTTAAAAATAAACTGAAGAAAATTCTGGAACTCTAAGAAAATATTTGAAATATTGAATTAAACTTGCTAAAAATTCTAGAAATCTACAAAATTAAAGAACGCTTTTGAAAACTGTGTGAAAGTTGCTGAGAAGTTCTAGAATTTTACAAAAATATTGATTAAAATTCTAGAGGCTCATAAGAAATTTCTTGAAAAATGTTCTACACACCTACAAAAAAACTTGAAGAAAATTCTAAAAGTCTCTAAGAAAATTCCCAAAAAACTGAATGAAATTTTCTAAAAAATTCTATAAATCTACAAAAAAAAATTAGGAAAACTTTTGAACTCATAAAATGTAATAAAAGTTACTATCAAAAAATTTAATAAAAGTTACTGAAAATTTCTAAAAATAATAAAACGAAAGTTTTATTCTTGAAGGATTTAATTTTGCATTCTAGAAAGTTCTAGAAATCTACAAAAAATATTGAGAAAAATTCTTCAAAAGTGTGATGAAGGTTTCTAAGATGCTCCAAAACAAACTAAAGAAAATTATAGAACCCTTGATAAACTGAATAAACTCTAAAAATTCTAGAAATCTACAAATTTCAATAACTCTTTAGAAAGGTTTTTAAAAAATGTGATTAAAGTTGCTGAGAAATTCTTGAAATCTACAAAAAAAATATTGAGAAAAATTCTAGAGACCCATAAGAAAATTCTTGAAAAATGGATTGAAAAAAAGGTTCTACAAACCAACAAAAATAACAAGAAAATTCTAGAAGTCTCTAAGAAAATTCCTGAAAAACTGAATTAAACAAAATCGACAAAAAAAACAGAAAAATTATGAACTGATAAAATTTAATAAAAGTTACTAAAAATATCTAAAATCCACAAAAAAAATTAGGAAAATTCTAGGGGCACATAAGGAAATTTAAAAAAATGAATTGATCTTTCAATCATTGTAAAACTCGAAAGTTTTACAAAATATACTGAAGAAAATTCTGGAACTCTAAGAAAATATAAGAAATATTGAATTAAACTTTCTACAAATTCTAGAAATCTACAAAATTAGAAGAACACTTTAGAAAACTTCTTCAAAAATGCAGTGAAAGTTACTGAGAAGTTTTAGAAATTTACAAAAATATTGAGGAAAATTCTAGAAACCCTTTAAGAAAATTCTTGAAAAATAGATTGAAAATATGGTTCTACAAACCAACAAAAATAACTGAAGAAAATTCTGGAAGTCTCTAAGAAAATTCCTGAAAAACTGAATTAAACAAAATCTACAAAAAAAAACAGGAAAATTATTGAACTGATAAAATTTAATAAAAGTTACTAAAAATATCTAAAATCCACAAAAAAAATTGAGAAAAATTCTAGGGGCACATAAGAAAATTTAAAAAAAATGGATTGATCTTTCAATCATTGTAAAATTCGAAAGTTTTACAAAATATACTGAAGAAAATTCTGGAACTCTCTAAGAAAATATAAGAAATATTGAATTAAACTTTCTAAAAATTCTAGAAATCTACAAAATTAGAAGAACACTTTAGAAAACTTCTTCAAAAATGCAGTGAAAGTTACTGAGAAGTTTTAGAAATTTACAAAAATATTGAGGAAAATTCTAGAAACCCTTTAAGAAAATTCTTGAAAAATGGGTTCTACAAACCAAAAAAAATAACTGAAGAAAAGTCTCTAAGATAATTCCTGAAAACCTGGATTAAACTTTCTGGAAAATTCTAGAAATCTACAAAAAAACAGGACTGATAAAATTTAATAAAAGTTACCAAAAATATCTAAAACCTACAAAGAAATGAGGAAAATTCTAGAAGCGCATAAGGAAATTTTAAAAAAATGGATTGAAATCTTTCAATCGAAAGTTTTACAAAATAAACTTAAGAAAATTCTGGAACTCTCTAAGAAAATATTTGAAATATTGAGTTAAATTATAAAATAAAGCACTAAAATCCTTTCTTCACACAGTTTATTTGAAATACTAAATATATATTTCGGACTCAGTGACCATTATCAATGGTTTAAACCAAATAAACTGTGTGAAGAAAGGTTTTTAGTGTTTTATTTTATAATCAAGTTTATCTTCACATAACTCATCCAATTAATTTACTATTGAGTTAAACTTTCTAAAAATTCTAGAAATCTACAAAATTAAAGAACCCTTTTGAAAACTGTGAAAGTTGCTGAGAAGTTCTAGAAATTTACAAAAATGTTGATTAAAATTCTAGAGGCTCATAAGAAAATTCTTGAAAAATATTCTACACACCTACAAAAAAACTTGAAGAAAATTCTAAAAGTCTCTAAGAAAATTCCCGAAAAACTGAATGAAATTTTCTAAAAAATTCTAGAAAATTTTTGAACTCATAAAATATAATAAAAGTTACCAAAACGATTTAAAAATTTACAAAAAAAAATTAAGGAAAATTCTAGAGGCAAATAAGGAAATTCTTTAATTATGGAATGAAAGTTACTGGAAACTTCTAGAAATTAATAAAAAAAAATTGAAGGAAATTCTAGAACTCTCTAGGAAAATTCCTGAAAAACTGATGACACTTTCTAAAAAAATTCTAGATATCTACAAAATTCAAAAACCCTTTAGAAAAATTCTATTTGAAGTCTATAAAAAATTATTACAAAAAATTCTAGAGACCGATAAGAAAATTCTTGAAAAATGGAATGAATAAAAGTTTTACAAATCTACAAAAAAAAACTGAAGAAAATTGTAGAAGTTTAAGAAAATTCCTGAAAAACTTAATGAAACTTTCTGAAAAATTCTAGAAATCTACAAGCGACCGACTTTTTTTGGATTTAAAAGAAACATTCGGCCCATAGAGGTTTAATTAATGTTTCAGGCTTTGTCTGACTTTTTCTACAGAATGTTCTAAATTTTGAATCTTATTTTATCATCCTCTATGATTGCATTACTTTGATTCTGGCACATTCTTCCTTAGTTTTTGGTTTTTTCACATTTAATTTTTGTTTATTTTGACATCTGATTCAGTAATTTTAAGTTTTTTTTTCTAGAATAATTTTGCTACACTTTGCGACTTCTTTTGTTTCTGGAAATAATTAAATTTTAACTTTCAAGAGAATTTTACCTTAAGTTTCAATTCAGTAATTTTAAATTTTATTATCATTTTTCTTTTCTAGAATAATTTCGCTACACTTTGCGACTTCTTTTGTTTCTGGAAATAATTAAATTTTAACTTTCAAGAGAATTTTACCTTAAGTTTCAATTAAGTAATTTTAAGTATTATTATCATTTTTCTTTTCTAGAATAATTTTGCTACATTTTGCGACTCCTTTTGTTTCTGGAAATAATTATATTTCTGTTTTACTTTATGTTTCATCTAGATTTTTAAAAAATTTGTTTATCTTTCTTGGATTTACTTGGTTTCGATAATAGTTTTAAGGCACAATTCTATTTAGAAGTGATTCTGCTTCAACTTCAAGGAAAATTCTTGAAAACAATATCTACAAAATTCAAGAACCCCTTAGAAAAATTCTTTTTAAAGTCTACAACAATAATATTACAAAAAAATTCTAGAGGCCGTTAAGAAAATTCTTTAAAAATGGAATGAAGAAAAGTTTTACAAATCTTCAAAAAAAAACTCTAAGAAAATTCTTGAAAAACTTAATGAAACTTTCTGAAAAATGTTAGAAACCTACAAGCGAATTTTTCTGGATTTAAAACAAAAATTCGACCCATAGAGGGTTAATTAATGTTTAAGGCTTTGCCTGACTTTTTCTACAGAATGTTCTAAATTTTTAATTTTATTTTATCATCCTCTATAATTGCATTACTTTGATTTTAGAACATTATTCCTTAGTTTTTGGCTTTTTTACATTTTATTTTTGTTTATTCTAACACCTGATTCAGTAATTTTAAGTTTTATTTTTTAGTTCACATATGAGTAGTAAATATGAATTAAGAATTGTTAACCGACTGATCGTGATAAATTTCTAAGTAAATAGATATTCTTCGACAGTTTCTTTTCTAATTCGAGCCCATGGGATTGCCAGCTTAAACGTGTATTAATTGTAAGCCCTAAGAATTTACCTGACTGATTTTCAGATCCTTTCTTTAATAAAAAATTCATTTGTACTGTTTTCTGATTATTTAATTTAAGTTTATTACAATGGAACCATGAAGATGCTTTCATCATTTGTGATTTTAATAATTAAATGACATGATCTCTGGAAGTTCCTTTCAAACTAATACTCGTATCATCTGCATAGAGTACTACTGAAGCTGTTGGAAATTGAGCTGAGAGATTATTAATATATATTAAAAATAGTAAAGACCCTAGGATCGACCCTTGAGCCACACCATGAGCAATCTTACGCTGACTAGATAATTCCCCATTGAAAAAAAAACACTTTGTTTACGGTTGGTCAAATATGATATTAGTACGTTGCAACTAATAGTACTAAAAATATAACTTTCTAAATAATGTTTCGTGATTAACGCAATCAAAGGCTTACTTAAATCAAGCAAATTACTAATTATAATTTCATTATTTTCGAAGCCATCAATTATAGTCGTTGATTTACCATACCTGAAACCGAACTGGCAGTCATTAAGTATACGGTTTGACTCTAGATGTTTCGTTATTTGTTCGGTTAAAATTGATTCGATAATTTTTGAAAGAGCTGGGAGTATTGAAATGGGGTGATAGTTGTTGGTTTCGTTTCTTATACATATTTTATACCGCTTTTTAAAGTTATTACATTCCATTTTGGTTGTGTAAATATGTTAAATATCCCTAAGTAAATGTAATGTGTTTCTCATATTTTTTAGTTTAGGACCAAACCAGTTAACATTAGTTTTATTTTCGGTAATGATTTTACTTTGTTTTGGAAACGAGGCATTAAAAGCATTTATAATTTTATTGATTAAAATTTCCCACGCGATATTTATATCTAATGAATGACTCAATACATCCACCCACTCATATCCATTCATAATATTGAAGAAGTCAATTTTACCTGATTGTGTAATTGGGCGCACTATTTTCTTATTGGATTTTACGGTGTGTTTAATTGGAATGCATATTCCTAGATGGCCACATACACCTATATTTACTAACCCAGCACTACTGGTTGATTCATCTAGTATATTTGAGAATATGTTATCAATACAGTTTGATTGCCTTGTAGGCATGGGCGTAGCCAGCATTTTTTTCTGGGGGGGGGGCTAAGAGGGGCCGACTTTACAAAAAAAACTGGTTTGGTTGTGTTTAAAATCATGTTTTTATCTAAATAAAATGTACATAATAATCACGTAACACACTAAAATATGTATTCATTTTTCTTCTTCTAAAGTCTTAATTTTCGATTTTTTTCAGCAAAGCGGCTAACACTTTTTCAGCTGAATTTTTTTTTAACCATTTCATTCTCTACATTAAGCAGTGACATGTGAGACAATCGTTCCTGAAGCATTGTGCTTCTGAGCCACGTTTTTATTCGCCTCATGGCAGCAGCCGGCGGAGCTCACTGGTAGTACTATTGCTGCTTGGAAAAGTTTATACAAATTAGGGCAGTACTCTTTCTTAAGATGATTTCTCAAATTATCAGCATTAATTTCGTCATTTTTAAGTCGAAGCATGTTTTTCATGACTATCGCTTCAGCTTCTAAGGCTGAAGTATCAATTATTAAGAGTTTTTTATAATTGTTTATGAAATCCTCTCCGTTTTTCATATCCAATTTCAAAAATGCGTCAACTGCACGAGCTAACGGTAAATTTTCAAATCGGCGTTATAGATTAACAATGATATTATCAAATACAGGGTAGTAAATGTTGATCTTCCAGTAGTCTTCTGGTTGTGTATCGGTCGGCAAATCTAATGTCTTGCTTTTGCCCACAGTTGACTCAGTATAAAAGTCCTTTTTCTGATGTCTCCGTTTTGACACTCTAACAGGTTCAGGTTCTAGTGAAATCTCTTGCTTTTTAGCAAACTGCTCGATATCTGTCCAAATTTTAAATTGATTCCTACATGTTTCGAAAGTACCTATAGTACTTGTTATGAGATCACTAGCCTGACCAAGAGTTGCATTTTGTGTCTGGAAAAATTTACTCAGAACATTTACTATAGCGAGAACTGAGTGAAATATGGAGACGACAAACTCTGGTTTCGTTATAATCATAAGTAATCCCAGTGCTTCTACTGTGTACTTGTCTCGGTTCTCAGTGATCTCTTTTTCTAAAGTTAATTTAATTGCCTCATAATTTGTCAGTACTGCTTTGCAGTTTTCGTAGCGACAACTCCATCTGGTAGTACTTAGACTTCCCGTTTCACGATTAGTAATTCCGAGAGTGCCTTGTAATTTGTTTAGGCTCGCATGATGGCCAGGTTGTGAAAAGTGGATATACAAAGCTTCGAGGCCGTTGAAAAACGTTTTTGCTAGTGAAATATTTGCGCACGAATCAACAACCACCAGATTAAGTTTATGCGCTAAGCAATGAATATAAATTGCGTGAGGATGAGTTTGTTTTATAATGGCCTGAAGGCCTCGATTTTGACCAGACATGACGCTGGCACCATCATAAGACTGCGCAAGAATTGGAACATCACTCAAATGGTGTTTCTAAAATGGCAGAAAATCAAAAAACGCCCATTATCTCAGCAGCCATTCAAGATTTTGCGATATACTTTTTACAAATAAACATTTCTCAAAAATCGATCTCCAGACACCTAAGTCGGTTTTTCTTTATCTAGTCTAGACGTATTTCTTCACTGACACAGACCACTGATTACAAAACACTTCTTCAGATACAGACTTTGCTATTGCTGGTGGCGTCCAAAACGGAATCATAATTAACCGGGCCAAATGTACATTCGGAGTAAAAAAATCTACATGGTGTCTAGCGAAAGGTCGAAACCACTCGACAACAAATTGGCAGTAATACAGCAGCTACAGCTTCCAGTAACAAGAAAACTACGGTAAATACTCGGGATGATAAACTACTACCGATGTTTTATCCCGAAAGCATCCTTGAAGGAATTTCTAAAAGGAAAGAAACGAGGCAATCAACCAATCATCTGGACTGACGAAACCCGGGAAGTATTTGTCCAGTGCAAGCAGCAGATCGTACTTCTTGCATATCCAGAACCAAACGCAGCACTAGCAATCACAACAGACGCGTCAAGCACCGGGTTAGGGGGCGTGATCCAGCTATAGCAAGAAGGAATATGGAAAACCTTGGTGTTCATATCCAGGATGCTATCCCCGGCCGAGAGGAAATATGGCGCCTACGATAGAGAGTTACTGGCAAATTACGCGACGATTAGGAAATACCAACACCACCTAGATCTTTACACACGATAAACCATTGACATTTGCCTTTGCACAAAAGCCAGAAAAATTTTTGCCTAGTATTCGAGTCCGAGAACTCTGTGAGAACGCATGTGTGTCAAGTGATATAGCAGTTTATTGTATAAAGTTATAGTAATACAATATAATTTCCTAATGGGTACGGAGGAATACTCATCCTCAACGGACATGGAGGTGGAATCCATACCCACTACATCACGCTCGCAGCCGCCAGCAGGATTTACCACGGTGGTCAGGAAAAGAGGGCGTCCAAAAGGCAATAAAACCGGCAACATGACAAAGAAAAAACACTCAATTTATGTACATTTGCAAACGATATCCAGTGATCGAAAGCAGACCACCAACACCAATTCCTGTACCTTGCGGAAAATGTAATAAATATACACACGTAACCGCAGATTGCAAAGAAGCCGTATCCTGCGCAAAGGGTTCAGGCGCTCATCCAACTACTAGCTGTGACACTACGTTACCAATCAAATGCAAGTCATGCGGGGAAACAACACATGGAGCTTGGTCCACCAGATGTCCGAATAGACCTCTTCAGTCTATACAGGGAATTCCGAACGTTAAAATTCAGAACGTAAACAAGATATCGGCGGCTATCGACCAAAAACTGACAAAAGACTCCAGAATTCACACTCCCATTACCATTCACGACTATATCATAGACATATATACTACAAATATTAATTCACCCTTCAATACAGACAGACAAGCACTACTAAATATATTAAAAGCTCGTTTCATTGATTCATTTCATATCGACATAACAATATACATTCTATTAACTGAGAAATTTATATGAGATAAATTTCTCAGGTAATAGAATGTATATTGTCATGTTCGATATGGACCTGCCGAACGTCATTCCACCAGTGGAACCAATTTTAGGTGTCCATGTAGGTCACACAGAGTTGGTAAGAAATATCTAGCATAAATTTCATATATACGAACATCAATTCATCCCATCTCCTGTCCCATTTCCTCTGCAATAATCCAATAGATGTTACCCTAATGATAGAAACTAAAACCACAAAACCCTTTTCGTTCAAAAGCTGGTCCTCAATCCAAATCCCGTCTTCCATTCCTAACCAAAACATTCGCGGTGGTTGAATAGTAGCAGCCAGGCCAGGAATTAAACTAGGGAAAGCCAACCCCCCCCCAGAATAAATAATATAATGAATGAATGCCTGCACTGCACTATTGAACTTACATCCTTCACACTCCACCTTTTTCTAATTTACATCCATCACTTCTCTTACATTAAAGACACAATCCTCACAAAAGCATCCTTATACGACCACGTTGTCATAATTGGGGATTTTAACATCAATAAAACAAAAGCGAGGCAGCTTTCCTCTTTTATATCAAACTCAAACTTTGTACGTATCCATACTGCTCCTACATTTATTATGTCCCAAAACCAATCCACCACTCCCGACATCCTGTTATGTACAAGTAACATCCAACACCTTCTCCAAAATGTTGTCCTAATCCCTGATCTTTGCTCAAACCATTTATCCATTCAATTTTCAATCCTACAACAACCTCCTACCCCAGACCCTCCTAAAGTTGTATATATACATAAAGACTGCGGCATTGACAAAGTGCCAAAGACTTAAATGACATCATTTCAGCCCATCCGCAAATTAACCCATCCTCTATTTCCTTATTTCTCAACACATTATCAGTCTCTGTTAAAAAACACACACCAACATATACAAGAAATGAATACAAATATCCCCTACCAAAGTTCATACTGAGATTAATTAAATACAAAAGACAACTGTACCGAGACATAGATAACGGCGAATTAAAACAGAAATTTAATGCACTAAGTAAAACGATACAAAGACTGATAACTACTTAGTGGTTAAAACATAGTAAGTGCGTTAATTAAGTGTTTATCATGAATTACCACGTAGTAACGGTCGCCACAATCCTTATAATTAAAATAAGAACAAAAATGTTTCATTACTTATATCATGATTAATAAAACTGATACCCTAAAACGATTATAGTCATCAAATAGATATTACCGAATAAATTAAACGCATTCAAAAAATATATTTGATTGCCATTCACCGAAACACCCTACATTAAACATGACGTTACCTACAATATTCGCTGAGTTCAGAATGTATTTCATTGTAATGAGAGCACTAGGATTTAATAATCTAAAATACGATAACGGAAAATCGCAATTTCAAGAAGATCATTCATCGCGATCCAAATATCGTTTCGTGGGATTGTGCATAGTTGTATTAATTTTAGCTTGGCATTCTTTCCCAACCTTTGAGTACATAGGTGCTCAGTATACGGCAGCAATATATGAATACGTACTCGTCTATGGTTTGATAATAACAATGCCATATTTACATTTTTTAACCCAAAACGACTGCCTCGCCATAATAAATAATTTTCAAACCTTAGAAGAAAATTTGCAATTTTTAGGCTTGAAAACAGTTAAAGGCATCTATTACAAATTGCATTACCTCTTTAATAACTTGATATTTATCTTCACATTTACAGCAATAGTAATATTTATAATACTTCTGGTATCTGTAATTGAAATTAAAGAAGTGGTTAAAATGAAATTTACCTTCGTAAGTATATATGCAATTTTCATTTTTCCGAAAATTGTATTAGTTTTAATCTCGGAGAGATGCAAAGTATTGAATGACATTCTACAGGATGGATTATATAATAATGATGGTGTAAATTGTACATTGTGTAATGAAGCAAATGCTAGATTAAGTCCTTCGTATATAAAAACAATGTGCCCACTTCATAAATTAAGGTAAGATATTAATTAACGCAGTGCGAATAATTAATTAATAATATTTTAGTTGTGCTAAAAATGTGTATCTAGGATTTAAAAATTTAACATCAAAAACAATAGACACATACAGGAAATTATTCTGTTTTTATATTTTGATAATCGCGATGGAGTTTGGAATTGATTTATACAACTTACTACGTGTATTACTAAAGAATGACCATTTGTTGTATGTAAAGTTACTAATCCTATTTGTCTTCTTTTTCATGGTAGTTTTTGGAAGCATCGTATTATTTTTAACAGTCGAAGAGACAAATAATCAGGTTAAAAATAGGATCCGTAATTTTAATTTATTGATTATTATTAATTTTTAGTTTGCGCGCACCGGAGTAATAATTCACAGATATTACATTAAGTATTCTAACATTAAGGGAATTTCGGAGATAGTCCGAGTTTTTTCACTTATAATACTGGATGACATGAACATGCTCATGTTCGTGTATGATTTTAGAAAAGAGAACTCTTTGAATGTAAGTAATATACGTTTACGGATGTAATTCGGTAGTGTTGATCGTAAAATTTATTTGATTCGTGTTTTAGCTCTACCATACTTCAATGCTTACAGCATCGCTAGCTACGAGTTATAAAGTAAATCTGTTTTAATTTGTTATGTTATAAGGACGCACATTAATAAATGGTTGGTTGTGTACTACCTATTTCTTTTTTTTACGATTTTTTTAACCTACATTACCTGTATACGCTGATGGCACTCTGCTGCGGTGAGAACTCGGTACAAATGAAGCTTCTGGGTGGCTCCTAGGTACTAGTTGCTGTTGATTAAACCCTCCTCTTTTAAGAATGTTGATTAGGCCAGTTTGAATCTCTAGTGGAGATTCTTTATCCTTGGCCCCGGAAAGCACGTCGTTTACGTAAGTGTCTTTCATGATAATTTGAGCGATGTTTGGGTTACCAGATCCTTCGTCGTGCGCAAGTTGATTGAGTATTCAAATTGCTAAGTAAGGTGCTGCATTGGTTCCATAGGTGACTGTGGAGAGTTGAAATTCTCGTATAGGCTCTGATGGGCTATGTCTCCATAGAATCCTTTGGTAACGTTGATCTTCCTCTGCTATTTGAATTTGTCGGTACATTTTTTCTATATCTGCCATAAATACGACTTCATGGAACCGCCAACGAAGAAGGATGTCAGTGATGCTGTTCGGAAGTGGTGGGCCTGAGTACATTTCTTCATTTAAACTGCGATTGTTTGATGTTTTACCACTCGAAGTTTGGTGGTAGTACTCTCTGTCTTGAATTCGGCATGATGGGGAATGTAATATCCCGGTGATCAACTATCAGTGCTTCTTTAATGGGATCATATATCATAGGTCCAGATACTCTGTCGCAAAATTACCGTATTCTTTGTTTAGATGTTCATCTTTTTGCAATCGTCGTTCTTGTTGGGGGAATCTTGCTACTGCTCTGTCTCTTGACTCCCCGAGTTTAGGTGGGCGTTCGATGAAGGTAGGGAAACCGTGTAGCGTCCATCGGAACTTCTTGTTCTTGTTAAGTTGTAGTGTATATTACATAACTCGTCCTCGGCTGTTGGTTCTGTTGGGACTGCTACCTCTTCCATTTCCCAGAATCGTGAGAGATCTTAATCATCACCAGATTGTGTAGATAAGCATACTATTTCCGGATGTGTTTTGGTATCTCCGCCTGATATTATCCATCCGAACTCGGTGTTCCGAAGAAGGAATCCATTATATTTTTCCATACCCTCCAGAAGGATTTGGCTGTAGTGGCGTCTTCCGAGTAAGATGTCAACTTGTCCTGGGCAGTTGAATGTGTCGTCGGCCAGATCAATTTCCTTAAACTGGTTCTTAACAGTGTGTGCGATTGGATATGCTGGTTGCTAGTGATTCGTGGTAAAACGTATATTTGTGTTACTAGCTTAAACTTATTGCATTTGTGTGGATGTAGGACTGCCTCTATCATTGAACTGGAAATTTGGCCTGTAATATTTCTTACTCTAGAGACTGTATTGTGGATCTTTTGGCATGAAAATCTTAGTTGCTGCATTTGAACATTGGCTAATAGGTAATAAGTCTTTAATTTCCAGAACCCCTGTTGCGTGTGAATTGCTGGCCTGGCCTGGTTGTGATTGTTTTTGTTTTGCCTAGATTGAGATTATCCTAAGCGACGTTGAGGAATATGCTGATCATTATGCAGTAATGTGTGATGATATTTATTACAATTACGCATCGTTGTTGGATGGGGCAGAGCTGTGTACTTGGCTGATTTAGGCAATTTATACAGAGTATTATTTCTCTGATAATCTTGTTTCTCTCTTGTACATTATATGCCAGGAAGGTAGGACAATGGTAGACATCATGGTATCTCTGGCAGATTCTACATTGTTTGTGGTTTTCTGGCATTCCTCTGGAGAATACTGGTCGATACTGGAATCGTTTTTCCAGAAATGTCAGAAATTCGGACAGCTTAGGAACTTCGTGGGGAGACTCCATACTCTGATCGAAGATTTTGTTCGTGCAATTTCCCCATCTTCTAATAATAATTCTACTGACGAATGGGCTCCAGGAATCGGTGTCGTATCCCATGTTTTGGATTCAATTGTTGTGTCATGTAACTGTTTTAGTTGTGCGGGACAGTTTGACTCACATATTGGCTGATCTGTCAATGTATCAATTTTCTGTGCCAATGACAGCCGTTTGTTATCATACCGTCGTTTAAGTGTGTCCCAGGCTGTCGTGTAGTTGGCACTGGACATCGGTAGGTGAGATATTAATTTTGAAGCTTCTCCACGTACGTAACCATTCAGATATTCTAGTTTTTCAATATCCGATAAGTGGAGATTATTGTGAATAGCTTGTTCATATAAGTTTGAAACTTGGTCCATTTGTCGTATCCACCTTCAAATGTCGGTATGTTTGTTATTAGTAATTTTGCGTTGGGCCTCACTGAGTCCGTCGTGGGAAACCTGGTTGAAAAACTACGCAAATGCGCCTTCGCTTCGATGATTTGATTGAACTGCCGGTGATACCTTTGTTGATCTTCATCGGTCATTACATTCAGAACAGATACATTCTGAATATTTCATTTCAGAACTGCTCTATACTTGTGATCCACAATTTCCATCCCGTCTTGGCTTATATTTGATATAAAATGTGTAAAGGTCACTGCACACAATACTTTAAATTATAGGAGAGGCGTAGTCTATTAGAGGGTCTGAGTTCCCAGCGATTAATTTATCATTCTCATCTCCCCGTTTGGCCACCAATCTCTCGTGGCAAGTTATCAATGATCTGCACGGTAGCGATCATTTTCCAGTAGGTAATAAGACCATCGTTCGACGGGTAAGGCAGTCACAGTCAGCCTCCCGGAGATGGTGCTTCGAGAAGGCAGACTGGATGGGTTTTCGAGCCAATCTAATGCTAACCACGTCACTCGTTGACGATGTCGAGATTTACATCGCGTGTTATGGAAGCAGCTAGTAATTTTATTCCTAGGTCCAGTAGGAAAATGATGGGTCCACCTGTTCCATGGTGGAACCAGGAAATAAAGAAAGCGATTGAGAAGAAAAAGAAGTCTTTAAAACAGGTTTAGGCGGTCTCCTACCCAGGAAAATATGATCGCTTTTAAGATGCACGCCGCAAAATTCTTGAGAGTAAGGAACAATCATGGGTGAGCTACGTATCCGCGATAACACCAACTACACCGGTGGGTGAAGTATGGAGGAAGGTCCTTACCATTGATGGTTGGAATGTTACAGACACTACTGAGATCGCAAATGCTATTGCATCCCACTTCCACTCTACCAGTAGCTCTCAGAATTATAATATTACTGTCCTGGGTAATAAAGCCAACCCAGAGATCCCCCTGAACTTCTCCTCACAGCTCCGTTTTCAAAGAGGGAATTAGATGAGGCCATAAACTCTATGCGTGTATCAAAATCATCAGGTCCAGATGGCATCCCATATCAGATTATCCGACAGCTTCCAGCATGTATGAGGGAATACCTGCTCGACATCTATAATCTGATATGGGACCCGAAATTCTGGAAAACAGCTATCATCCTACCTCTTTTGAAACCTGACAAGGACCCTACGAATGTTAAAAGTTACCGGCGAATATCTTTAACTAGCTGATTAGGGAAAATTTTTAGAAAAAATGGTAAACAGCCGCCTGGTATGGATGCTGGAGACGAATGGTCTCCTAGCAAAATATCAAGCAGGTTTTCGCAAGCACCATAGCATGCTCGAACGCTCGATCAACTTGTATATTTAGAGAACTCTATCCAGGATGCCTTCTTGAAGAGAAAATACCTCATAGCGGTGTTTTTTGATCTAGAGGAGGCATACGATATGACCTGGAGATATGGAGTTCTCCAGAAATTATATAATTGAGGATTGACGTCTGCCCACATTTATTAAGTCATTTATGTGTGATCGTTCATTTAGGGTACGAATTGGGGATACCGAGTCGGCGTTGTTCGCGCTGGAAATCGGTATTCCCCAAGGTTCAACTATAAGTGTAAACGACATAGCAGAATCAGTGAAACGATCCGGTGGGAAAGTGTCTGTATGTCGATGACTTAGTCGTATATATGACGGGTGATACTATACCTGCCATAAATCGACAGCTACAGACAATTATTGACAAGGTGAATAGAGATGCAGAGTCTAGAGGTTTTCGTTTCTCTGAAACTAAAACTTGATGTGTACATTTCTGCAGATTTAGACACCCTCATCGTAATCCCAGCTTGTTTTAGGGTTTTCCGCGTAAAACAGCGCATCCGCTAGATGGCGCTAGTTGCAAAAATGGTGACAAATAATCTTTACGAGATGGTACAATTTTAACGAGACTCCCCTAAATTGAATGTCTTTGTGCCTTATCTCGGCGGAAAGTTTATGGGCCTTTTTTGTTTGAAGAGGCAACTGTAACTGAGAAAGTACCATTTTTTTGTACAATTTGTCTATGGCAAACAATTATTTTGTAGAAAGGCTCTTTACCAAATTGTCCATTTTATTTCAAGAAAATTGTAAATTTCTTTTTAAATGATTACAATAATTTATAAGATAAATCTTAATTGTTTTTTAACATCTGAAATGTTTTTTTTTAGGAAATGTCAATTATTTCATAATCAAATTAAAAATTAACTATTAAGCACGTTGATATTCTAAATTTTTGAATTATTAAATTTTTAAATTTTTGAGCAATTTTAAAATAATCTTTTTATATTTAGAAATATTTTTAGGTATATTTTTAGATTTATTTTTTGCAATTGCCAATTTTTTAATAAAATTTAAAACTGTATTTTTTCTTGGCAAACAGTTATTGTCTATAATATTTGAATATTTTTGTTAGACTATTGGATAAAATAAAGAGATTTCAAAAAAAAAATTTAGGTATAAATTAAATATTTTTAAATTATTTTTTTTTTAAATAAAAGTAACAATTGGAATTAATTATTTTGCAGAAGTTAATTAATTCTAATTATTACTTTCATTTTAATAATACTCCACCTGTAAATCAATATTTAATTTACACTCTTGAAATATTTAAGCCTTTTGATATATCTACTTTTAGTGGTAGTATTTTTTTTAGCTATTAACTACATGGTTTATTTAATCGTAATTTTTAGTCCTACCTTATTCAAATTGCGAGATTTATTTCTAAGGTTCCAGAATTTTCTAGCGGTTTTTCTTCCAGATTTCGCGGTTTTAGGATTTTCTAGCAATTTCTCTTCTGGATTAGAACTTTTTGATTTGTCGATGGTTTTGAATAGTTTTTTTGTCTCAATTTATTTTATTGTTTTAGATTCTATCATTTTCTTAAAGTTTTTGAAAATTATTTTGCACAATTTTAAATTTTTTTAGCAATATATATAATTTTCTAAAGAAAAAAAAAATAATTTTCAAGAATTTGTCACAATCTTGGTTTTTTGATATTTTCTTTGTTCAAAATGAATGGAATTTTCTAAAAAGTTTTCAATTGATTTTAAATTGAAAGAATTTACCTTAAAAGATCTAAAATTGTCCAGATTGTGTGGATTTTTTCAAGGGTTCTAAAATTTTATATAGCTATTTGAAAAATTTTACAGATTTGTTTTAGAGAACTTTTAACAACTGATTTTTTATAGCTTACGAGTATTTTTTCTTTAACATTTTAAAATTTTCCAGCATGTAATTGTTTTGGTGAATCATCGGAATTTCAAATTGATTTATGAGATCTTTCAGACTTTTTTTATAGCAATGTTTCTTGTAGAATTCTAGGATTTTGCAGCAATTTCTTTTTTCAATTTTTGAAAATTTTTGATGTTGTTTTCAGAATTTTCCAGCATTTTCTTTAGAATTTATAGATTTTTTTATCATATCTCATTTTATTTTATAGTAAATTCTAGTCAATCCATTTTCAAAATAGGAGGATTTTCTTCGACGAATTTCTTTTCTATTTTTCTGCGAGATGTCCTGGATTTGTCCGAAACATTTTGTATTGTCTACTGTTTTTCTTCTAGATTTCGTGTTTTTTGTCGGTTTAAGAACAAGGTTTTTAAGTTTTAAGCAGTTTAGAGTACTTTTCTTTGAGAATTCCTAATAATAATTTCTAAACAAAATTTTTTTTAAATATTTTTTTATTAAAATCCTTGAACTTTTACTAAATTTCAATCTTTTTTTCTTCATAAAACCCTTGAACTCTAATTAGGAATTTGTTATGCAGCATAGGAGGCCGACCGATGTACTGTTTGTCGGTGCGCCGACTGTTTTCGGAAATTATGTAGAAAATGATTTGGTGTAATGTTGATTAATTATACTTTAACGTGTTGCCTCATTTCTTAAAACACTATTATCCCCCAGATGATGGATGAGCGGGTCCGTAATGACTGGGATGGCGCGGGATAGAACTCCGTGGCACAAGGATACAAGTGGTCAACAACAACCGCTTTCTGGGGCTACGGTTTGATAGCACTCTGTCCTATCAGGCCCATATTGACGAGCTGGTCCAGCGGTCGAAAAATGCCTTGAATGTAATCAAGAGCCTGGCCAGCATCAACTGGGGAGCACTACTGCAGCTGTACAAAGCTCTGGTTCTGTCCAGAGTTGACTGTGCGGTATATTCTTCGTCTCGAAAATCCTGGTTGAAAGCCTTAGACCCAATCCATCACGCAGGTATCACTGGTGCTTTTTGGATGAGTCCTGCACCGAGCCTCTGCTACGAGTCGAGTATCCCGCTCCTGAGTGCGCGCCGTAACCGCTTCGGGGTATACATAAATCGACGACACTTTATGTATACCCCAGAGCAGCAGAGGAAATATAGGAATAGACCTACAGTAACAAGACCTGTGTGTATCCGATCGAAAGAGCTCATGGAGAGTTATAATATCAATTTTCCAAGGGTATTTGAGATTCCTGAAAATCCCTTCTTGGCTCATGCCAAGGGTTCGATGTCGACTGGATCTGGCCTCTCATATTTTCAGGTATTGAAGGAAACGAGCTGGACGATAAAGCTGCCCGTCTAGCAGCGGAAGCAAATCACACAGCGATATACCTATGAGGTCCGATGATGTCAAAGGATACATTAATAAAAAAATCATCGAAGATTGGCAGGAAAAATGGAACGTTTCCGAATCTAAATTGAAGTCAATAAAGTTAGATAGGTAGATCTCAATAGAAGAGAGGAGGGCGCTCTGTGCCGTCTGCGTATAGGGCACACCAATCTAACCTCCTTGTATCTCCTTAACGGAGATGAGGAGCCAAAATGTGAGACCTGTCATGACTTGTTAACGGTAGAGCACATAATTATAGAATGTCCAGCCTATGCTCATCAGAGAAATAGGCTGAGGCTTGGAGGTAACCTGGCTTCGGTTCTATCAAATAGTAAGGGATCACCACGAGGATGTCATCGGCGAATCCCATGATGTTTACGCCGTCCGGGAGTGAGAGGTCGAGGGCCCCATAGTAGCTGGCCCAAGACGGTACGATGGTCTAGAGAGGTCCGCCTGCGTGGAAGTATCCAGGTGAGAGAAATAGGGTAATTACCACTTGTCTGCCTACTTTCATTTGTTATCTACCATCTATCACCTGTTATCTGCCCATCTGCTATTTACCAATTCTTATTTTCCATCTGCCATCTGTAATCTACAATCCTTCATTATTTTCTTTTATCTGTTCTATATTAGTAATAGTGCGTCATTTTTCAATCTTTTTTATTTTATTGTCTTGTATGGAATTATTTATATTTATATATGATTTTTTATATGATTTTGTCTATGTATCGCTTAGACTTATTTCGAATTTATTGTTTGGTAATTCGTCGACAGGGGTATAGGAATTTGTTCCAAGGTGGTATTAGGTCCGTACGATCAGCTCCCGACTTCTTCCTGTAAAATCATTACGTGGTCCTGCTTTTCTTTCAATTCAATTCACCCATTATCTCGGTTTGATCTTAGGGTCCGACTTGTAAAATGTTCATGAGCTTCTTCTTGTCTTCGCATCATGTACCACGAGCAAAAAACTTTAATGTTGGAGTATTTGAACTGCAGTTCGACCAGTTCGTTATTGTCAATCTAGCTAGTTCGAAGGATCGTCGGTCCTTTCCAGCATATACCGACGTCAGTTATAATTATAGTGTCATCTTTTGAAAGTATTAAATCCGCCCAGAGTTCTTAGCCTATTTTCGACGGTATGTAAGCATCCTTGAACGAATTACTAAAAGGAAAGGAAGGAGGCAATCAACCAATCATCTGGTCTTACGAAGCCCGGGAAGTATTTGTCCACACTTAATACAGTATTAAGTTTGTACTCCTTTGATAATGAGTGTAAAAACTCGAAACACGTGTCAGGAAACTGCCAATAAAAACATGGAACGCAACAAGTGTCATAATTTTAATAACCCTGCGAATTCGTAATCACAGCCGACATAAAAATGATGTATAGGCAAATTGAAATCTGCGAGTCTGATCGCAAATATCAACAGATTTTATGGCGCGAGTCACCACATGCGATGTCTGCAAGAGCTTGCAAAGGAAGCGCCAAACAGGTCAACGTCAAATGCAATTTTGAATGATTTTTATATGGATGATTTGCTGACAGGTACATCAACTATTGAAGAAGCACGAGAATTACGAAATTCTTTAATCGAAACACTTTCAAAGGGTGGGTTTCAATTGCGAAAATGGGCATCAAATAACTTACACATTCTCAACGATTTAAATAATGCACAAATTGATAATAATGTGTTACAATTAAGTCAAACGAACCAAATTAAGGCTTTATGAGTGCAATGGAATCCAGTGAATACCATTCATTTAAATTTAAAACGGATTGCGTTACGAAAAGAGTTATTATATCCGAGATTGCAAAATATTTTGATCCGTTTTACAAAATGTGTGGAAGGAAAAACTAGGTTGGGATGATCGTGTCGTGTACCTGATAATATTTTAAATTTATGGTTGCAATTAAGAGCAGAACTAACTTCAATGGAAAAGATAACAATTAAACGAAAAATTAAATTCTCTCCAAACTCTAAGATTGAAATTCATGCATTTGGGGATGCTAGCCTGGTAGCATATGGTGCTGTAATTTATATAAAATCAATTAGTCCTGATAGGACGGTATATACTCGCATATTATGTGCAAAATCACGAGTTGCTCCCCTTAAAACGATCACTTTGCCGCGATTAGAGTTATGTGCCTCGGTGCTAACAGCTAACCTGGTAAATCAGGTAAAAACGGCTTTAAAATCAGAGTCAATAAATTGTTTTTATTATACAGACTCGACAATTGTATTATCGTGGTTAACATCTGAGTCCTGTCAATTTAAACAATTTATAGCTCACCGAATCGGCGAAATCCAGAATATATCTGAGGTTAATAATTGGTACATTGACTATGGAGGCTTCTACTTCGTTATACATTTTAATCACAAATTAAACACAATAATTACTTTGTTTTGTATAACAGTTATTTATTTAAACGGTGACCAATGGTTTCAATACATCCACGTATCATTTTCAAACCGAAAGTAACCTAAACTACATAACGTGCGGTATTTATATACAAATAGATTATGGATTTACAATGGCATTAAAAATAGGAGTGTATACTAGGTCAACCTGGTCGTTAATTACTGGAGTTTCCGGATTAGCGCGGGCTTTATGGATTTCTAATGATTCCAGGAGGTCCATTTTACGACCCTTTTCGGCAAAATGAATAACCGACAGTACATCCTCGCCAAAAGAATGATTATTTTCAATTATGTGTTTAGCGAATGACGACTTGTCGATTAAATTATGCCGAAAAGAGTGCAAATGTTCTCCCAGACGAGTCTTAAAATTACGACCAGTTTGACCTACATACACACCTTTACAAGATTCACATGTCAACTTGTATATCCCTGATCTGTGAGCAGTTGGTATTTTAGTTTTGGGGTTAAATAAACTATTCTTAATTTTGGAAAATGGTTTAAATGCAACATTTATGTTGTGTTTTTGTAAATTATATTTAATTTTAAATGAAACATTGCCAAAATACGTTAGGGGGATGTATGTTTTTGTATTAAAGGTTTCTGAACCTGCGTATATGTATTTTTTGACTTTTTTATATTTTTGTTGGTTAACCAATTTGTCGATAAGAGAGTGTGTGTATCCATTTGAACTAGCAATTCTTTTAATCGTGTCTATTTCTTTTTTAAATGAGGCATCTGAGAGGGGAATGTTAAAAGCGCGATATATCATTGAATTAAAGGCCGCTAGTTTGTGTTTATAGGGGTGGTTAGAACAATTAGGGATTACTCGGTCTGTGAATGTAGGTTTTCTATATATGTCAAATGTTAGTGTTTCGTTAGTTTTAGTTATTGAGAGGTCCAAAAATTTTATGTTGTTATTAGTTTCAGTTTCTACTGTAAAAATGATGTTAGGATGTAGGGAATTAATATAGTTTAAAAATTGAGTTAGTTGTCTGTTAGTACCTGCAAAGGAAGCTATAATATCATCTACGTATCTAAACCACATTTTTATATGTTTTTTGCCTAATTGAGAATTTAAAATTAAATTTGTTATGTTACACATAAATATTTCAGCTAGCAATGGACTCAAAGGTGAGCCCATTGCTAGTCCTTCTGTTTGTCTGTAGTATTTGTTTTCAAAAGTGAAATAATTATTGTCTAAAATAATTTCAAGGATATTAATAAATTCTGTTTGAACTGTTATGTTTACGTTGCAATTTTCAAATGATTTCTTGATTAATTCTATGCAGTCTCTAGGTGGGATTTTTGCAAACATGTTAGATACGTCGAATGATACAAGCTTATGGTTAGATGGGATTTGGAAGTTAGTCAGTTTATCGGTCAGTTCCTTTGAGTTTTTTATCGATCTTGGGTCTCTAAAATCTGTTAATTGTTTATATAAGGAATTAAGGTGGCATGCTATTTTATGAGCGGGAGAATTAATGGAGGATACTACGGGACGAATCGGGGAATTATCTTTGTGAATTTTTATGAGGCCGTATAATCTGGGAGAATTAGGATTCATAGGGAATAAACGGTTTTTTGTAAATTGGTCGAAAATTGAATTACATGCATCTGTGGTAATTTTTAGTTGTTTTAGAAATTTAGAGGTTGGATCGACCTTTAATTCAATGATATCTAAGCTATTTAAGAAATGTTCGACTTTTGAAATGTAGTTTGGTTTATCTAAAATAACAACTGAGTTTCCCTTATCGGCTTTGGTAACTATCAAATTATTATCTATTATTTTCTTTTTGATTGACTTGATGATTTTGTTATCAGAGTTATTGAATTTTGAATTTTTTATGATTTTGGCAATTTTGTGTTTAGTGTACTCACAGTCAGGGATGTTTTTCAGGGCTAATTCCGCTTCCACTACTAATGTTTCTTTTGGATGTTTTGGCAACACGTGTGGAGAATAATTGGGGCCTAGTTTTAAAAAATCCATTTCCTGTTTGTTGAAAGATACATCACTATTGTTTACCACACTGGGATAGAACTTCATCTCAGCTTCACTTGGATGGTTGGTATTTCCATTTTTTGATCTTGTTTCCTTCTCCGAAACGAGGGTACGTAGTTTTTTAGTCTGCGTAACATATTTCTTGTGGGCAATGCGGCTTACTTTTTCTCTCACGTAGTCATCCAAGAGATCGAACTCTACTGGGTGTAATGTAGATGTCAATTCACAATGTAGGACTTTTATATAGTGAAAGAGGGTGCTTCTTTTCCGGAACCAGGTCTTTACTTCCTCTTTAATCCATGTTTTTTCTCCAATGTTTACTGCATTTCTTGCTGCTTTTGTTCTTGTTTTAATTTTAATTTGAGCATATTTTGGTGTCACGTTCATTTTTAAGCACTGTTGATTGAACTTGATGTTAAGCGAAGCTAATTTGGCTTTCAGATGTAGTTTAAAATACTTTTTTGCCTGTTCTGCTACACTAGCATTGATTAATTCATTGACTATGGAGGCTTCTACTTCGTTATACATTTTAATCACAAATTAAACACAATAATTACTTTGTTTTGTATAACAGTTATTTATTTAAACGGTGACCAATGGTTTCAATACATCCACGTATCATTTTCAAACCGAAAGTAACCTAAACTACATAACGTGCGGTATTTATATACAAATAGATTATGGTTACTTTCGGTTTGAAAATGATACGTGGATGTATTGAAACCATTGGTCACCGTTTAAATAAATAACTGTTATACAAAACAAAGTAATTATTGTGTTTAATTTGTTAATAATTGGTATCATATCCGTTCAGAAGACAATCCGGCGGATATAATATCGCGTGTATTATTGCCTTCGGAATTAATTCATAATTGTTTATGGTGGATTGGGCCCAAATTTTTAAAAGAAAATATCTCACCTCAAACGTTTGTTCCAAAATTTAACCAGCAAGCAGATATCAGAAAAACAATTCGAATCAAAAATTCCGTGGTTAAATAAATATTCGTCTTGGACAAAATTAATACGTGTTATGGCATGGATTAAACGATTTGTAAATAATATTGTAAATAATAACAATAAAGTAAGGGGGGGAGCTCAAAGTAGATGAGATAAATCTTTCAGAAAAAATCATTATAAAAAATATTCAATCAGATTCATTTGCAAAAGAACTAATGCAAATTAAAAATAATAAACCAGTCGACAATATTGGTCAATTAAATCCATTTATTGAAGAATCAGAAATATTGCGGGTAGGAGGGAGATTAATGTATTCAGAGCTGTTATATGACACAAAATATCCTATACTTTTGCCAACAAATAATGTGGTAACGGATTTAATCATACGTCATTATCACAGTAGTAATTAGCATATAGGACCTTTAGGCACTTTAGCATCAGTACGGACTAAATTTTGGCCAATTTCCGGTAGAAACACGGTTAAAAGGGTTATCCGGCAATGCATAATTTGTTTTAAGACATTTCGAATCGGTAATGGGCAATCTACCTGAGTATCGAGTTGATAAACTCAGACCGTTCATAAAAACCGGGGTAGATTATGGCGGACCGTTTTTAATTAAAGAAGGTCAACGGAAAAACTGTAAATATAATAAAGCATACATTGCCCTTTTTATTTGCATGGCTACAAAGGCTTTTCATCTAGAAATCGTCCGCGATTTATCAACAGAATCTTTTTTAGCCGCCTTGCGTAGGTTCATTTCACGTCGGGGAATGGTAACAGACCTGTATAGCGATAATGCTACTAACTTTAGATGTGCTGATAATGAGCTACAAAAACTATATAACTTGTTGACAGAACAACAAGAAAATATTAAATTAAAGTTGAATAATGATGGAATCAAATGGCATTTCATACTACCCCGAGCCCCCCATTTTGGAGGGTTATGGGAAGCAGGGATTAAATCCACAAAAAGAATTTTAAATAAAATAACAGGTGGTGCGAGTTTAAGATACGATGAGTTTTTCACATTAGTAACCCAAATAGAAGCAATTTTAAACTCCCGACCGCTTTCTCCACTCTTAAACGATCCCAATGATTTAACCTTTCTCACCCCGGGCCATTTTCTGATTGGATCGAATTTGCGGGCTCTTCCGGAGCCACCACTGGAGGATATTCAAATTGGTAGATTGTCTCGTTGGCAATTAGTACAACGAATGCAGCAGCATTTCTGGACAAGATGGCAGAAAGAATACCTTCAGGAGCTGCAATCTCGGCGAAAATGGAAGCGAGCAGCAGGTAAACCCCTCGGAGTCGGAGATATGGTCCTTATACATGAGGATAATACACCCCCATGTCAGTGGAAGTTAGGCCGCGTGGAAGTAGTTCACCCCGGCAAAGATGGTGTAGTGCGAGCAGCGACAGTGAGATCAAAAAGTGATAGTTTTGTGCGTCCGACAGTTAAGCTGTACACGTTACCCCTCAGAAAAGACTGATTAAACCACCCATTTAGATACGTATTTTTCATCTTATGTTAATGTTATGTATAAGTAATTAATGTTGTACACTTTTTTTTACCGATTCTATTCATTTTCTTGAAATCATATTAATTTCAACGGGGGGGGGGAGGATGTTGCGACTTGTATCCGTCGCAACTATGACCACTTCCCTTATTAACATAAAAAACCATTTAGGACAGGGTCTGTTCTGCGAAGCGGCCCTCAATATAGTTGTTAATTCGTAAATAGATTAGAATTTACGGTGAAAGTGCGTGTTATGATGCCCCAAATGCTGACATCCACAAAATCTTTAAGAAGATATAAGGAAGCTGCGAAGCGGCGCGCCTCAGTCCCTAACATCGGTCGGCTCGCACTTCGCTCAAATCGCGAAACTAATTTTAAGTATAATTAAGTGTTTTATAAAGTTCTAATACATATAATCAATCATTGTAATCAATAATTAATCATTTTGTGAAGTAAATAAAAAGTTAATTTTTAAAAACTCATATTCCATAATCCGGAATTTAACTGGCGCTGCGAACAGGATATCTGTAACGTCTAAAATCGGCGGTTCGTGACAACGATTCGATCAGATATCGAACACAATCGAAAGTGCAAAGAACAAACTCAAGTTAAGTGAATTTAAATCCAAAATTATTCAAATTGGACTACACTTGGATTACCTACAAGATGGTTCCAGTTCTGCTAATGTAAGTGCAAACTTTCACTACATTGCCAAATCATTTCATGTCCCAAAACAATATTGACATCGATCACTTATCCCAATTACTAAACTCCCTAAGAGTCATGCCTTATACCGTAAAAGATATAACCAACGTCTATCAAGACACAATTCCAAATTTTGACGGAGACGCGAACGTATTAAATGCTTACATATCGGCGTGCGAATTTCTTGTTACAACTTTTTTACAAGAACCAAATCCAGCAATTCAAGCTCTATTATTAAGAATATTTCAAGGAAAATTAAAAGGAAAAGCTTTAAAAACCGTGAGCAGTAACGAAGAAACCACCACATGGCGAGAATTGAAAAATTTATTGTTAAATCATTTCGGCGATCAACGGTCCGAATCATGTTTATTTGGTGACTTAGCACAGATTCGACCTAATAAAAACGAGGGTTTATATAATTTTGGCGCTCGCATAAAAGAAACATTACAACTTTTGTTGACTCAAGTAAAATTAAGAGACAACGACGCGAATAGCAGGCTTTTGAAAAGCAACAATTACAAAACTACGACGTTACAAATTTATCTGCAAGGATTACTTGATAAAGACCTTGAAGAAAATTTTCACTTCATCAGCCTATCTACGAAGAAGAAATAATAAATGAAATAAACGACGAAACAGCAATAATCGACGTAAATAATATAAATTGTAATTTGCCCTATATCACATGTTCAGGACTTTCTTATAGATACCAGATCAACGAAAACGCTTATTAATTCTAAACTTTTCGAACATTTTAAAGAATATGCGATCAAAATTCCGTTTATAATCAAAACAGCTCATAATACAACTAAACATGATGATGCAATATTTTTAGAAATTCCACCAATATTTAAAACAAACATTCAACATACATTTTTTAGATTCGATTTTAGTAAAAAATTCGATGGACTAATCGGAATCGATCTTTTAAACAAACTCGGAGCAATTCTTGATATTCGTAAAAAATTACTTATAACTGAAAATGCAAATATCCCTATAAATTTAAATACAGAAAACTTACGTTCAAACCACTAGAGGCGAGAATAATAAAAATACCAGTTAATGTACAGGAGGGAACTATTTACGTACCACCAATTGAATTTCGCCCAGGAATCATTGTAAAAGAATCAATCGCTGAAGCAGTTAATCATGAAGCTTTAGTTATTGCTATTAAGTACACTCAAGAAACGAAAAATATTAAAATTTGTGACTCCCTTCAAACCCAAATAGTAGATGAAATTAACGAAATTTACGGATACGAAGAAATGGATATCGATTACGACTTGAATTTGGACGAGATACAAAGAGAAAACGTGAATAAAAATTTGAATACCACTGGAATAAACATCGAAGAAGAAGCCTTTATTAAAGCACTCGCAGAAAAATACAAACATATATTCTACATCGAAGGTCAAAAATTAACGTTCACACACTGCGTTAAACACAAACTAAATTTAAAGGATCAATCACCTGTTTATGTCAAAATGTATCGACAGCCAATTGAAACAAAAAGGGAAATTAAAAATCAAGTTTTAGAACTTCTGGATCAAGACATCATTCAAGAAAGCATATCACCTTGGAGTTGTCCTGTGAATATCGTCACAAGAACTACCAATGGCAAAACGAAGAAACGAATGGTTATCGACTATCGGCGATTAAACGATCGGATGATAGAAGATAAATATCCAATTCCTAATATAGCAGATATATTAGATAAATTGGGTAGATGCCACTATTTCAGCAGTATAGATCTAGCGTCCGGCTACCACCAGGTGGAGATGGACCCAGCTGACAGAGAAAAAACCGCTTTCTCAACTGAACAAGGACATTTCAAATTTAAAAGGATGCCGTTCGGGTTAAAAAATGCCCCAGCGACATTTCAAAGACTAATGGACAATATATTGAAAGGATTATTAGAAGATACATGCATGGTTTATTTAGATGATATAATTATTTACTCGGTATCACTACAGGAACATATAGCAAAATTGAATAAAGTTTTTGAAAGACTAGAAAACGCAAATTTTAAAGTTAAACTGGAAAAATGTGAATTTCTTAGAAAAGAACTTAAATATTTAGGTCATATAATTACAGAAAACGGCGTAAAACCGAATCCAGAAAAAATCTATGCAATCAAAAATTACCCTCTACCGAAAACACAAAAGGAAATTAAAGCATTTTTAGGACTCGTTGGATACTATCGAAAATTTATTAGAAATTTTGCGGAAATCACAAAACCGCTTACAAATTGTTTGAAGAAAGGATCCCAAATTAAATTAGATAATAAATATATAAACGCATTCGAGACATGTAAAGTTTTACTGATGAATGAACCAATACTTCAATACCCCGACTTTACAAAAGAATTTATTATTACAACAGATGCGTCAGATATAGCGTTAGGAGCTGTCTTCTCGCAAGGTAAAATTGGCCAAGACAAACCAGTAAGTTATGCTTCCAGAACATTAAGTGCAACCGAACAAAAATATTCAACGATCGAAAAAGAATTACTTGGAATAATGTATGCAGTCAAATACTTTAGACCCTATGTTTACGGCAGACATTTTAAAATTTATACAGATCACCGACTATTAGTATGGTTGTGGAAATTAAAAGAGCCTAATTCAAAGCTAATGAGATGGAAATTAAAATTGGAAGAATATGATTTCGAAGTTATTTACAAAAAAGGAAAATATAACACAAATGCAGACGCTTTATCGAGAATTACCCAAGAACAATTGTATGCGATAGAAGACGATATAATTTCTTTAATTCCTAACCCAGATCCAGAAACACAACGAATGTTAGACCAGATTATTGAAGAACTAGAATTAGGGGATACCTTGGATCCACAAAATTTACCAAATACATCATTTGCAAGAGAAGAACAACCTGGCCCCACTGGTAAGAATCTAACAATGTTACGACAAGAATTACAAGAACAATCAACAGCAGACAGAGAAACCCCAATGTTGCTACCGAACGAACAAGACAGTACGAGTAACACCATACACTCTAACCAGCAACCTGAGCCTACAAGAGGAATCACCATTCTAGACGATATTATAAACGATAAGAAAAAACAATATTTTCTGAGCCCCACTACTACTGACACGAAAGTCGATCTATCAAACGAAGACGGAAATAAAATATTCAAATTAAAAATAGGAACCCAAAATTTAGAAGAGGAAATCACAAAATTCATGAAGGAATATTTAGTAGGACCCGGAAAACATTATTTATATTTCGAAAACGATACACTCTATCCTCATTTTTGTAAAATGTATGTTCAATTTTTTAATGATAAAGGACCAAAATTAATTAAATGTACAAAAAGGGTCACCGTAATAAGCAACGAAGCTGATCAGTTGGAATTAATAACAACGCACCACACTGGCAAAAGAAATCACCGAGGAATAGTAGAAACACTAACTCAACTAAAACGACAATGTTATTGGAAAAATATGAAACAAATGGTAACAGATTATATTAATAGCTGTATGATTTGTAACAAAAGCAAATACGACCGGCATCCCACCTTGCCACCTCTACAACTTACAAAAACTCCGGACAAACCATTTCAAAAATTGTTCATGGATACATTTACAATTGCGAATTCAAAATTCTTAACGATAATAGACACCTTTTCTCGATTAGGTCAAGCAATACCTCTAACATCCACAAATTCTGTCGAAGTAGCTAACGGACTATTGGAATATTTTAAATATTACGGAACACCACTAGAAATAAGTTGTGACAGCGGAAAAGAATTCAAGAATGACCTCATCATGAAATTACTTGAAGCCCATAAAATAAAAATACATTTTGGAACACCTGCAAATCCTAGTTCACAAGGAAACATCGAGCGATTCCACTCAACAATACTTGAGCAAATCAGATGTCTCGAAGAAAGAAAAAAGCAACCTATCGAACAACAAATGAAGTTAGCCGTCATAGCGTACAACAACACCATATCAAAACCAACTGGCTTTACACCACTGGAACTAGTTTTTGGTCACACTTCGCTAAAAGACCCCATGGATCTGCTTTACTCCGAAGAATATTATCATCAATATGTATTGGATCATAAAGAACGACTTCAACACCTTTACAAATCCATCCAGAAGAAAAATATCGAACAAAAACAAAAATATGTACAAAAATCTCGAGAAAACGCTAAGACAAAACCTTTCAAAATTAACGAATTAGTATATGTTAAAAATAATGGTAGAAACAAATTAGTTAGCCCCTATATTGGCCCTTATAAAATAATAAAAATTAATGACGATTCGACTGTAGAAGTTAAAACAAAAACAAGAACTAGAAAATTCCACACAAGAAACTTGAAACATTCTGTTGTTTCAGATGTATCGGATATTATATCATTAACATCAGATGCGACGTTACCCTAGAAGCCATCAATGACGATACAGGTCTTTTCCCAGTAAAATTAGGAGAAGCCCAAATCAAAACCAACCAATGGAAAATTACAACAATATATCATCTCGACCATTTGGCACAAGAAATTGAAACTCTCAATAATAATTGCGATAGTTGGATAACTACTTTTAAAAATGGAACTCACAGCAATCTTTACAGCAGAGAAATGGCAAATTATATATCCATACTATCCACGAAGAGAAGTAAAATGTTACAGCAACTTGAACAACTATTACCCCAAAAGGAACCTCGTAGAACGAAAAGAGAAGCCATTAATATTTTAGGACAAATAATTAATAGAATTACCGGAAATCTAGATAACGAAGATGCCGAAAGGTACGACAAAGAAATTCAGAATATAATTCAGTCACAATCAAAAATAGAAGCTATAATGGAAAAACAGATCTCTGTATCAATAAAAACAATTAATGAATTTAATCAAACAATAGCAGATCTAAGGAGCAATCAGTTAGTGTTAACCTCAAGAATGATGCAACTAAATCAATCCATTAAAAATGTTACATTTTATCAATTGGAAGAATCTCAACGAATAACTCTCTTCGCTATTTTTAATCAACTGAATTTTCTAATAGATAACACAAACGACATCTTATCTTCACTCGTTAACGCTGTTACATTCGCCAAATTAAATACATATCATCCCTCGATGATGGACACTAAAAACCTTATTTACGAACTGAAACAATTAAACCAACTTCTCCACAACGAAAAATTACCACGAGAACCCACAACAGAAAACATTCATATTATTGAACGAATTATTACGGTTAGAGCTTACGTTAAAAGAAATTCCATTATATTTCTCCTAGAGATCCCTCTGACAGAAATCCCCAATACGTCTACTACCATTTATATCCCTTACCAATCCGAGGAAACAATAACACATTCCACTATATAATACCAAATCATAACCTATTGGCAATCAATGGTGAACGATTTGTACCAATCAGCAAACCATGCGAGGAAAAAGAAGCAATGCAGTTTTTATGTCAAGCTACCAACCGTCTACGGATCACCCAGGATTCACCATGCGAAGTTCAGCTATTATCCTACACCCTACATTACGAAAAATGCGTACACAGTTTTGAAACACTCGATGCAACTTGGATCAAGCAAATTCATGAAAACCTATGGATCATCGTTTTGCCCTCTACTCAGAAAATCGAGAAGAAGTGCAACAAACAGACCGAATTAGATGCAATCAATGGAACCTACATCGCAAGAGTAACCCCAGGATGTTCTCTGCATATACAAAATTATTCATTGACCAGTTTCCAAGAAAAAAAGATTTCAAGAAGACCGAACATTCCTCAATTAACATTCTCCGAAGAAAAAGCTGTACCCGCAAAATGGAAAATGCAGTTTGCAAAATTAAACGAAATCCAAACATAACTGGACTCAACGACGACTTAGTCAAGCTTCAAGAGGACCTTAAAACTCTGAAGAAATCAAACACAATCCATGGTCAACCTCCTTCCATTTGGACCATAATTATTTATGTATTATTATTCGTAGGCCTCTTCACACTCATCACGAGGTACCTTCAGAACAAGAAATCCTTCTCTATCTGGAGGAAGAAATCTTCAACCACGGACCAACCCAATCAAGAACCAACGACTTGTGGAAAACAACTCTGGATTCCATGAGTCATGCCAGATGATGTTTCCGCACTTATGCCGGGGGTGTTATGATGCCCCAAATGCTGACATCCACAAAATCTTTAAGAAGATATAAGGAAGCTGCGAAGCGGCGCGCCTCAGTCCCTAACATCGGTCGGCTCGCACTTCGCTCAAATCGCGAAACTAATTTTAAGTATAATTAAGTGTTTTATAAAGTTCTAATACATATAATCAATCATTGTCATCAATAATTAATCATTTTGTGAAGTAAATAAAAAGTTAATTTTTAAAAACTCATATTCCATAATCCGGAATTTAACTTGCGGGAACAAATACTCTTTTCCGAGAAGGGTACAAACATCTGGGTACCAGGCGCTCGGCCCTGGTCACCCGAACGGTCGGCGAAAAACCGGGTTGTAATTACCACCACCCTCACCCCCGCCTTCAACCCCAAGGAGATCCAAGAGGAAAACGAGGAGAACAACTCGAAACTTCAAAGAGTAAACACAGCCGCGATAACAAGTTGTAAATTTGTAAATTTTGTAAATTAGTTTCAATATAGTTATATTTGCAAACGATTATTTTTATTTGCAACAAAATTGGTCCTTCGAGAAAAGAAAATACAAAACAGCTAGCTATTGGAGAGAGGTTTGATAAATTAGGTTTCTTTGAGCGAAATCACGACGGTGGCGAAAAACACCAAGATGGTAGAGCTTCTGATTAAAAGGCATAAACATGCTGTGAAAAGCTTCAATAGACATTTAGCTGCCATTTAGATCATATTACTAGTATCATATATTATGATTTACGAAATTGATGCCCTAAAACGATTAAAATCACCATTAAATAGATATTAACGAATAAATTAAACGCGTACAAAAAATTTGTTCGATTGCCAGTCACCGAAACACGCAATATTAAACATGACGTTACCTATTATATACGATGAGTTTAGAATGTATTTCACTATAATGAGAATACTAGGTTTTAATAATCTAAAGTACGATAATAGATTATCGAAATTTCAAGAAGATCATTCATCATTATCGAAATGTCGATTCAAAGGATTCTGCATAATTATATTAATTTTGGCTTGGCATTCTTTCCCACCCTTCCAGTGCTTATGTATCCGGTACATGGCAACAATGTATGAATACGTGCTCGTCTATGGTTTGATGTTAATAATGCCATATTTATGTAATTTAAATCAACACGACTGTCTCACCATAATGACTAATTTTCAATCCTTGGAAGAAAGTTTGCAATTGTTAGGCTTGAAACCAGTTAAAGGCATATATTACAAATGTCATTACCTCTTTAAAAACTTGATATTTATCCTCACATTTATAACAATTGTAATATATATAATACTTCTAGTATCTGTAAATCAAATTAAAGAAGTGGTTAAAATGAAATTTACCTTCGTAAGTTTATATGCAATTTTTATTTTTCCGATAATTGTACTAGTTTTAATATCGGAGAGATGCAAAGTATTAAATGATATTCTTCAGGATGGATTATATACTAATGATGGTGTAAATTGTACATTGTGTAATGAAGCAAATGATAGATTAAGTTCTTCGTTTTTAAAAACGATGTGTCCTCTTCACAAATTAAGGTAAGATACGAATTAACGCAGTATGAAAAATTAATTAATAATATTTCAGTTGCGCTAGAAGTTTGTATCAAGGATTTAAAAATATAACATCAAAAACAATGGACACTTACAGGAAATTATTCTGTTGTTTTATTTTGATAATCGCGATGGAGTTTGGAATCGATTTATACAATTTATTACGTGTATCACTAGATAATGACCATTTGTTGTATGTAAAGTTACTAATCCTAGCTGTCTTCTTTTTCATGGTAGTTTTTGGAAGCATAGTATTCATTTTAACAATCGAAGAGACAAATAATCAGGTTAAAAATAAGTATAAGATCCGTAATGTTAAATTATTAAATATTATTAATTTTCAGTTTGCGCGCACCGGAGTAATAATTCACAGATATTACATTAAGTATTCTAACATTAAGGGAATTTCGGAGATGGTTCGATTTTTTTCACTTATAATACTAGAAGACGTTAACATGCTCATGTTGGTGTATGATTTTAGTAAAGAGAACTCATTGAGTGTAAGTTACGATATATACGTTTACGGATGGAATTCTGTAGTGTTGATTATAAAATTTATTTGATTGTGTTTTAGCTCTACCATACTTCAGTGCTTACAGCCTCGCTGGCTACGAGTTATAAATTAAATATGTTTTAATTTGATATGTAGAAAAGTTTTGAAGATGCACATTAAGACATTGTTTTTTTATTATTAGTATGGTTTAGTCAATGTTTTGAAGAGCAAAACCCAATTTCTTCGGAAAGAAGGGCATTCTCTGCATTTGGTTGAAGAGTTGTTGCAAACGGGTGAAACAGTTACTGCGAACTGCTACCAATTAACCAATTAAGTTGTAACATAAATATCCATACACTGGTAAAGGAGAACGTCCAGTTAAATTGACAAACGAGAGGCCATACATTGCTTCCATCACAAAAGACATCACGACGAGTCTTGGCTGGGACGCTGCGCAGCATTTACCATATTCACCAGACATTGTTGACACGTATGCTAGTCGATGCAACACTTCTTGTCTAATTTACATTTTCAATCAGTGGATGAGATCTGAAAAGCAACGGCGAATATTATGATTAGATGATTTAATTTATTTTCTTTTAAAATAAACCTTGAATGTAGCTGAAAAAAATTGGATTATTCATTTGTACAACTAATAACAATGCTTAATAAATAAAGTAACTAAAATAACTAAAAAAATGGTGATGTGGCCATCATAGTACTTTCCCTATTTTATTTATCTACGATCGTTCAGAAAGTAGACGCTTTTTGCATCATTTTTCGTTGTAAAAGTGGCTTTTTAAAGCACACTATACGCTCATTAGTAAAATGTATACTATTAATCCTCAGAAACTACAATCTTAATTCAAATTATGAAACGTATACTGACATAAAAGAATTTGAGGTTAGCTTGAGCAAAATGCCTTTAATTAATAACAATATTAACTACATGAAACATGAATGTTAAGCAAGAATTTTAAATTCGTTCAGTGCGCATGGATGGAGAACAATAAGTGAATTGAGATAGTATTGTCGATTTTCACAAAAAAAATACGAAGTTGATATCTGATAGATATATAGTTATTATATTTGAAAGTATTGTCCAGAGAAATATCTAGGTTTATTGCAATGGGGGTTAATGTCGGTTGGTTGATTTTTCAAATTTCTTTACTAGTTCGATACACCTTCTTTTTCCCTAAAAAGAATATAAACGGACTTTAATGGATTTAGATTGGGCCCATGATAAAGTGCTTCATTAGTTAATATATTAAAATCATTTTAACAATAATCAGGTGGAAAATACACGTACAACTGGGTATTATTCGCGTGCGTGTAATAATGGTTTAAGTTATTTATGATAGATGAATTTGAGATATAATTTAAATATAAAATAGGGCCCAAAATCGATATCTGGGGAACAAACGATATTATAAGTTCCCTGAAATTAGTTGATAAGCCCGATTTCAATTTTACACCCTGACATTTCCCAACTAAACAATTATTTATTTTTTTTTGCCGAAAACCAATATATTGAAGTATCGAAAATAAAACTTGATTAATTGTATCAGAGGTTTTACTCTAATCAAGGAGTATTTGACACGTAACGGACTCTTTTAAGATGTCATCTGTAATGTTTAACATGGCAGCCGTCTCCCTAAAGCCTGATTAAAACCTGGGCAAAATAATTTAACTTGATAACTGCTGTTTAATTTAGGTATTCGTAATTATTTCTAAAACTTTAAAAAGTACAGACAAGATACTCATATGCCTCAGGTTACTAAATTGAGAAGGATTATGCGTTTCTGTTATGTTAAAGGCACAATCAATGCCATCATCCATGCAGTAGACAAGACTCCAACTAATAAATAAGTATTTATTATATTAGTTACGAAAGGTGTATTATGTAGGCTATATATCATTTGATGTTTTGGTTAATTAGGTTGCTAGAAATAACATTGGATTTAGGTGTGTATTAAATAAAATAGTTATTGACATCATTTTATCGTCGAGTTTGATGGGTATATAACTCATTTTTTTTTACTTCTGTTGTATATAAGGACCTTAATTCCTTCCACATCGTTTTAGAATCGTAGGTTCCCAATTTGCATTGAATATATGATTTCTTTTAATTTTTTGTTAGTAAGTTTAAAATTATGAAGATTTTTATAATAATTCCATCTTCTGGGTGTTTTTTTTTTAATTTAGCCTTTAATTTACTCCTAATAGATATTCCCGCAATATTGTCTGTTAGTTTTGGTGACGTTAGTTTCTAAACATCATTGTTCTTTATGGGGCAAATTTATCAAATATACGTAGTAGATAAGTATTAAGAGGGACCACTTTAACGTTAATGTTATTTAAGTGGTAAATTTAAGTTAGCGGAGAGGATTTAAGTTCAATGGCTCACCAAGAGAAAATAAATTAAAGTCGCGGCATACTACACCATTTTGATTTACAACTTAAGTTAAATCATGGTCTGAGAAATCAGTGTGTTTTTATATAATATAATATAATAACAATACAAAATTGCAACAATATTTTATGACTCATCTATTAGATCATTTAGATCTTGGTCGCAAGTTATCTTATGTTTTTTTATTCTTTGCTTAAATAATTATTTTGCCTTTAACATCTACATAGGGTAGTTAAATCTTCTGCTTCTTCTTTTGTTTCGGAAAATTTGTTTACATTGTTTACAGGACATAAATTTTACTCAGATAGGTTCAATTTTACCTATTTTCGAGGCACTGCCAGCTGATAACAGTTTTCAATTTTTTCATATCCCAAGCGCTTATTCATATTTACTGTAACTCCGTACATAATTATATTATTTTTTATTACATTATTTATTTATTTATTTATTTATTGGTACTTTATCAAACTTGCTTTATAAATATAATGCGAAATAGGTAAAACAATAAAAAATAATTTCGTCAGCAAGCTGAAAGTTTAAGTTCACTCTTGAAGAATGTTCTTCCACTCTAACCTGTGTGTGCTCTTCTTCACTGCGTCATTATAGATGAGTTCAGATACTTATATTAAAGCAGTAAATGCTGATTTCTTCTAATAAATGGGTAAGTTTAGAAAATTTTCTCCGCTTGCCTATTTAATTCTTCGTTTTCGAGATTATCGTTTATTTTTTTAAGACTTCATATTTTCTGTTTCAATCTCTCGAAGGAACGCTTCAATTTTGCAGTGGTAATATCGGAAAATGCATTTATCACATCGGGTTGTTTTAAGGCATAATAATTATTGCTTGTATTTCTCCTATTAATTCTGCACAATAAATCAGTAAATTTAGTGAAGAAACTTACAGAATGATTCGTTGGTATTACCTGTAAGGATTAAAATGTATGTTGCGGCTGATTATATATGTTTGTTTGTAGTGGATTTCCAGGTGGGGTTAGTTGTTAGGCATTGTCGCTTTTATTGAGATTATCGGTACATTTTCCTATTTCGATTACCTCGCAGATAATCCTTTTGGTGAAATAATCTAATACTACGATGGAAGTGTTGTTGCCAAAATTTATAACTTGGTAGGGATTAAATAAATAAACTTATTGAATTATGAAGTGTATACAATGAACATGTCTTTTTTTACTCATGAGTTGGTGTCGCTTAGCGTCCCTGCTCTGTGATCTCCGTGGTCCTTTTGTGCGCATCTGGATGTGTTACTCCCTGTGTACTCCTGTATTTTCTACGAAGTCCAGGAATTTCTACAAGGGGATGCTCTTTAGCTGATCTACAGGAAGCATTCCCGAATTTTGTCATTCGTTCTCGTTTATATGCTTCGCAAGTACACCGTAGGTGTTGGGGGGGGGGGGGTTTCTTCTTCAAAACCCCCACGGCATATGGGGCTTTTCTCAATCGCCATCCTATGTTTGCTTATTCAGGTCACAGTACCCAGTGACTATTCCTGTGATTTTTCTTAGTCTTAATCTGCTCAGTTTCGGCAGGATCAGCATACTGTCAGGTACCGGACCATCTAGGAAGAGTTTCATATACCTCATTCCGATTTACACTGAATTGAAAAATTCACTATGTTTTAACCACAAATAATTATATCATTCCGATTTGGTTATGCCATGCTCCTCTGCTAGCTTGCGTTGGGTTATTTCCTTTCTGGTTTCATGGAGTATTCCGAAAGCAGGTTTAGGTCCTTCTAAGTCACCTGCTGCCCCTTGTTTGGCTAGCAACACGGCCCCCAAGTGCCCAATAATTCTTTGGTCTTTGGGTATCCATACTATGTTTTCCTTGTTGTCCAGCCTGGACTATACTACGGCTAGGCTAACGCTTTTATGGCTGCCTGGCTGTCCATCATAATGGTAATTGGTCATTTGTTATGTACCGATTCCATTACGTGATAAACTATTTCGGCCTGGAAGATGGAGGCATGTTTCTCCAGAGCAATCGCGTATTCCTTTAGTATTTTTGGCCCCATCTGTGTACCAGATAATAATGAACATGTCTTATTTTGGATAGTAATTAATATCTTGTGAAGAAATGTTTTTAGATTATTTTAATTCATTCAATTAAGTTACATTTCATATGATTTAATATCATAGGGATATGCTAAATTTTACCAAAACTTAAGATTACAACAACCAGAAATGCTAAAATGTGGTAACACCAAATTATCTAATGATGTAATAAAATTTGAATGTGCTATCGTCCCGCAAAGGCTGTTGCTGAAAAGTCGACACCCCGGTACATACTGTTTCAGGAAACCAACAGAATGAGTCATCAGATTGTGGAAATGAAGAGAGTGGCGAGTTATGAGATGAAAGTGTGTGGATTAGAGAAGGAAAGACTGGTGAAAGAGGTATGGATAACGTGCGTAGGAATGGGGAAATGTAAGTGGAGAGTAAAGAGAAGGAAAATGTGTGAAAGGGTAGGGGTGTCGGAGTGTGAAGTGATGGAATGGATAGAGCGTGGAGTGAATGTGGCAGCCTGGGTGAAGGGGAAGGAAGTGGAAATTCAGGAAAGGCCTGGATGTATTGTAAGCAGTGCATATAATGATATGTGCATGGGAGAACGCCAAAATACCTATGTAACAGCGAACTCAGTAGGAAGGAAAAGGTCATCTTGGCGAGAGCAAGATGCATCCCACAGGATGCTCAGGCTCTTTCACTCTTCCTTCCCTTCCTTTATTTCTAAATCTCATCCACTTCGTTTTCCCAACGTTCACCCTTAGTCCTCTCTTATCCACACACCTCTCTACTCTCTTCAGCATATCTTTCAACCCTTCCCAATCTCTCGCCATTAATCATCCGCATATGCCAACATCCACACTTTGTTGTTCGTTATTTGATTGACCTTGAATGACCTTGAACGCTAGTTATATGACCTTGAATTATCGTTTCAAGACCTTAAATTCCATCAGACCTTTCGTGTTAGTGATTTTCTAAAATTTTACAAATTATTCCACGGAAACAAAAAGTCATGCTATAAGTGTATCTACAACGTCATGCGAAAACCATTGTTATATAGATTAATCACAAGTAATACCATAAGTGATGGCAATTTACTCGAATAAATTTTGTTTTTGCATGAAAGTTTGTTGCTTAGCGATTTTAATGAGAGCAACTGTCACGAAAAAATCACGAGCCGCCAGGCGAGTGATTTTTTCTATCAGTTGCTCGAATAAAAATCGCGATTAAGCAACAAACTTGAATGCGCTAAAAACAAAATTTATTCCGATTTAATTGTCATCACGAATGGTATTTGGAAAGACTATTCCACGACTTGAAACGAATATCGGTGAATGGTTCAATGTTTATATTAAAATTTTTATGATATATCTCCTGCAGTATTTTGGTCGAAAAATTCGACATTGATTAAATAACACCTCCCTTATAATCATTTGCATTTACCTTTTTTATATTATACGCCCAGTCATCATAATCGCGGCAAGAGTTTCCATTAAAGTTTTGCTAACAACTGGTAGTTTTTATCGGCGCAGATTTCTTCAAATCGTTTCCAAACACACTATCATGTTTAAGTTTGATTTTTTGGTGCAGAACTTGTCACCGTCGCATTTATTATGGATGATTAAGTGTTACCAAACCTTTTGATTTTATAACTTGCAACTGACATACGTAAAAACAACGTTTTTCGCTTTTTTATCAAGGCGAATTCAATTCATTTGTCGGGAAATAGCTAACTTCAGGTTATTCAGGTGAATAAACAGCAACTTGGTGTTTATTCACTTAAAAATTGACGTGATTGGCTAAAAAATATCACATGCCTCATTTTCATTGGCTACATACAATAGGAGTGGAATAGTCGATAAAAAAAATCGCTATTGACAATTAAGGAGACATTAATGTACTCAAATCAGTAATTAAAATAAACTTGACTGATTATTGAATGACCTAACACTAGATGACCTTAAAGAATCTTCAGACGATTTCGAACGATCGTTTATGACATTTGCATGACAAGAACTTCGGAAAATTTATCGGATGATGACCTCTAGATACAAAATAAACGTGTTGTGGACATGTAAGGGGAAATAAGTGTACCCAAAATGATCTTGATTAGCCGTTGGATGACCTAAATTATAATAATCATTGTTTAAACTTAAATAACCTTGTATTAACTCAAGATAATCACTGATGTACTTTGATGTTCTGTAGATGACCTTGAATTATTGGATCATTGCATCGCCTTAAAGAATTTTGAATGACCGTTGTATAAAGAACGTTCGACAATCTTAAACGATTATTGGGATGACCTTGAATGGTTTTAAATGATGACCTTTAATGAGGATGAATAACCATTGGATAATATCCTCTAATGATTATTTTATGGCCTTGAATGATCATTCGATCACCTTTAACACGTGTTTACGACTAGAATGTGTTGAAAACTAATTCCTGGAGTATTCAAACTTCATTAGGTTATTTATTTTAATCGTTTTAATCAAAAACGATTGTTGTTGACAATTAAGGAGAAATGGATGTGCTTAAATCTGTAATTCAAAATGACCTAGCTTAACATTTGATTGCCCTGAACGGTTATTGAATGACCTAGCAATAGATGACCTAAAAGGATCATTAAACGATTCCAAATGACGTTTTGGATGATTGTTAAATGAAAATAACCTCAGAAGATTTATCGAATGATGACCTTAAGTAACATTGAATGATCGTTGAATGATTTGTATCATCTTGAACGGCCGATTGATGTTAATGAATATTTGTTATCGATATAAAAAGTACAGGGAAATAAGTGTACTCAAATGTATAATACAAATGACCTTGATTAGTCATTGGATGACCTAAAATAATCATTGTTTAAACTTCAATGATATTGGATTACCTCACGATAATCATTGATGATGTTCTGTAGATGACCTTGAATTGTATTGTTGTGGACTTGTAAGGATAAATAAGTGTACTCAAATGTATTATACGAATGACCTTGTTTAAACTTAAATGATCATGGATTGCCTCAAGAAAATCTTTCATCATCTTTGATGTTCCGTAGATGACCTTTATTCTTCCAATCACTACCCCACCCGCCTGTCCTTTTCTGAGCACTTCTTCTAACTCACTTGTGTACAGGTTAAATAATAAAAGGCTCAGCGGGCAGCCCTGTCTCACCCCGATCCATGTCCTAAATTTCTCTGAAACATTCATTCCCACTTTCGCCACAGCCCACGATTCTTCATACACTCTTCCATTCCATCACTTACTCCTTTTCTTCTCAAGCACTCTATCAAACTCTTCCTCGAAACTGTATCGTACCCTGCTTTAAGATCCACAAACACTGCATACATACTACCTCTCTCTTCTATCACACTCTCAGCTATCCTTGCCAGGGTAAATATCTGGTCCCTAGTTCCCCTCCCCCTTCTAACCCCCGTGTGTGCAATTACTTAATGCAGGTCGTAGTATCTGCATTTTGACTCGTAAGTCATCAATCAATTTTGAGCCTGAAGGAAGGTAACCGGATATTGAACTTGGAAACAGGAAATCGCCTGGTAAACGTAATGTTTTACCATAAACGTATTCGGCTGTTGTGGCCGAAAGTGAAGTTTTAAAAATAGTGCGTAAACCTAATAAAACTAAAGGTAGTTCTTTGGATCGTTACTCATTCGGATCGAGTCTTTAATTTGTTTATTGAGCCGCTCTACCAAACCGTTACATTGCGGATGATAGGCGGTTGTGGATTTGTGTGTAATGCCAAAAATTTTGCAAAAATGTTTCCAAACGTGAGATTGAAATTGACGTCCACGGTCAGTGAGAACCGTAGATGGTATACCGAAGCGTGAGATCCAACAATTTAAAAAAGCTTGAGAAACAGAGTCTGTAGTAATTTCGACAAGTGGTTGGACTTCAGGCCAACGCGTGAATCGATCGATGCAGACTAAAAGATATCTGTATGTGTGACAAACTGGCAAAGGGCCGATAATGTCGATGTGGATGTCAGTGAATCGGTCGTCCGGATCAGGAAACATAGTAATCGGGGATATTGTGTGACGGAAAATTTTGACTTTCTGGCACTGCAAACAGGATTTGACAAAATGTGTCATGTGCAAGACCGCGCCAGCAGCGGAATCAGATGCGTCTACCATAATGCTTAATTCTGCATTTGGGTCTGGTAGGCTAAGCATAGCACAGTCGGCTAGTGTAGCCTTGACTGCTATAAATGCTTGTAGTGAAGGTTGTGACCATACCAGGGGTTTGTTGCGTGGAGTTTGAGATGCACGTTGGTTGAGCGGTGCAAGTATTCTTGAGCATGATTTTATAAATCTGTGGTAGAAGTTTACCATGCCAAGGAAACGTTGAGGTGATTTCTGGTCAGATGGTTGTGGAAAAGACATGATTGCATCAACCTTAATTTGTAATGGTTTGATGTCTGTTAATGCTATGACCTAAGAAATCTAATTTTGTTTCGCCGAAAATACATTTGTCGTTATTAATTTTGATTCCAAAAGTTGTTAATCGTTGAAAAATTTGTCGGAGGTGTTGTACGTGCTCATGTTCGTCTTTACTGAAGACTAAAATGTCATCCAAATATACGAAACAAAATGGTAGCTCGCGAAGAACCGAGTCCATAAACCGTTGAAAAGTTTGTGCGGCGTTTCTCAAACCAAAACTCATCCGCGTATACTCAAACAAGCCAAATGGTGTTGTGATTGCAGTCTTCGGTATATCATTAGGGTGAATTGGAATTTGATGATAAGCTTTAATCAAATCGATTTTAGAAAAGACTTTGCAACCAAAACAGCTATACGTAAAATCATGCAATATGGGCAGAGGGTATCGGTCAGGAATTGTAACCTTGTTAAGTGCACGGTAGTCTCCGCACGGTCGCCAAGAACCATCGGATTTCGATACCAAGTGCAGCGGTGATGCCCATGGACTTGATGAGGGTCGAATAAAACCAAGTTTTAATAAGCTATCGAATTCTTGTTTGGCAATTTTGAATTTGTGTGGCGGTAAACGCCTTGGTTTGCTGAAAAAAGGTGGGCCAGAAGTTGCACTTGATGTTTAATTTGGTTAGTGAGGTCAAAAGAAGTGGTGAGATCGGAAAATTAATTGAGTAATTTGGAATATGTTGGATGATGATTGGATAATGAATTTATGATCGGCTGTTGCATCAGGCTGGACGGTTTCCTCATTAATCGATTATTGGCAATATCAACAATTATGATGAAATGCCGGAGAAAATCTGCACCAAGAATCGAGTGGTTTACGCGTGCAAGTATGAAATGCCACTGAAATGTTACATCTAAGCCGATGTTAACTGTTAGTTTAGATGGTCCGAAAGTTGAAATTAAATTTCCACCTACGGTTTGCAATGTAAATTTTGTAGGGGGGTGAGTATTGGCATAGAGTTGATTCACCGCCAAAATGCTGACCTGGGCGCCAGTGTCGATAAGAAATTTAGTGCCAGAATTTGTATCGCGGATAAAAAATAGTGGACCTGACGGATGAACGGAATCGTAGATCGACATCAAACCCGTTCTAAGTCGTTAAAATTATAGTGATACCAGCATAATTTGTGGTTTGGGTCATCACGTTATACAGAACGAGACCTGGAAGAAGAACGGTTTCGACTTGGATATTTGTTTTTAGATTGTTGCAAATAAAAGGTGGTTAAATTTTGAGTTAATTCCGAAATTTGATTCTGCAAACTTTGCACCGTTGCTTCGAAATTGCTAAATTTCGTGTCTAATTTGGTGTTATTCGAAACTTGTTTGGAAATGCCAGTAGCACTGATGGACATAGGTGCTGAGATTTCCATCACGTGATCTGTTATTTCTGCAAGATCTGCTAATGACGTACCACGTGATGCAACTAGAATCTTTTGCACATCAGCGGGAAGACGTTGCAAGAAAATTTCGCGTAGTAAGTTCTCATCGATTGAGGTATTCTCCAAAAGTTGCTGTAATTTACGTAGAAGTTGGGAAGGAATTTGATCTCCGAGTACCTCGTTCGATAAGAGTTTTTGTAAACGTTTCTTTTCAGAAATCATTGTCCGTTTAATAATCTAATTTTTTAGAATTTCATAAGGATCGATGGCGGGTGGTTTCATTAATAAATCCCTTACGTCCATTGCGATATCTGGAGGTAAGGAGGCGACAACTTTATAAAATTTCCGGACAGAACTGGTGACGCGTGAATTTAAAAATTCCGCCTCTACTTGGATAAACCAAATAAAGGGGTCAACACGCCAAAATGGCGGAAGCACACATTTAATATTATCGATCGTTTCCTCAGAGGTACTTTGATCTTCCATACCGTTTGAAATTAGGAAAAGAAATTAGAAGAAAGAAAATCAAGATGGAAGAAAATGTAAGGAGAAAGTGAGGATTTTCTAATGTGAAGAAAGGTTAATGTAGCGTCACCTTCGAGGAATGTTTCGTGGCTTCGTGCTTCCTTGTGGCTTTCGTGTTATCTGGACGAGTACAGGAATGAAGGATTGTAGAGAGCTGACAGTTTTGATAGCTCTCGATTAAAAAGGTTCCAACTAGCATGGACTTGGCTTTGTTATTTGAATTTACAATAAAATTATCGTTAGCCCTAATTTTTGATACTTTTATCGCTGAATTATATTTGTTTCGATACGATTTATTTATATCAATGAGGGAATTATCGGTGCTATTTTGTGTAGCTTCGTGTATGAGATTTAGATTTTCTCTCATTACACGGAGATCTTCAGTGAACCAATGTACTTAATTAATTTTCGTAAATTTGTTTTTAACTTTAACCCTTGGGAAAGCTGATTGATCAGCACAGTCATGTCAGTCATGTCGTGAAACAGATCATATTTTCTATTACAATCAGCCTCCGTTATAACAGTCCTCCAATCAGTACAATCTAGAGAATTGAAAAATGCAAATTTGCCTGATTGGGTGGCCGGTCTTATTAACTTGCTAATTATGGATTCAAGAAGAATATTCTCTTGGAACTGAAGGTATATACCTTTGTGATCTGATTTGCGCCTCTAGTCGAAAATTCAACAGTTTGTGCAAGACCATACGATCTAAAAATAACACATAGCATTTTTACTCTTTGGTTATCATTATTGAAATGTAAATTAAAATCCCTGACTGTTCAGTGAGTTCGCTGCTAATATTTTTAAAATAATTATTGAATGCAGTTGCTACCTCTTTTACTGTTTCCGGAATATACATTTTGTATGTGTTTGAGATCGTTGATTATTTTCCAGACACATTTACTAGAATTATTAGAGTTATAAATCTGGGAGCAATATTGTTTAGTGCGGTTTTTGATTAACAATTTATTGTACTTCTTTTTAATTGTATTATAGTCATCTAAGAATTTTTCATCATGCCTAGACATTGTGTATAAGATATCCAATATTCTTCAGATGCATATGTTTTAATCTGGTTTGTTTGTAAAAGCATTGCTTGTTCTATGAAACATTTAATAACAGCACTATTGATTATTTCACTAAATACGTTCCATTGTTTATTGACATCACCAATAGAGTGCTTCTCTTTGTGCTGGCAAGGTAACATCGGATTTAGATAAGTACATATGTATTAGTTAACCCTGCTTTTTACATTTAATCGCAGTTGCGGCGAAATTCCCTTGCTCCGGCGAGGCTGCTTACATTTCTTTTGCGCTCGTCATTCAAGTTGTTTTTGCTAATTTTATTATTATTTACTATATTTCCTTTGTAATTATTTTGTGTACCATCCGTGGCCCACCTGTGTTTGTCTGTGTTAATCACCCTGATAGGCCCCTGGGTGTAGTGTCCACGTTATTATCCTTATATAATTAATACCTCATTATGGTTCAACAAACATGTTCTTCTTGCGGTAATAATATCAGCCCTCGATCAGCAATGAGATTGTGGAGATTGTCGCAAATGGTTTCATGTATCTTGCACTGATTTGGACGCGTTTAGATTTAAACATTTTATGGACGAATTTACGGTGAAGGACGGACAAAAATGGTCTTGTATCACCTGTATGCCCGCTCATAATGATTCTAATTTTCCTGCGGGTGATAAAACGTGGGAATCCTCAATAGCGAATATTTTAAAACAGCACTTAACTGAATTTAAAAGAGATTTCCTTGAATCTTTAAATAATGAAATTTTGAAACTTAATGAACGTATTCACAAAATGGAGAACGATAATCTTAAATTAAAACAAGAATTACAACATATAAAAGCATCTAGTGTAATTGATCCCATAAAAATTACATCAAATATCATAAACGAAGTTAAGGAGCGCGTAATCGCTCTCACAACCTCATGACATTTAATGCACCTGAATCTGACAAAGATTCAGTTACTGATAAAATTGCTCACGACACTAACATAGTCAAGACAATACTCGCTCAGATTAATAATACGGATTTACCCTTAAAAGTATTTAGATTAGGAAATGCGAACAATAAAAACCGTCCTATTAAAGCGACTTTTGATAATGTTGAAACTGTTAAAAACATATTAAAACACAGCAAAACACTGAAACGTGGTAATATTGTTATTCGAGCTGATCTAACATCTCACCAGCAACAACATTTAAAACATTTACGCGAAGATTTAGTTCGTCGTAATAATCCGGGCGAGAATTTAACAATCAAATATATTAATGGTACGCCTGAAATTGTACCCATAAAAAACTAAATCCTTTTTCAAATTATAAATCCATTTCCTTTTACTATCAAAACGTCCGTGGTCTGAACACAAAATTATCATCTATTTATAATAATACGATAAATAATAATTTTGATATTATCCTACTAACGGAAACTTGGTTGAAAGAGCTGTTTTGTGATAAATACTCTGTGTTCAGAAGCGATAGAACTCAAGGTAGGGGAGGAGGGGTCTTAATATCTGTTGACAATAAATTTTTTGGTTGGAATGTTCCAGTTAGCCTTCCATCTATTTGCAATATTGATGTTGTTGCTGTAGAAGTATCAATTTTTTTAAAAATGTGTACGTTAATATGTGCCTACATTCCACCGAATACATCGGCTGAAATTTATAATATTTTTTTAAATTATATTATTGATAGTTTTAATTCTGAAAATCTTTTGATTTGTGGTGACTTCAATATTCCCAGCTACATTAATTGGAAACATGGAAGTAAAGCATGTAATACGCTTATACAATTTTTAAATTTTACGGCTGTAAGTGATTTATCTCAGTGTAACACGGTATGCAATATCAATAACCGGATATTGGATTTTATATTAATCCCTAATCACTTTAATCATATGTTATGTAAATACATCATCCAGCTTTGTATTTTGAAATCTCTTTTAAATATAATCATATTTTTTCGGCTAATACAAACGTCACTGAGAGCTTCAATTTTAAGGCTGGGCGCATCTCGGATTTATATGCTGATATTGTGGATACTAACTGGTTATCTGTTATAAAAAAAAACTAATGTTGAAGATGCATGTAGTGAAATCTACAATATTATTTATAAACTCTTTAATTTGCATATTCCTAAAAAGAAATACAAATCAAAAGGCAAACATTTTCCCAATTGGTACGATAAGGAAATTGTGGATTTAGTTGGTTGTAAAAACAGACTACATAAACAGTTGTAGGCACATTATCAACAATCAACAAAAATCGAGTATGACAACGTGCGGCGATTGCTAAAGGTGAAAACAAATATAGCATATTCCAATTTTATCCAGAAAACTGAGGAAAATATTAAATGGGATCCTAAATCATTCTGGTCTTTCATTAATAAAAAGAGGACCAATCAAGGATCCCAGGCATAATGAAAGAGGACAATAAAACCTTAAGTTCTCCACAGGATATTCTCCAAAGTTTTGCGGAAAATTTCAAAAGTGTATACATTGATACATACCGAACTGAACAACCTCTGGAAAATAAATTTCAACATATGTGTAAGTGAGTGCGCCACTCAACTTGCGATTCCTCTCGCGCATAATTATAATTTGATTTTATCTGAAGGTGTTTTTCCGAACTGTTGGAAGGTTACAAAGATCAGCCCTATTTTTAAATCTGGAGCTCGGTCTAATACCAAAAACTATAGACCGATTGCAATAATTTCAAACTTCTCCAAGGTTCTGGAAACTATCCTTTCTGATTATATTCATTCTTATGTCGACCATCGTATATCACCTCATCAACATGGTTTTATAAAAAAGCGCAGTACGCAATCTAACCTTATGTGTTTCACGCAATATGTTTCTAATACCCTAGATAGGGGCGGTCAAGTAGATGTCATTTACACAGATATCAGTAAGGCATTTGACACCTTACCTCATGATAAACTTCTGCTTCGCCTAAACCATTACGACATTCCTTTGAATATAATTAATATTTTGCGTTCTTTTCTGGTAGATAGACAGCTGTACGTCAGTTATATGGGGTGTAATTCATCTTTCTTTACAGCCAATAGTGGTGTGCCCCAAGGGTCGAATCTTGGCCCTTTATTATTTCTCATATTTTTCAATGACATGGTCAGAGAATTGAACTGCAACTTCTTATTGTATGCCGACGACGTAAAGCTGTTTGATACCGTCGATAATATTGAACATTGTGAGAATTTACAATCGAATCTCCATAGGATGTCGGAATGGTGTGAGGCCAATGGCCTGAAGATAAATATTTTCAAATGTTGTAGCCTAAGTTACAGTAGATCTCGTAATATTATAAATTACAACTATATATTAAATGACACCTTAATTAGTAAAGTAGATAAAATTAGAGACTTAGGTATAATATTTGACAAGAAATTGACATTTAATGATCATGTTGCGAAAGTAGCCAGTGAGTCATATAAGCTGCTAGGATTTATTATACGTAATAGCCGTGATTTCAAAAGTATACAGACTGCTGTGAGACTTTATGATACCCTTATAATTAGTAAGTTAAGTTATTGTGCGTGTGTGTGGTCACCTGGTTACAAACATTTCATTTTGCTACTTGAGCGAGTGCAAAAACGTTTTGTTAGATATCTATACGATATAAAAACGGAACTTATCCAAACGAAAGCATTTCTTATGAACATTTATTAAATGAATTTAATTTGCTATCTATTTATAATAAGCATAGATTTATATCAATATATGAACTATATAAACTGATTCATCACATTACGGATAATAGCAGTTTTTTAAATCTTACTCATTTTTCTATTCCACGTTTAACTAGTCGTAACATTTTAACTTTTAGTTATCGCACACCTCGTACCACCCACTTTTCATATTCACCCCTATTGATGATGATTAAGAAATATCATGATGTGCAGTATCTTTTGTAATAATAAAACTGAATTTGTTAATTCTTTAAAATCTTGTTTGTTGTAATTTTTTGTACTTTTTTGCGCTCTGTTATTTTAGTTGAATTTTGTTATATTATTGTTTATTTCTATTACTAATTTTTATTATGTTGTAAGTTTATGTTTTTTCTAAATTTTTGCATTGTTAATCTAGAAACTATATCACTGATTTATTGATTTATTTATTTTTGTGTTTTCCTTTGTAATTAGGCTTAGGTCTGTTAAGGAAATAAAGGTTATTATTATCGTCATATCATGTCATAGACAGTTCCAGTCAATTGATTTTAATATCTCATTAAACCTGATCATATTTTTGTTACTATAGCATATAGTTCTTTTTCTGGTTGCTTTCCCCCTTTTGTATTACAATTGCTTGTTGAGCTAAGAGTGCATGTTAATTATATGTTTTTCACTAATTGTGACGTGATTGATAAAAATATTATCGATGCACGTTTTTGACTGAGAAGTTATTCTTGTTAGTTCATCAAATAAATTGGAAAAACCATATCCCTTTAACAATTGAATAAAATCTCGGCTTAATTGATTGTGAATTAAAATATTAATATTGTTATCATTATGTACTGTTATTAATAATTTTTTTCAAATATTGTAAAAAAAATCGTCTACGCAAGCATTCAGTGGTTTATATACAAAAACTATATTTAAGATACTTTTGATGTTTACATCAGCAGATTCATAGATAAATGGTTTGCTAAGATTTTTTATATTAATTATTTCATCAAATATTATTCCTTTTTTTGTGTAAATTCCTACACCTCCATGTTGATTATATTTTCTGCAGAAAGCTACATAAAGTTTTTCATCGTGATTGCTTTAAGTGGATCTTCGGTTTTCCAATGTTCCATTATGCAGAGTATATATTTATTGATGTTTATTTCCGCGCTTAATGAGTCACTGGAGCTTCCTATTGATTGTATGTTTTGGTGCATGACGTTTAGATTTGATTTGTTGATTTAACAGATGATGGCGGTCTTGCTTTATCCTCAGATGTGATAAAAAAGAGTCAATGAATGAACTTTTGGGCCATAGTTCAGGTTTCAGGAAATTATTAGATTAATAAAATGTATTAAAATCCTTTAGTTCGTTGTAGAAAATTAAATAATAAATTTAAAAATACGAAAACATTACGTGAATCTACAACAATGAGTCTTACTAAGACTACAAAACAAATTAATTTGAAACAACTAAATTAGCTAGAGAAGTAGTTGTTTCAAATTAATTTGTTTTGTAGTCTTAGTAAGACTCATTGTTGTAGATTCACGAAATGTTTTCGTATTTTTAAATTTATTAATTATTAGATTGTTCCGAAGGTATAGAAATTTTGAAAACGAGTTTTCTTCCGGATATTTAGAATTCATTTTCTCATATTTGCTTTTTGTTAGATACACCCTGACGTCATTTTAATTTAGGGATGGATTTGTGTGTTTGTTTGTTCCTTTTATATGTTTTGTTTACGTTATTTCCAGTATTGTCTTTTAATATTTCCGAGTTTTCGTTCGTTTTAGAAGTAGCGGTGATTTATTTTCTTCTCGGATGTTTTTTCTGATGGTGTTTCCGCGTTTTTTAATTGTTTGTGTGCAACCAATTTCCTCGGCCCGTTTAATGATTTTGGATCGATATTTTGCGTTTTTCACGCCGAGTTAAGTTGTTTTAGTACACTTATATCTTGTTTTAGACATTTTATTTCACTTATTAATTCATTATACAACTTTTTTGTTTGTTGTTCAACTGATTTGTTTAAAATATTTTCAAATTCTGCGCTTTTTAAAAATGATATTTCTTCGTCGCAGTTCTGGAGCCATTTTAGAGATTATTTTTATTGCGTTGCTACCTCGGAGTAGGCACGTCTGTACTCTTCGGCGGTTCGACTACTTAACTACTACGATGATTGTTCACAGAAAACAAATGACTGTGTGACATATAATAAGTAAGAGACTACAAATGACAGGATAACCAACGGAAAATGACAGCTAATAGAGGCAGATGACAGATGACAGATAATATTGTGACAGATGATAGATTGACAGATAGCATAATAGATGGCATAACAGTGGGCAGATGGCATATGCCAGATAAATAATAAATGAAGGGGATTTAAAATTTCATGTTAAGTGATTTTAGAATCCTAATTAAAATTACGACATAGTAGGTAACAAGTAACAAATGACGAATGACAAATAAAAAAATACAGTGATAAATGACAGATGCCAGATTAATAAATGAAATCTAATAGATAACAGATGAGAGAGTTTTAAAATTTGTATATTTTAGAAAAATTGTTAGTGTTTGGGTAACTGTAATAATTTCAACAACAACTTTCCAATATATAATATTTTATTCACAATTCCAAAAATACAACACCTAACATTTTCCTCTTCAAAATACAGAATTAACAATGTATTGACTAAACTAATTCAAAAAAAAGGTAGTTCCCAATCAATTCACTAATGTGCAATTTTAAAACTTTTCTAAATATCAAATTAAATCAGCTTTATGTCATAATTCGTGGCTAGCGAGGCTGTAAGCACTGAAGTATGATAGAGCTAAAACACGAATCAAATTAATTTTATGATCAACACTACATAATTAAATCCGTAAACGTATATTACTTACATTCAAAGAATTCTCTTTTTTAAAATCATACACCATCATGAGCATGTTCACGTCATCTAGTACTACAAGTGAAAAAATTCGGACTATCTCCGAAATTCCCTTAATGTTGGAATACTTAATGTAATATCTGTGAATTATTACTCCGGTGCGCGCAAACTAAAAATTAATAATAATCAATAAATTAAAATTTCGGATCTTATTTTTAACCTGATTATTTGTCTCTTCGATTGTTAGAAAGAATACCATGCTTCCAAAAACTACCATGAAAATGAAGTACATTAGGATTACTAATTTTATATAGAACGATTCATCACTCCGTAGTGATACACTTAATACGTTGTATAAATCAATTCCAAACTCCATCGTGACTATGAAAATATAAAAACAGAATAATTTCCTGTATGTGTCCATTGTTTTTGTTGTTAAATTTTTAAATCCTAGATACAAATTTTCAGCACAACTAAAATATTATTAATTACTTATTCGCACTGCCTTAATTAATATCTTACCTTAATTTATGAAGTGGGCACATTGTTTTTATATACGAAGGACTTGATCTAGCATTTCCTTCATTACACAATGTACAATTTACACCATCATTATTATATAATCCATCCTGAAGAATGTCATTCAATACTTTGCATCTCTCCGATATTAATACTAATACTATTTTCGGAAACATGAAAATTACATATATGCATATGAAATTTACTTTCATTTTAACCACTTCATTAATTTGATCTACAGATACCAGAAGTATTGCGTATATTACTATTATTAAAAATGTGAGGATAAATACCAAGTTATTAAAGAGTGAATGACATTTGTAATATATGCCTTTAACTGTTTTTAAGCCTAGAAATTGCAAATTTTCTTCCAAAGATTGAAAATTAGTCATTATAGTGAGACAGTCGTGTTGGTTTGATAAACTTAAAAATGGCATTATTAACATCAAACCAAAGACGAGCACGTATTCATACATTACTCCCGGATACCGGGAACATAAGCACTCGATGGTTGGGAAAGATTGCCAAGCCATAATTAATACAACTATGCAGAATCCCACGAAACGATATTTGGATAATGATGAATGATCTTCTTGAAATTTCGATTTTCTGTTATCGTATTTTAGATTATTAAATCCTAGTACTCCCATTATAATGAAATACATTCTAAACTCATCAAATATAATAGGTAACGCCATGTTTAATGCAGGGTGTTTCGGCGAATGGCAATCAAAAATATAGAACGCGTTTAATTTATTCGTTAATATCTATTTAATGGTGATTTTAATCGTTTTAGGGCATCAGTTTCGGTGATCGTAACATATGTAATGAAATATTGTTTTTTCTTATTTTAATAAGTGATGAGGAAGGTCATGGTCAAAGGGATAATATGACCTAAATGCCAGCTATATGTCTATTGAATCTTTTTACCGCCTCTTCTTCTCACCTTTTATTGCCAGTTAACATCTCCTCACAGCTGACTAGGTTATAAAGCAGCGATGGCGAACCTGTGACACACGAAAATATTTTTAGAGACCCACAAGCAACTACAATTTTTTTTTTAAATTGTTCTAGCATTAGAACAATAACAGATTTTTACAGATTACTAGTATTTTCCAGCAATGTCTCTTCTATATTGCGAGGAGTTTTTCAATCGTATTTATTTTTATTTAGATTTCTAGAATTTTTAATATTTCTGGTTTTATACTAGTTAAAGACTATACTTTTTCTACTACCTTACCTATTTTACTAACAAACTTAAAAACATATATAAACAAATACTTTATTTTGAATTAAAAATTACAAAACTACAGATCATATTTAAATTATTTATGATTTAAATATTGATTAATTGTTACAAGTGAACAATTATTTAAAATTATGTGCGTTTCACAATCAAACTTTTTATTTACTGAAGTAGACGATGCCACATCTGTTATTAACTAATGTTATTCCAGATGAAGATGCACCATAATAGGATTCTGTTATATTTTGTACAGATTTTAAAATGTTGGTTTGTATTTTTATTGCTACTTGATTCATCGATATATCCCTCAGCAACGTTACTAGATTTCCAACCATCATGCCGTTTTAGTTGAAGCATGTCACCTCCTGCATCCACTAGTAGCGTAGCGGAAGTTCTGCATAAGCTATGCCCGGTATATTTCTCAGGAAAAGGCAAATTTAAATACTGAGCTGTTTCTGTAGGAAGTTTACTAAATTTGTTACTTCCGACAACTTGCTTACTACACTTTCCATTCTGATAGTTAATAAATAATCTTGCGTTAATTTGGTTTCCAGAAATATGTAACGAACGTATTACCTTTGTCTTTGTGTCATGTATTTGATCGATAAGTGTAGTTCCAGAATCATTTATATCATTATCTGATAAATTTTCTAATTTGTGGCAGCGGCAAGCAAGCAAGCAAGGAAGACGAAAAACTTCGAGGTAGAAGAGCAAGAGGGATCCGATCATTTCCCAGTGTCGATGGAATTGAACAGTAGGGGAGTAGAAAAAACACAGGACATCTACCTGAGTACTGGAAGGAGATATAAGCGGGGAATGAAAGAAGTCAATAAGTTTAAAGAAAATATTAAAGGCATAAATTGGCAGACAAAGGTGACATTGGAAGAGATGGAAGAATGCATTAGAGGAGCTGAAGTGGAGAGGCCCGAAACAAAAGGAGAAAAAGAAGATGATTGGCATGACGAAGAGTGTAGGGAAATGAAAAGAAATAACTTTAAGAGGTGGAAAGCAACAGATAAGGAGAAATGGTTTAAATAATGGAACAATGCCAAGAGGGAATACCAGTCAACATGTGAAAAGAAAAAGTCAGCATGGAAAATGAACAAGTAAAATCAATAAGAGAAATTAAAACAATAAAGGGAGGTATGGGAGTTTATACGTAGGAGGAAACAAAGGGAAAAGAATATTGTAAACATTGAGAAAATTAATACCTTCTTCAGGGAGAGTATGAACGAAGATAATATAATAATAAGAACATGTCAGGAACGTATCATAGTGGATTTAACGGAAGTTGAGCTTGAGAAGGCAATGGATGGGATGAATGGAAATAGTGTTTGTGGCCCCGGAGAAGTAGAGGTTAAGGCATTGAAAATATTAAAAGAAGAAAAGGGGGAAGAATGGAAGCGCCTTGTAGAATAGCTGAAGATGATATGGAGCAAGAAGAGGGAAATACCGGAAAGTTGGACATAAGCGGAAATTATTCCGGTGCACAAAGGAGGTGACAAAGAAGATCCAGCTAACCATAGGCCGATAAGTATAACAAGTGCAACTTATAGGCTATGCATGAAGGTTGCGGCAGAGAGACTAGAAGTGGAGATGGAGAGCAAGGGTATTATTCCCAACAGCCAAGCAGGGTTCAGGAAAGGTAGATGGGCAGTGGGGAAGAATCGGGGTTAAGACATAGATGTCCAATGAGTTCAATGCTTTTCAATCTGTTCATAGCAGACATGGATAGAGTATTGGAGCAGAGACAGGATGGTGGAGTAACAATTGGGGGGATAAAGATTAGAGTGCTGGCTTATGCAGATGACTTAGCAATAATGGCAAAGAGGAAAGGGGATCTGGATTGCATGATAGAAAGAATGAAACGATATTTTGAAAAGAGAAAGTTAAGCGTAAATGTAAAGAAAACAACAAAAGTAATGGTGTGTATAAAGGGAGGAAGAAGGAAGGATGAAAGGTTTTATTGGAACAGAGAGGAAATAGAAAGAGTGAAATGTTTCAAGTACTTGGGGGTAGTTTTTACACAAAATGAGAGGTGGCAGAAGCACATTAAGTATGTGTCGAAGAAGGTGAAGGCAGCGGCTGTAATTCTGTGGAGAGAATCGGGCAGGAGAATGAGAGATTCAATGGTGGCGAGCGAGAACATATGGAAAGTATGCTTGAGGTCAATATTAATGTATGGAGCAGAAGTGTGGGGGTTCAGCATGAAAGAGAGTATGGAAGGATGATGAAGAGAATGTTAGGGCTTGAGAAGAGTACGCCATGGTATGTAGTATATCAGGTGATGGGCGCTAGTAGGGTATGGGTGGATGTAGGAAAAAAATAGGCAAAGTATAAAAGAAAAATTAGAATGAATGGACGGAAAGAAATTACGAATGGAATACTACATGACACGGACAAGACGTATATAGTGGTGACCCAGTGGGAAAAGGGTAGATGTGAAATGTACAAAAAAGTAAGCTGGTCCAACGAAGCTGTTAAAGAAATGGTAGGAAGGGGTAAAATATTTGAAATATGAGGGATGCGGATAAACAGGAAAGATGGATGAAAATAGACAAAATCAAATACAACCCAAAGTGTAAAGAAATAGCAGAAGAGGCGGGCTCCTGCCTTCACACTCGCAATCCGCAGGTGTTTGTCGAAATGGAATCTCTAGTTGACTTAGATCCCCAGGTATTAAAGAGACTCCCACAGGGGTGGTGGACGTGCACAGCCATTTGGGAGTAGCGACCCCACGTACGCGAGCCGTTCATTGCACACACACGCACATCTCTCATACACACACACACACAACGCCACTGACACCCCGTGATGTTATGCCTGATGGCGGTTCCGCGGGGTGGCACACACACACATACACACTCATCATACACACGCACACATCACCGACGCAGACGACACCCTACACCCCGTGAAGTAATACCTGACGGCGGTTCCGCGGGGTGTCAGGGCGACTTGGGGAGGTGGTTTTTAGTGGGTATACCAGTATAGTTCTGGGGACTCCCACACTCAGTCTATAAAAGATTTTCCACCTCCCGGCCACAAAAAAAAGGTATTAAAGAGACGAATGCGAGAGAAACTCCCATTTCCCATTTCCTTCAGTTTTTAGGGTGATGGTCTCCCTAGCTTTCTTGCTCGTTTCCTGGACTACTTCCAGATGCTTAGTGATGAATTCTACTGCGACGTCGTCTATGAAGCCGACCGTTATGATCCTTGCTGGAAGTGGCAGCCGAAGAACCCCGTCATGTACATGTTCACGAACAAGAGGCCAAGCACTGACTGGTTCCCTGTCTATGTACTACACCAGGGTTCGATCGAAATAGTTCACGATAATACAGATAATACATCTTGTGTTTTCGGCAAAGTCCATGCTCTTCAACGCTACTAGAATGTGGTCTCATTTCACCAAATTGAACGTGTTCTTCACGTCCAGGGTGACGATGACGATGAAAATGATTATTCTTGTCTTTTGATCAGTTACATTCATAGTAGGCATATGTGGAGCTACAAAAAAAACATAAAAATCATATAGTTGGAATATCTCTATCTTTAGCTGCACTACGCTCTGTGTCAAAGGTTTTTAAGATGAGTTAAAAATTGTTGCTTCAACTTTCAGTGATCGTTATTTTCCAATCTTTAAACATCTTTTGCTAAACTATTTTTTATTTAATAAGTAATTGTGGAAGTTATCATTTTGTAAGAAAGTTATTACTGCTCTTTTAAATTGTTTAATTGAAAATTGTCTCCAAATATTAGGTAATTTATTTAAAAAAATTATTACAGTTTTTAGGAGCCTAATTTTCCGAAGGTTGACGATTTTTTGTTTTTAGTATCATGAAGATGTGCATGATACTATTATTAAAGGGGTTCTTATATATATGTAGGATGTATTGAAGAATGAACAATGATGGTAACGTTAATAATTGCTATGCTATAAAAACATGTCGACAATCATCCCTGTATTTGATCCCAACCTATATACTAACTGCCTTTCTTTGCAGTCTGAAAATTCTTTGTACATGACGCAAGGCACCATGCTAACAGTCCATACCTTAATAGTGACTCTATAAGACTTCGTGTAATTAAACCATTGATAATGGTCACTTTGTGTCCTAAATATATATTTGGTATTTCAAATAAACTGTGTGAAGAAAGGTTTTTAGTGCTTTATTTTATAATCTACAAGACTTAATTGAGCTATTTTGGCGATACTATCAGATACTCTACCGATTACCTTTCTTAAACAAAAAATATTTTTTGCCAGAGATTGTGCAAGATGAGAGCGCTGACTTTCCCAATTTAGGTGGGAATCTAAATTTAACCCAAGAAAGCAATGACTCTTTTGTTCGGTATCTTTCTTCAGACTTACACTAAGGTTTTTTGTTTTATTTTCATTTTAAACGAGCTTGTTTTATGATATCCATGTTTTAACAGAAATCATTGATAGAGCGTGTTTAGAATCGGTTACTATTTTGCTTTTAACCAACATTGTTAATAGTGGAGTCAACATTTTCCAGATTACTTTGAGAATGAAAATCAAGAATAACTAGAGCCTAATGAAAGAGCCCTGGGGAACACCATATTTAATAAATTTAAAAATACGAAAACATTTCGTGAATCTACAACAATGAGTCTTACTAAGACTACAAAACAAATTAATTTGAAACAACTACTTCTCTAGCTAATACTTCGACAGACATTGAATAATACAAATTAATTTGCGTGTTACAAATAGTACAACTATCAAAGCAACACTTGTAGTCTTAGTAAGACTCATTGTTGTAGATTCACGAAATGTTTTCGTATTTTTAAATTTATTATTTAATTTTCTACAACGAACTAAAGGATTTTAATACATTTTATTACACCATATTTAATTCGACTCAGTATGCTTATAGTATATAGTTTGATACTTGTTAGTTAGATATGACTTGGCTAATCAAGGTGCAAAATTATAAGCTTCTAATGTGTCCTAAATTTAATATAGGCGGCAGAGAGTTCATATAGATCCTCACATTTGCTAAATTTTTAACTTCTGGTTAGGTTCTCTGACAAGTGTTGGAGTGCCAGATATTGTATTTGATAACTGAAAATGATATAAGAAAGACAATTGACAAATATTAGTAAAAAGGTGGTTGAACTCATTACTGGCAACATGCATTTCTTAAAGTAGACTTCAATTTATTGAACCTTAATTTCAATTCATATGACAGACTGGATTTATACATCTCATTTAATGTGAAGGTTTTATACACTCTTTTGGGAAAACAATGTTGCATTTTGTGAATGCCAAAAATGGCCAAAATATTGTCTCAGTAGCCAGAATAATTTGATGATTATCATCACCAGTTACAAACAACTATAATGGGTTGAGTGGAAGAACACGAGGACATGTGAATATTTTTATGTATTTTTTTTAAATAGAACTTGTAAAGTAAGTAAAATAAATAAATAAAATATTAGATATTTCCAATTTTTTATCAAAATTTAGTGAGTTCTCGCGAATAAACTTCCACTTTGTGTTCCCAATGGTATTTCTTCCGCATCTTTTTGATCTGTCTCTATAATGTTTGTCGTAAGTTTTTGTCCTCAATCAGAAGTTCTCTTTGGCAAAGATCTTGCTTTACTTTTCTCTTTTTGTGAATTCGGCATAGAAGGAGTGTCTCCACCCTGGAAAAAGTTTATCATCACACTTGTTTACGTTGTGCTCATTTTATACGTTTAGTGTTTTCTCTTCTGGTTGCAGCCCTCCCTCTGGGGGGCGAACAATCAGGTCGAGGGGTATTTTGGTTTTCTACCCTATCCTGTATATTCTCCTCTTCGATGTTAAGTGGGGCTGTCGCATTTTTTTTCGACAGGGGTCCGCCTCCTCAACCTCCTGCCACTGACGCCCCGCATATTGTCATGTCTAGCGCCAGCTTCAGACATGCGCTGGCGATCTCCAGGAAGTAACAAGTTACTATTATTATCATATTTTTCTCCATTAATCTGAGTGTTGCATTTTTACCCTACTGCCAGGGTTGTGGTATTTGGTTAGGATATCGATGAGAAACTTGGTAGTGGAATTTAGGTGAATGCGAGGAAACGAGTATGTAGGATTCCGGTTTAAGGACAGCGGACAGCTGTTCCTGTTAGTTATAAATTTCTTTATAGCTTCACAAGAGTATTGCAATGTACATATGAACTTATTCTAACTTAAACTCACACAACAATTACACCCCTTAATATTATTCCTCTTCGTTTTTGAGCAGCTACTAACAGCTACTCGATCCACCGTTAGCTTCTTGAGCTTGCCCTTTCTTCTCTTCTTTTCGCTCTTCTCTCTTCTTGCTTGTGGTAACGGATACGTTACCAGTAGCTACTCGATCCACCACTAGTGTATTCTACATATCCGTTCTCTTCTTCTTCTCCCTTCTTTCTTCTGGTACGCCCATGCATCGGTACACCCCCGATTTTGCGCATGGTCGATTTGCTTCTTCTTCATTCTTCATTCTTCCAGTTAGTCGCCTTTTACGACAGGTATCCCTTGAGCATTCTTTCTCCGAGACTCATACGGATAAAAAAAATTATTATTATAATAATTATAACTCCGATCTTCCAATTTTTAGGGTGATGGTCTCCCTAGCTTTCCTGCTGGTTTCTTGGACTGCCTCAGTCGAAAGGTCAGCCAGTTGCAGGCCATTAGTTGCGAGCGGATCTTAATAACGGACTAGTCCGCCATCTGCTCGACCTTTTCCAGATGCTTGGAGATGAATACCACTGTGACGTCGTCTATGAAGCCGACCATTATGATCCCTGCTTAGAGTCATACACCATGTTTCACAACAGGGGACCGAGCACTGGCTCATCCTTGTGGAACCCCACCCGTGATGAGCGGGTCCTGGTACCCTGTCTATGTAGTACACCAGGGTAACGATAATACGACTTGTGTATTCGGGAAGGTCCATGCTGTTCAGCTCTACTAGAATACGGTCTCAGTTCACCATGATGACCGCGTTCCTCACGTCCAGGATGACGATGGTGCAGTGCTTCCATCGGCCTAACGCTATAACACTGATCCACGATAAAAATTTGATCACATCAAAAGTGTACGTTACCTTCAAAAATCCGACCTGGTTCAGCGATAGGCATCGAGATCCTTCGGTGGACTCCTCCAACCGGTTGCAGATGTTCCTCTCAAAACTTTGCCGGCCGTGTCCAGCGGGCAAATTGGAACGGTATGATGACGAATCGTTCAGTGGAAAAGAGGTCTTATCGATACCTGATGGTGGCCTTCGGAGCAACATGTGGGATGCCTTCTAGGCCAGGAGCGTTCGAGTTTTTGAACTTGCTGAAAGCGGTGTCGGTGAGTTGAAACGATGATCGTATGGGAAACCCTCGTATTAGGCTTGTTACGGCTAAACAGGAAATATAGTTTAAACTATTCTCTCCAGGAATTTCCAGAGCATTTTTGACTATCCTGTAAGGTATACCCCACGGGTTGCCATAAATGGTGTGCGCAAAACTCTCTCCAGATGTTCCATTTGCTGACCTGGTCGCTCGCTTAAGAGCGCCTCGCGCTTAGTGATTTTGAAGCTCAGGGTCTTGTAATCCTCGCGTCCTCGGACGTACATTCCACCAATAGATCTGTGCACGTCAATTTCTTCCAGAATTTTTCAAGTTTTGCTGGGGCTGGTAATTGCTATAGTCCACCCTCCGCAAAATCGAAGACTATGGCCTGGTTATCACTATGAGTACAGTGGTCACTGACACCTAACGTGAGGACAGAAATTCTCGTTGGCAAAATACACGTTTACGATGGATTTTTTGTTTAAGCTCGTCTCTTTTATTGGTCTCTATATTTTCTCATTCTTCTGTCCAAGCTTTGAAGTCGTCTACGATGAAGTGCGGACGTCGGCATCTCGCATTCTTAGGTAGGACATTCACAGCAAACGATGCACACGTAGATGCCCACTACTCTGGCGCAGGAAAATCCGGTTCTGCTGCTCAACTGCTAGCATGGGGATCCCAGAAAGAAAAAAAGTCCCTGTGCTTGTCCAACAGGATTACGACGTCGATGTTCTGCCTCACAATGGTTGCGGTTTAGCTAAAGGATTTTCTTCTCCTACCAACCAATCCCTGCCTTCGCCGCCGCTTGGTACGCCAACAATCGAAGCTACTCGTCAGGTGTTTTTTTTTATTTACGTGCAAAGATCGCACTCCTTCACGAGTGTGACTGACCCCAACGCATCGCAGATAGCATTTGGACCTGTCAACCCCTTTACAGTCGAGGGCCAGGTACCCGTAGGTCCAGTAACTATAGCACTTCTTCACATCCACTTTACCTCTGATGCGCACTTAGCCGTTTTCCACGGCCTTCCTGGGTTTGTGGGCTGTCGTACCACGGCTATTTTGATGGGTTATGTATCAAAGGAATGCTTTAATTATGGTGGTATCCAATTTCTAGGAATAGTTTTTACTTTGAAAAAGAAATATTGGTGATGACAAAAAATAGCATAGATTAACAATAATAGAAATTGAGGCAAAATTAACAGGAAAATATTGCGAGGATATCGAAACTTCTATACAAGTCTGATATTAATAGTAATAGTAAGTGCGTTAGTTTAATGTTTAAGTCTGATATTCTAAAATAATAAAAAAAGGGCGAAGGAGGATATGAAGAACAAAAAGATGAGAATTCCTTGGTTGATGTAGACGAACATTATAAATGATTGACCAATTTCTCACTTAACCTATGGTGAAATATTTTTTAAGCCCTGCGAATAGGTTTGACAACTGCTGCTATGATAGTTGCCTACAAACTCTTGCCCAAATTATTAGAAAAAAACACGAAAACATTTCGTAAATCTACAACAATGTTTTCGTATTTTTTTCTAATTATTAGTTAATTTTCTACAACGTAAGGGACTTTAATACATTTTACTCTTGCCCAAAGCCTCGCAGACTTCGGCAATAGTCGTCAGCTCGTCAAGATCCCAGATTACGAGCGTCATCTCCTCTATGCAGGTGAATCGCCCAAAGTCCGGGAGATGGCGCCCAACACCTTGGTAACTGCAGCGGATTTCCCTAGCTTCAGCACCAAGTCTCTAGCCGCAATCCTCTTCACTTCACACATCCCTGAGGAACGGATAGCTCTTCATCTGCCTTAACTTGTCGGCGTAAAACTTCCTTCGTCTTCGCTATCACTGTCTGAAGGTGATGGTCTATGTCTTCCAGGCCGTGAGAGTCGCCCCACTGCTGTTTCATCTCTAGATTCGGCTCTTTGTTTGGTGGCTGCAGCTTCCAGTGATAAGTGTACTTCTCTTTTGGTACGATTTGGTGCGCTTCTTCGCGTTCTTCGAGAAGACTCGAACTTCTGAGGCGATAGAGAAGAAATCGATTTTTATTTTGAAATAATTCTCAAATAAAAAAGAATATACTATGGTTATTGTGTTAATGGAAAAGACATTTGTTTCACTATATGTGTCCCAACAATTAAAGGGAACGTTTATGATCGCACACTCACTCAAGATATTTTCTAACTAGTAATTTTTACTTCTTAAGTCCCACTGAGCAGACTTTAATCTACAACTTTCAATTTCATTTAAAATTATGTTAACCCTGCTGAATTTCAGATTGGGCTAAAGGCTAGAAAAACAATAACTTAACTAAACCTACAAAGAGTTTATTTTAGTAAATGTAAACTATATCTACAATGATCAAATTTAAGTGCTCAATGTGACTCTCTTAAGAACGATAAAAACCCTACATCAATTTAGTGGTGGAATGGATGGCACAAAATATTTTGAAGGTTATTAAAAGTAACGTATGGTGCTGAAAATTTATGATCCTGAAAATGTCTTCAAATTTTTTATTAACACCTTATTATCATAACATACATTTGTTTCCATCTAAAGATGCATTTAAAATCTAAATCTTAATTATAATATTACATAAAGATAATAGTTGCGACCGTTACTACGTGGTAATCCATACTTACACTTAATTGAAAAATTCACTATGTTATTATTAATTTATTTGTGGTTAAATAAACATAGTGAATATTTCAATTCAGTGTATAACAATTTTATTAACATTCAAGTGCTAGTGCATATGTTAATTAAAATTCAGTGCAGAATACATCTGTAAATTTGATTATATATTTAATTAAAATCGTCTGTTACTACATAAGTAATACAATTATAATGTAAAACATAAGTGCTCGTAAAGAAAAATCAGTTTCCTCATTATTAATTATCATGATTAATACTGCACTCAATTTTCAATATTTAATTTCTATAATTAAGATTGTTATTTAATGTTTTAATACCACATAAATAGTGATCTCATTTTCCTGTATTAAAACAGATTTATTTTATAATTCGCAGCCAAAGAACTTGTAGTTATTGAAGTATGATACAGCTGAAATGCACATAATTAAATCAATCATAAAACATTAATTAAATATTTATAATAATTACGTTCAACGAATTCTCCTTTTTAAAATTATATACCATCATAAGCGTGTCTACCTCGTCTAGAGTTACGAGAGAAAATTCTCGCACTCTGTCGGAAATACCCTTAATTTTAAAATACTTCATATAATATCTATGAACTATCCTTCCAGTACGTTCAAACTAAAAGTTAATCACAAATTATACCGTGGTAAAAAAACATAGAATTTGATATCCAATCTTTAAATAATTAATAATTACCTGTTCCTTTGTGCTCTCAATTGCTAAGAGGATTACCATACTACCAACAAACAACATGAAAAAGAAGCAAAACAGGATTCCTAGTTTTAAATAAAAATCGTTTCCATTAACCTTAGTTGCAAACAATAGGTTGTATAAATCAATTCCGATTTCCATTGTGAATATAAATACGTATAAAGAGAATAATTTCCTAAATATATTGATTGTGTTTGCCATTATACACTTCAATCCACGATATAATATTTCTGCATAACTGAAAAATTACAAAAGGTTTATTAATATAGAAACTAATCCAAAATATTACCATAGTTTATGAAGTGGACACATTTCGATTAAATATGCATATTTTAATTTATCATTTGCAGTATTACAGATTATACAATTTATTGGATAATCGTATAATTTTTCCTCGAGGGTATTATTTAATGCTTTACATCTTTCCGATATTAAAACCAGTACAATTTTAGGGAAAATAAAAATTGCATACAAACATATATACATAAATTTAGATTTAACAACACTTTTAATTTGATCCAAAGATATAATCATTATTGCGTAAACAATTGGTGCTAAAAGCGCGAGCATAAATATTAAGTTGTTAAAGAGCCGGTGGATTTTGTAATACATCCCCTTAATCAGATGTAATCGTAAATAATTAAAATTCTTCTCCAATAATTGAAAATTCGTTAACAACTTGTAGTATTTGGGCTGATTTAAACAACTTAAATATGGTATTACTAGTAAAAATAAATATATTAGTACATATTCGTATATTGCTGCCATAAAGCTTGCTGTATTGACACCTTTAAAATTGGGAAACGAATACCAGGCTATGAGTAAAATAATAGTGCAGTTTAAAATGAATCGTAGTTTCGTTTGCAATGAGTAATCCTCGTGAAACTTTGAAGTGCGTGAATCGTATTTTAAATGATTGAATCCTAGTATTCTCATTAGAGTAAAATACGTTCGAAATTCGTCGAATATTGAAGGTGACATTATGTCTTGAGTTGATGTAGTGAGTAACTAAAGTTTGTCCTTATTTTAATCGAACGCATTTAATGTATTCGTTGATGTGTAT